>JARHVA010001521.1:1912500-2512500 GCA_037957365.1 Torreya grandis
AGAATATCATCCAGATCTTCCATTACATGGTTATCTTGTAAGGTTTGATATCAATATTATCATAATCGTGTCACTCTATATATGCTTTCCTCCATGGATAGACATAAATATTGTGAAGAGTATGAATCTCAATGTTAATCTTGTTTGCATCAATAGTTATAGGGAATGCATCCACAATATGATTCATAGAGTCCATGAAATATCTGGTACTAAATTGTGTAGGGAAATTTGAGCCATCCTGGCAAGTTGTCAATGATTTCTATCTAGATTCATTTGAGAGAATATTTTTTATTTACATCAAACTCAAAATAGGTTCTCATCTACACGGGCAACTCTTTTGGTACTCTCCATTCATTCCCAAATTCCTCCTTCATGACATCAAACTGACCCTTCATATATACTTTGTAATAGGTTGTGATGGTGTTAGGGCATATGAATTATTTAAACCTTTCGGTTGGGGACTTATTTTACAGTGGGTAAACCCACTTCGATTCCTTAACAGAATACTATGGGATGCCAATCTCATCAAAAACCAATAACATCAAAATTATGCCCTAAGGAAACTTATAGTTGGGCAAACAATGTACCCTCTCTACATCTTGTTCAATTTTCTTAGCAAAGTATGGGGAGTAATTTTACTTTATCCACTTGGACATTTGGATGGTGACATAGAGGTGGGCCATATCCACCTCCTTTCACATATATACACCCCCTAGCTTGGTCATGGCCAATCATGTAGCTACTTGAATTATGGAATCAAAAATACTCATGATATACACGGCATGACCTTCCTTTTTATATTTTAGTAATGTCATCATTCTATCAATTACTTCTGAATCATCAATATCTAAACCAACATCAGCTCTAGAACATAATAACCTAGTTAATTTATAGATCCATTCAAGGGTAATCCTCATTCTCCACCCAAAAAAGTAGAGTAGTCTTCATAAATATGTGAATTAAAAAATTTACTACCTCCTATAGTTTCCCAAAATATGGTAGTTGGAAGAGTTGTATCACCCTCGCATCCTCTAGTAATTTTTAAACTATGATATCATAAGTGATCTCATTCCTAGTGTTTTGGAAATCCACTCAGTAGTCTTGTTGTAAGTCACCTTTATTTCTAGTCTATTGATGATTGTAATCGAGGACATAACAAGTGGAAACCTTATATTCTCAATCATTCACATTGAAAATTGTCTCTAGGTATTACATTTACTCAATAAAAATAGGAGAGGGTATTGGTGTTGTATCAACCTTATTTCCCATGTACACCTATGGATTGTAAATCCTCATTGATTATTTTGGATTAGTTTGATCTACAGCTTCAGATTCTCTCAGTTGATAGAAGTTCCTCAATACCTCTCAATGGTTTCCCTTTTTGGCCCTTTCTTTCTTTGAGCCCCCTTTCTCAAAATTTTGGTAAGTATTGGCCTTCTTTTGCTTCCTCCACATGGTAGCATGATGTTCATCTTGCTTAAGGAAAACTTCTTTCCCCTCAAGAGGAGCAATAGATCAACACGTCACCCTTGTACTCCTCAAATTTTTTGCATTTTATGTTGGGCCTCAGAGTAGTGATATTTGTTGACAAGATGAAGAGGGCCCCATAGAGCAGTTAACATAGTATGCAAATGTAGTTTTGCCATGTGGCATTCTTACATTCATTTTGGTGAGTGTATGCCTAATTTTCTCAAGAGGAGTGCCAATTCGACATGTGGCACTCCTACACTCAATCATGTGAATAAAGCCCTCAACCCCTTTAGATAAGTGACAACTTGATGCATGTCATCTCTAAAATTATCTAAGGAGAATGATAGTTTGTTAGAGATTGAGAGCACACCATTGGATGAAGATGTGGGTCCTTCCATTTGAGAAAGCTTTTAAAACATTTTAAGCTTTACCTAAAGTGTGATCTTTTAAGTTTTTAGGGGACCAAGGCCATTAAAAATGGCATAAGTAGATAGCTCTAGGAGTAGACACATGATGCCACCTTACTTTTCCTAAGCATAGTGGACATAATAAGAAGAGATAGTTGCACCATATCTAGGATCTAGAGGTAACTACACTCATGAGTTCCAGATCATTTTCAATTGCAATGGCATCATGGGTGTGAGTGGTAGAATCTCCAAATATCATCTCTTTAATAAATCACTTTACCTATATATTCAATTTTCTTCCCCTTAGGGAAGGGCTGGCGATTATTTTGTTTTTGTATTATTATTTCTTTGAACAACCATTGTAATAGACTAGATATAATAGTAGTTAGAGTTTTCATTTTGAAACCTTAATAGGTGCATCTCACAAATGTTAGTGGACACTTTATATGTGCCTTTTTTGGCCTTTTATATTTAGTTCCCTATCTATAATGAAGAGTACGTGATGTTATGTGTTATTTGGGGTTAAAACTATCTCTATCTGTTATCTCTTTTCTTTTGCTTCCATAGTGTAGATCTTTGTTTATGCTATAGATATTAATTCATAATTTTAAGCTCTTTTATGATCTATGGTGTTTATAGGTTTGTGCTATTTTATGCAAGTTCATGTTAATATTTCAAATCTTTTGGTGCATCACCTTAGATTAGATTTTCTTTCATGTTGTTTACTATTTTTCCTTCTAGCCCTTTCCATCCCCCAAATTGAATGAAGAGATATCTTCTAAAATCCTGGAGGTCACTTTATAGACTACATTTGGTCCCACATCTGTAAATCTTCCCATAGATTTTTTTCTAACTTGAAGCAAAAGTTTTAGGCATCAATAATTAAATCTTTTATAGCATATCTAGTGCGACCGATCTACTAGTTTTTTAGACTAGAATCTTGAGTGTATGATCCATAGGCCCATAACAAGGTCACAAATTATAAATAATCCAAATCTACTAATACCACATTTGGGATTTCCTACTCACAAAAGAGCTCCAAGACATAACACTATGCAATAATAGCAATGACCACATTAACAAAAATAAATGGTTCATCTTACACTAAGGAACTTTGTGTCATGGGATAGTGGTAGCCCTCTGATCACACCAACATCCCCAACCTAATCAGACCCCATACATTCAAATGCTTTGAATGTTATACCCAATTTCTTAGGGGAAGATTTCAAAATAGTAGAGGAACATCTCTAAGATGTGGTGAATGTGTGAACCATCCACTATGTCAACACTCATAATGTAGCCTTGAGGCTACTGATGACCTCTTTTAAAAGATGGGCTCTTGATTGGTACAGATCTTTGCCGACCAACTCTATCACCACTTGGGATGACCTAGGTGATATATTCTTTGAGAAATCTAATAAAAATTCATATCGATCTTCCCTTTTGTAGCAATTAATAACCATCAAAAGGGGCTTGCAAGAATCCATGGTTGATTTCAACACTAGATTCAAAAATACCTAGCAAATAATTCCATTGGTGACTCACCCACTTGTGAGTATGGCCATTGTCTCTTATCTAAAGGCCCTCAATTCCCTCAATTCAGATATTATGGTTATGATCTAGTCACTTGGAGGCTAGATGCTACTAGATGCATATGATATCATGATGAGTGTAGAGAACAACCTAATCTATGCAAGAATACTTCCTTCATGGCTTCCAATGCCAATGTTCCTTGAGATATCATTACCTTTATAATAAGAAATGTTGAGTACTTTAGGAACCTCACCTCCTTTCATATATGCATACCTACCCACTTAGGCGAGCATAAATACCACATCCTCATTAGATATTGAGATGAATTATATGAAGAATATTTTGAGGAACTTATCTAATGATATTATAAGTCTCAAAAGGCAATAGGTATCTCCTCTAAATCCCTCTTACAACAACTACCAAGAGAGGAGACCCCCATACTAAAAAAATTAGTATCATGAGAGGTAGAGGTCAAACTACCAAGGGTTGAATAACTAAGCACCAAATAATCAAGTGACAAATAATAAGATAAAGCTTGCAAATCAAATAGTTATAGTCCCATATTTGTTACACATAGTATCATTGAGCACAAATAGAGAACTAGTGGCTAGCCAAAATAACTTGGTTGATGACTCTAACTCATGGTATTTTCCTTGTAATAAACCTCATGAGCACCACAATTATCAATGGGCTAACTTACAATAGAAAATTATAGAGTAGAGATGGTAAGGAAATTATCTATATTTAGCTTATACATACCAGTCCCTAGGAGTCAAAAATGATGTTCTGATGGTGTAAATGCAAGGTATGTCCCTAGAGCAAGAGTAAGAAATAGTTTCAAAACATGCACTATTCTCCTAAGTAGAAGATGAAGATGTGGTTTTTACCAATGAAGTTCCTATGTATAGACCCCCATAAGTGCAATCTGACTACTACACATGATCAAAGAAAATATTGGCTAAGAACCTTGAAGACCTCTCAAGGCTCAAAGTAACCTTTGAAAAGGTTTTAGCACCTCAGCCTCCACCCATGGTCTATCAAAAGCATAAGTAGGTAATATAGCCAAAAGACCTTGAGGTCCTACCTTAAAGTCATATAGCATGGTGGAGCAGCTAAATAAGGCACTAGCCAATGTTTTCATTTGGGATGTCTTGTCCACCCCTGAACAGAAGACCTTGTTATAGAAATCTTTAGAGGAAAAGGAGGATCTTGTGTAACAGAAACTATCTATAGAGCATGTGAAGTAAAAGGGGAAGGAAACCAGCATGAGCACATAGCCTTAAGTACCCTCTACATTATTCAATACCAAATAAGGGGTAAGTAAATAAAATATTTCCCCATTCTATCTAACTTTGATTATGGGTAAGAAATTGTTGTAAATATCTATGATTGACTTGGGTGTGAGCACGATGGTGATACCCAAATAAATAATTGATGCACTATAATTAAAGTATGAGCCCCTAAATAAGAGGGTGATGTAGCTAGATGGAAAAAAAATTCATACCTTAAGAATCATCTAGGCTCTTCCTCTCACATTATACTCTTTCCCAAGTATCATTGTACCATAATATATTGTGGTGATAGACATCCCACTTGCCTTCAAACTATATCTATCAAGAGATTTCACCACCAAGATTGGTGGATATATGTCACTATATTGGTTCCGTTTGATCCTAAAGACCAATCATGGTTCAAAGATGAAGGTGTTATCTAAGCCACTCCACCTAGAGCACATAGTGGATGAAGTAATGACAAATTTTGAGGCAACACACACCTCTTTCTCATGGAAAGAAACACAATATGTAGAGATGCTTGACGGAGAAAAGGTGGTGGACAACAAAATCCCAAAAAAAGAGGCCCTCATCAATGAGTTCATAGAGAATGACCCATTTACAAACTTTGATTCCACTGATCTCAGGACCTACGCCATCCACAATGAAGACCAGGTCATTCCCAAGGTCATAAGTAAGCAAGAATACCATAATAAGGGGGAAAAAAATAAGTCCAAACTATAGGCTCTAAATTTAGATGGTGTGAAATGAAAATTTGGATTCAAAGTTGGGATCCAACTAACTTCTCCCTCTAGGTAAGAGATTCTCAGATCTTTTCATTTCTAGTTTCTTGTACAAACAATGAAGTAGAATATGAGGCTTTGGTTCATGGTCTAAGCCTCATTGAATGAATGGGTGTCAAACATTTGAAGGTGTTCAATGAGTCTAAACTAGTTGTAAGATAAGTAAGAGGGGTGAAACTGATAAATAATGTTTATATGAGGTATAATCATCACTACATATGAGACTTAATTGAATCCTTTGAGGCCTTTAGTATTCAAAGCATTCTGAGGGCCACAAATGCAAAAGTTAATAGAATGGCAATAGTGGGTTCTCAATTTGACGTAGTGATAGACCTATTCACCAATGAATAGGTAGTATAGGTCATCATTAATCCCTCCATCCTAGACAATGACCAAAATTAGAATATGTTTAAGATTGATGCTCAGATTACAATGTTCCTCCAACAATCCTATGAATTCATAGAGCAACTATAGTTGAAGATTGAGGAGGCATACAGAGACCAAATCCTACAACTAAAGTCCAAAAAAATATGAAAGGGCCTCATCACTCTAGAAAACCTCTTTAACTTCAATGATGTGAGGAATGATAAGTGCAAGTTTTTTATAGATAGGGGTGATTATTGTGAACTCGATGTTGGAGGTGAAAGAAAGTTAAAATTTGGAAAAGAATTTCCTCAGAGGGATAAGGAGTGGTTGGTTTCTTTATGTGATAGATACAAGGGCATCATCACTTGGACTTATTATGACCTAAAGGATATGATCGAGAGGTCATTCAGCATATCATTGACCTGGTAGAAGGAGAAAAACTAGTCTAGTAGAAGCAATAACTAGTGAACTTGAAGATTGAATCCTTGATGGCCCAAGAGCTCAGGACACTAATTGACTCTAGGATTATATATCTGATCAAGCATTCAACTTGGGTATCTAACCTAGTCTTGGTGTGGAATAAAAGTGGATAAATCTGACTATGCATAGATTTATAGGATATAAATAAAGCACCCTTAAAAGATCATTACCCTCTGCCTTCCATGGACTAGATTCTTTAAATGGTAGTAGGCATAGAGATGTTTTCTCTTTTAGATGGATTCTTTGGTTACAATCAAGTGTGAGTAAATGAGGATTATTAGCACAAAACCACCTTCACTATGAAGTGGGGAACCTTTGCATATGCGAAGATGATTTTTAGCCTCTCTAATGTTGGGACAAAATTCTAACAAGTGATAGATTTAGCTTTCAAAACCCTAATTAATAAGAATATCCTAATCTACCTAGATGACCTCATTGTATTTTTAAAAGGAAAATAAGACCACTCCAACCATTTAGAGAGGGTTTTTCAAAAGTGATAGGAATTCAAGGTGTCCTCAAACCCTAAGAAATGCATCTTCGAAGTCCCTCAAGGTAATTTGTTTAGATACATAGTGTCCAAGGATGGGATTACTATCGACCTAGAGAGGATAAAATCCATAAGAGACTTGGCCTTGTTAGTAAGTAATAAGGGATTCCAATCTTTCCTTAGGAAGATCAATTTTATGAATAGATTCATATCAGAATTTGAAACATTGGTTAGATCAATCACAATAATACTAAAAAAAGACTAGGCCTTTGAATGGATGCCTGAAGGGAGAGTGGCATTTGAATAAATAAAAAGTGTAATATCCATCATTCTCATACTTGTTAACCCTAACTTTTTAAAATATTTCATTATGTATGTATATGGGAGTGAGCATAGTCTTGAGACCATGCTAACTCAAAAAGAAGAGGAGGGTAGAGAAGATCACTTGATCCTATTCTATTCTATAACATTGTATGGGTATGAAGTTAAATAAAATTTTGTAAAAGACAAGCCTTCACCATCTTCAAGGGCCTTAAGAAGTTTAGGCACCTTGTTAAAAGTATCAAGATAATGGTGTACATTGTGTATTCTAATGTTTATGAATATATCATGGAAGGATAAATTATAGAGAAAAGGACCAACTAGATCACCAAAATCTTGGAATATGACATAGAAGTTAGGCCAACCAAGGTAATTAGAGGAAAGGGAATCTGTGAGTACCTAGCCTAGTGCATATATCTCTCGATGAAATATCAAAACATGTTAGAGGTGGCCTCAATGAACCAATTCAAAGCTGAAGAATCTTGGGTGACTAACCAGGTCCACTTTATATAAATTGGTAGGTACCTTAATGGTTTCCCTAAACATAAAAGATGTTTTTACTGATTACAAAGGTCTAGCTATACACTAGTCCAAGGAGTCTTATTCAAGAGGAATTTTAATGGGGACCTCTTCAAGTGTGTTGACAAGCCCCAAGCAGAAAATATTCTATAAGACATGAATTTCACCCCCTAAGTGGCCATTTCTTAGCCAAGACTACCACAACCAAAATCATGTAGGTGGGGTATTATTAGCCGACCATGTTCATGGACTATCATCAAGTAGTCAAAATATGCCAAAAATGTTAATTCTTCATTAGGAAGAGGAAAAACTCAGTCATGCCTCTTAATCTGATTGTGAATGATGAGCCCTTTATGTAGTGGGGCTTAGATTTCATCGAAATGATCAACCTAGTCTCCAACGTGGGTCATAAGTGGATACTAGCATCCATCAATTATTTCACCAGGTAGACTGAGGCAATACCACTAAAAGAAGTAACCGAGAATGTAATTCTTAGTTTTTATGAAGAGCTTGTGGCTAGATTTGGCTCACCAAAAATGATCATTTTGAACAATGTGAAAGCCTTCTTCAGGTCTAAAATCTTTGAATTCATCCTCCAAAATGGTTTTTTCCTAAAGACTTCATCCAATTACTATCTATAGGGGAATGGATTGGTAGAGTCTTAAAAAAATAACTTAATCTAGTTGATCAAAAGAATGGGCAACGATAAGTAAAGGGATTAGCACTTTTATGTTAGAACAGCTCTATGGGCAGACTGCATCACCCCTGAGCAGATCCTAAAAAATTCTCCATATGAACTTGTATATGGGAAGGAAGTGGTGATTTTGGTGTCTTTAGAAATCCTTGCACAATATCTCTTGAAGACTATTAAGATTGAAGAGAATGGAGCAATGGAGTTTTGTCCTGCTAAATTACTCAAACTCTAAGAATCAAGGGAACTGATGAGTGACATAAAGATCATTTGATAACAAGTAGTAAAGTGATGGTTTAAAAAAAGTCATTACACCTAGGATTCAAATTCAAAGATCTAGTCTTTAAATATGATCAATGGACTACAAGACTAGGGCAGCATATGAAATTTGATTTTTTATAGAAAGTACCTTTTTGCATTATCAATGATAGGTAAGGAAATGCTTTCAAACAAGAAGATTTAGATGGCAATTATTTAGATATACCCATCAATAGAATTGACTTGAAGCATTTCAATTGACTTCCCACCATCCCTTGTACATAGTTAAATAGTTTTCTTTCCTCATTGTTGTATTTCCTTTCCTCATTATTTGTCTCCCTCATTGTGTTTCCTTTCCTTTTATTGTTTCCTTTCCAATTAAGTGTCATTGGCATAGGCAGTCAATCGAATCACCATGCATCCTCTCCTCTATCTCTCCACATTTTCAAAAACATTCTCTAAAATATGGTTATCTACCCATTTCCTCTATCATTAATGTTAGACACTCCATTATGCATGATTCCCTATGATGATCACTATAAATCTCTCAAGAGTGGCCATTTGAGCGTGTGTGCCACCCTTACCATTTATGAGGGCACTCATTTTTGAATTTTTCATGATGAGTTACCTAGTGTCACTAGTGCATAAATACACCATTTCTTGTTGAAATACAAATAATTGACACTTAGTGATTTTGAAGAGAGTATCAAGCAGTTGAAATAAGTAAAAAAAAGAATCCCAAGAATTGAAAGGAGTGGCAATGAACCATCGACCCAAAGGAAATAGAGATATATCTTTTGAACAAGTCATCACCTACCTAAACTATGAAAGCTTCTACATCCTCTTCAGGAAGTTGGAAGCACCTTTCAAAATAGAAAACCCATTGTTCAAGCAGTGGAGAAACCCCTCCTCCTGTATACACCATAAACAAGTCCTATGATTTAGCCTCTACCCAAGAAAAAATAAAGGTACCAAATACCATGCAAGTAACTAAAGGACCTTGTAAAAATAGGGATTTAATGATTGACTCTATGGATGAAATATTTGATCCAAATTTAGCCCATAATCCTAAGATTTTGAGGGAAGGTGCTTATTCCCAAAAGCTTGATAGGATCAGTAGGAAGGAGTATACCTCCTTGGGGTAAAAAATATGGGATTTCACATTAGCACAACACATGGTGCCCTACATGCACCCTTTCCCTAAGATCATCACCCTTTGTACCAAAAAATATGATGCCATAACTAGCAAAATCACAGGTGATACTCATCTAAGGGTTAAGATTGGTGTAGACAATGTCAGGGTGATGCTCTAACTCTAGCATGATCCCAATGCTACCATTTGCAACATTGAAAGCCTCCAAAATGTCTAAGATTCCCAAGTGAAGGATAAGGCACACTTCCTTAGGTCTCTTCTCAACCAAAAGATCATGAATATGCCTTTTATGCCCTTTCATCTATTGACTTTCCTTACATAGCATGTGAAGGACACTCTGTCCATACTGGCATTCATCTTGGGCATGGATACTGACACCAATGTTGAGGAGTTCTAGTTGAGTATGATCTTACTCATGACCATGGTGGAGAATGTGGAGGGATTCAAGATGGACTTTATTGAAGCCATCACCTCTACTATGAGAGCTAAACTATAAAATTTCTTAATAATAAGTACTTTCTGGTATCCATCTTCCTCATGCACCTAATTTTGTACCAACACTCCAAATTCTTCTCCAAGCACTATAGTTGAACATCATGGATATAGATTTTTTCCCCAATATAGTAGCCCTAGTCACTGTATGGACCCCCATCCTATCAGTCATCAAGGACTACTATAAATTCTTGGAGCAGTTTATGGATCCAATTTTCATAGATATCAATAGGAAAGATGTCATTCCTTGAATGATGGATGAGAAAAAAGCATGGCTCATGGGTATCAAGGTCTTGGTAAACTACTTTTGTGGGGACCATTTTCTATTCATCTAAGTACATGGGTTTGAGGGAGAGCCCTTCTAGATCCCCTGTATGCTAACTGACATGACCCTGACCCTCAAGTTGGCTCAATAACTCAATATAGTGGACTTCATCTACAAGGTAGGTAAGAAGAAAAAGGGATTGTATGACATTCCTTTTTTAAGAGGTGGCATCACAATGCAAAAAAGGCACCAGAGAGATCTTATAGCCAAGATAGCATAGCTAGGCCTTGACCTAATAAATGATTGATGGGATTATGACCCAATAGGGTATATATTGGATTTGAATACCATGAGTGTACTTAGTCACTAGGCTAAACCCTAATTGGAGTGAAGGAAGTCACCCATAAAAGAGCTCCCTCAAAATTATATGGACTTGGCCCTGATCTTGCAAGATGTCCCCAAATCATGGGAATCTTTATATGATAAATTATGAGCTTTCAACCCTACCAAGAAGTTATCAAAGGGAATGAATCAATGGTTGAATGACTTAGGTTGGAACAAAGAGAATAAAGTTTCCTTCTTAAATTATAGATATGATATCAGCAAACCACACACTGGTTTGTATGAAAACACCCCAGATGAGAAATTTGAGAAGTTATGGGATGAGTCCCATCTAGAAGAGGGTACATCAAAAGAGGAATCCATAACTAAGATTGAGGTATTAGGGGATGATGAAGAAGAATATACCCCTAGAGAGGAGGTAGAAGACACCTCTCCAAAAAAGGAAATGGCAGAAGCAAAAGTCATAGTGGTCTAAACCCCTCTGACATGGCCACCACTCGAGTTCCCATATGTTATGACCCCATAACAGTAGTAAGTGCCCTTTAAGCACCTCATGGCTAGGTCATCCCAGCTCAAACAGATTGAGGCCCCTACTTCTAGCCCATTGATATCCCCTCCATAGAAGAAGATCCACCTTATAGATCCCCTTCTTGCTACCTCTACCTCTTTCACTACTTCTCCTTCTCCCTCCATAGCCCTTGTGCAAGTTATGACACCAGCTATTACCTAATCAAGCACTCCAACTCCTCCTATCACCTCTTAATTAGCTTTGATAGTCTCATTGTAGGTTTCAACAATTATTACTACCCAACTTGACACTACCTTAGCCTCAATTTTCTCCTCATCCACCTAGCCCACCGTCAGGACTAACCCTTTCTCTTTCACCATTCTCATCAACTCCCACATGCCATTCCTAACTCTCCCACCTTTATCATCCATCTTATCCTTAATCATTTCATAATCAACTTTCTCTCTACCCTATGGGCTCCTGCCTTTTTCCCCTTCATCCCTCACTATTCATTTTCTCACTTCCATAAGAGCAGGGTATGTCACTTCACAGTAGCAGTTAGCTATCCCATTTACACTGCCATAAGGGATCCCCTTTGTAGGAGAAATCATCCAAGCACTAGATCAATATCAGAAATAGGTGGATGTAGTAAGGGTAGCTTGATCAGCCTAGATGGAAAACAAAATGGGAAAGTGGGCTAAGGTTGATGTTCAACCACACATGCAATCATTCTATGACCCTAGACAAAAATCCCTCCTAGTCATTCATCTGACCCCCCCAAGTATTTAAGCCCAAAGAGAATATGTAGTTGGGGGACTACACCATTCAAGTCATTGGGTTTAACCTCAATCAAGCCTATCCCACTGACAGGGTCAAGCTTATGGAGGAAACATAGAATTATTTGACTACGGACTATGTCAAGGTAGCCCATCAGTTGGAGAAAACCAAGAACTTATCAAGCTCAAGGCTATGACTAACTACCTCAATGTTGAGGCTAAATATAGAGACACTAACCTAAAATAGGCAAGGACTAACCTCCAAGGGCGTATCATGATGGAAATCTTCTAGGTTGAAGCTAACAAGTAAATGGCTGCCAAAACTAGACTACAAGAAATGAAGATAGAGTTGTCTAAAGTTTGTAAGAAGCTCTCTAATGTAAATTGGGCACTTCAAAAACTATAGAACTCAATGAAATAAGACTCCTCAATCAAATATTAGGATATTGAAATACTAAATAATGACCTCACTGCTTGCCCATAGGGCACAAAAATCCTTCCCCTAATCTAGTAACTATATAAGTCCTACTGGGAAAGGATCAAGATCATGGTAGCAAGCATGAAGATGATGTTTGCTTTCATTATAGATGTGTAGAAACTAGCCACCCAAGTGATCTCATATATGGATCAAGTAATTTCATTCATCACCCCCAAGGTCACAAACTCATAGAGTCTTATTCAAAATGTCTATAGTGTTTCTCCTAAAATGATATAGGCAGTAGGGATGACCAATCAAAGGTAAGCAACAGTAAAGGTAAATGAGTTCTTAGGTTGTAACAAGGCAGAAAATAAATGAAAGGCATTCCTCAATACCTTGGAGAAAGTAGTCCAACAAAAAAAGGGATACATCAAGAAATTAGTCCAATTAGGACTCTTCTATCCTTTCTTGGTTGAAAACAACATCCTCCCTGAGGACCAAATCATGACACGGCTTGAGCAGAAGCAAAATGACCAGACCATATTCATGACTCTTGATCAAGTTCATGATGCCTCTAAAGTGGAGAATATTTTACACACACTCGCCTAGTTGGAGTTCCAGATGCTGGCAGTGTTCAAAGCCTTGGATAATATCTCCTTTAAGGAGATAATTGATTTGGATAGAGCCTTTGAGGCTCTCAATAAAAAGATCCAACTGAAGGAGGAAGAATGGGCACCCTTGTAGGTGGCCCTATAAAAGTTGTAAGTATCCATCTTCTTCTCATTTTATAAATTTTGCTTTGATTGGTCTAAGCACCAGAGGTTTTGGGTTCTTCCATCAGTAAGCAGACTCCCCTATGAGTTTCCAGGAACTATGGATCATAAATCCATGCTGATTATTTTGGAATAGTTTGATTTGTATAATTGAATTTACTCGATAGATTACATTTCCTTAGTACCTCTTAGATATTCCCCTTTTTGCCCTTTGTTTCTTTAGGCCCCCTTTCTCAAAATTTTGCTAAGTATTAGCCTCCTTTCACTTCCTCCACGTGATAGCCTGATGCTCATCTAGCTTGAGGAAAACTTTATTCTCCTCAAGAGGAGTGATATCTTGACACATGTTACCCCCATGCTCCTTAGAGTTTTTTCATTTTGGGTTGAGCCTCAAAGCATCACCTTTGGTTGACAGGACTAAGAGGGCCCCATGGACTAGTTAACATAGTATTCAAGTGTAGATTCACCATGTGGCATCCTCATGCTCATTTTGGTGAGTATATGCCTAGCTTTCTCAAGAGGAGTGCCATCTTGACATGTGGTGATCCTATGCTAAATCATGCCAATAAATCCATTATGTCCTCCAAATAATCACTGACTTGATGTGTGTCATCTTCACGCTTATTTTAGGAGAATGTCAATTTGTCATAGATTAAGAAATCACCATTGGATGAAGATGTGGCTCCTTATTTTTGAGCAAGATTTTGAAACACTTTAAGGTTCACCTAAAGTGCGATATTTTTATTTTGGAGGGGACTGAGGCCATTAAAAATTACATAAGCAGATAGCTATAGGAGCAAACATGTGGTACCACCTTACTTCTCTTAAGTGCAGTGGCCATAATAAGAAGAGATAGTTGTACTATATTTGAGATCTAGAGGTAACTACACTCATGAGTTTTAGATCATTTTTAGTAGCAATGACATCATGGGCATGAGTGGTGGAATTTCTAGATGTCATCTCTTTGAGCAGTCAATTCACTTATATATTTGAGTTTCTTCCCCTCAGGGAAACGTTGGTGATTATTTTGTTTTTGCATTATTATTTCTTTGAGAAACCATTGCAATAGACTAGATATAGTATCAATTAGAGTTTTCATTCTATAACCTTAGCAGGTGCACCTCATGGATGTTAGTGGATGATTTGTATGTTCATTTTGTGGCCTTTTATATTTAGTTCCCTATCCACAATGAAGAGGACATGATGTTATGTGTTATTTAGAGTTAAAACTATCTTTGTATGCTATCTCTTTTCTTCTACTTCCATAGTGTAGATCTTTGTTTATGTTGTAGATCTCAATTCATGCTTTTAAGCTCCTTTATGATCTATTGTGTTTAGAGGTCTATGTTATTTTATTCAAGTTCACATTAATATTTCAAATCTTCAGGTACATCACCTTAGATTAGATTTGTTTTCATGTTGTTTACTATTTTTCCTTCTAACCCTTTCCATCCCCAAAATTGAATGAAGAGTCCACTTCTAAAATCTTGGAGGTCATTTTATAGACCGTATTTGGTCCCACATCTATAAATATTCCCATAGATTGTTGTCTAACTTGAAGTAAAAGTTTTAGGCATCAACAACACCATTTTTGGTGTCTCTCCATTAGTCTCTTCTACCAAATTTTTAGGGTTGTTTCCTTGCATGTCACATTCATTAGATCCTTCTTCCTAGATATAAACATGATTTTCTTATTTTACACCCTCGCTCTCCTCTACTTTAGGAATGATGAGTAGTGGATCTAATTTCCTACCTTTCTTTTTTGCCACATCACCAACCAAGGTCTTTGAAGGTTAATGCATGGTCAACCCACTCTTCCAAATGTATACATCTTGATTATTTTATCTTAGACATAAAATATTTTATCTTCATACTTCAACCTCTTATAATGGTAGTCATAGTGTCTATAACCTTTAACTCTCTCACACCTGCCCCTATGATCACTTTGCCACTTCCTTCACTAAATACTTCTCACCATAATCTATATTTTGCATTTTGTTATTAAAAATACTATGTATTCACATTTTCTTGTCACTTTTCCATACTTAATTTGAGATTTTTAATTGATTATAAGTTTTCAATAAAAGTGAAAATGGAATGTCTAAAAGTATTTTATAGGAAAATAAAAACTTTACATTAACACCCCCACACTATCAACCATCACTTCAACCATTAATAACTCAAATGGTCATGCCTTGGCATATATTTGACACACTTGAAATGTATACCATTTTTTCATTAATAAATTAATGTCCCATTCTTCACCTGGTAGTTTTTTCACCTTTCCAAAGTGCATGCCAACTTTAAAAATTCAAATTTCCTAGTTTTTTCATGGAAAATTGCCTTTTCTATTATAACCCATTTTTATAATGATGTTTTCTTTGTCATATTTTTACTAAATTCATGGGTTACATGCCCCCTCTTGTGTGCCTCCTTCATCACCTCCTCTTGTGTGCTTATTTTATGTTCCTCTTCTCGAGAGCTGTTAGCTTAAGTAGCTTATCCACCCTTAAAACCTACCCCACATTAAAAATTTTGCATGGTCCTCCACATCATAACTTAGTTAAATGCATGTCAAGAAAGAAAGATAAATATAGTTATAAACACCAAAGAGCATCAAAAAGTGTCAAAAATAAATTATAAAAGGCCCACAACCAATGCCACACTTATTTGAAAATGAAATAAAATCCTAAACTAACCTAGTGACATATACCTTATTCACTGAATTGAAGAATTACATAGAATGGTAGGGCCAAAACTAACTACTATTAAAATGGCCTAGTAGGAATTATCCATCTAATATTTTCAATTTACAGGCCCCTATTAGATGGATATTATTGTCGCATCAGGCTATCACATCGAGTTGCACCTTCTGAGGAGGTGCTTCACATCTCCTCACCCAATCGAGACAATGGGAACACCCCAAGGTTTTGGGTCACCTATGGTTGGAGGGAACCTCTGAAGAGGGTCATCTTTCCCTAATGTATCACCTAAAACTAACACTAAACTACTATACTTACAAGGAAAAGAGAGAAAGAGAACATTATTGAACTTAGGATCTAAGAAAGGTGATGTATTAAATGTGTTATGCTCCCTCCACTAGCCTATTGACATCATTATGAGACTCAATATGAACTAAAAATATCTTACACTCTCTTCAAAATAGGCTCTTATTACATTAGTGTTTCATATGGGGGTTGTGATTCTATGCATAAGAATTAAACGAATGAATGCAAGGTTTTATGTCAAACACAATCAACCAATTTCCACAATAATTCACTAGCCTATAAAATTTCAACAGAACATATGACATGTATGTACTCAGCCTATTGATAGAAAGGTAAAAACAAAGGACATATAAAAGGAAGAACAAATTCTATCACATATGTAGATAAACTAAGCATCAAACTCACACAAAAATATTGGCTTGAAGAAGGTAAATTTTAGTTTATATTGATTCAAAAGGCTTGAAGCCAGAGTTACAAAAGGATAAAGTTTAGTAATACCCAAAAGAGGGATCAAATATGGGCCACTTTCTACAAAATTTCTATCCTAAAAAGGGTCCTTTTATAATGACAATCTTGAATGTTTAAATAGGCAAAATATTTATAGCTCGAGTCTAATTCAATCTTACCCCTTGTTAGGGCAGTTATAAATTTGATGATGATTAGGGAAGGGGGGTTGAGGTAGTGGGGATCCCCTCAAGATTACCAAAGTCACACTCATATATTCTCTTTTTAATCTTATATTTTTTCTTCTATGTGTGTATTCTCCACTTGCCTTTATGATGAATAAGGCTAGATTTCATTTCCCTCTCATCATTTTTCTAGCATTTATGTTGAGTTGCACCATGATTTTAATGTCAGGCCATTCTTCCATTGATTCTATGAATCAAATGCATTTACACAGTATACTCATGAATTTAATGTCTGAATGGGCAAAAAGGGCCATCAAATTTACCTCAAATAGACGTGGATGCCAAAAAACTACTCACTAGTATAATCTAGCCACATGTCAACATCAAGTTTATCATGGACTTTTATAATTTTGTGAGTATATTCTCCCCTTAAGGCTCCCTTCTAATACTTAATAAATTATTTTGGCTTGAAGACTTGACTTGGGTTCACCTCTAGGTGCCACATGGCATTCTCTCATTTGATATAAGTTTTGCATCACTACCCATGTCATCCCCCTTGGCCCTCCTTTATTTAATTTTACTACACAATTGGCTTTGCCTCTATGGGGTCCCTCTTACATGACTTCTCTCTCAGCACCTGTGAGCTTTAGCTTTGTCATTTACCTTCATCATTTCCATGGCTATGTGGCATTTTCTCACTCTTACATGCCTTTTATGTCTTTGGCTTCAATCATCACCATGTGTCATGGTCTAGTAGGTCAAGTTATTTTATGATTCAACATTTATGTCAGGTCGTAGAGACTAGCAACTCTAACAACAGGGGGAGCCCATCATCTCTATATCTTGTCAACTCTAACCATAGGCTATGAGGAATTTTTTGATTAGTCCTTAGGTCTGAAACTTATAACACTATGTTAGCATTTATTGGTTCCCAACCTCTATCAAATTTTTAATATTCTTCCACATGGATATTTCTCACTCTTTTGTTGCTTAGCTTGGGGATTTGAGTTTAAATCTAACTATTCTCTTTGTGTTAAAGTGAGATTTCACCATACGATAACATTTCACTCACTCATTGCTCTGACATATTTTTATGTTTGCATGGACTACCTTAGGGTTACAAAGTAGTGGGATTATGATACATGGTGCCATCCCACTCACCCACTAGCTCAGGGCTCTAACATCATGTTTGGGCTACACATAAATCTCTAAGAGAGTAAAATAGTGGTATTATGCCATGTGGAATCATCCTATTGACCTGCTAGTCTGTTACCTTATTGACAAGGATATTATTGGGAAACTTCATGAAAATTGATTAAGTATCAAAAGGCATTTAAAAAGGGCTTGCGATAATTGGGAGATCGACACATGGCATTGGGCAAATTTTACAAAATCAGTTGTGTGTTAAAAGTATTTTGAAAGAGGCACAAGTTGGCAGGAGATGTGAATGATTGTCATATGACACCATTCAATTGGAATAGGGTCCTATTTTGAATGAAAAATTAGGAAGCCATCAAGACAACATTGGGGGGGCATCAAATTTTATCTTTTCACCTCTTGAAGTTGTCATTTGGAGATAAAATAACCTCAAAATGACTAAGTGTTGAAGCATTTTCTTGATCTATAGAGTAACTTTTGAATAAAATTATCCAAGTCATGTTGAGTGGAAACATGACACATGGCTTTGGGCAAAGTTTAAAGAATTGACTAAGTGTAAAAATGTTTCCTCTTCACGTAGAAAGTGTGACATAGCTTGGTGTTCAAAAATTATGTTTTTATAACTTTTATTCAGAATAAAAGTTATGACTAGCCTTAATAGAATCTCTAACAAATATTAAAACACTTAGAAAAAAATTTGAGTGCAAAGACCATTTTTTGAAAACCTGCTAAGTCATTTGCTTCCTTCCTAACTTATCCACTTCTGTCAAATTCTAACAAAACTTCAAAAACCCTTTTTTACTAAATTTGATCATTCATTTATAAGGGTAACATGTGGATTTACGTATAATGGTAATGGTGACATAAGTCAAAATGATAATATGACTATATTGAGCTTTGCATATCCTCAAACTGCAAGAGCACTATTTGGCTCAACACATTTTATCTAGACCTTGTCAACTTTAAGGAGTTAAACATATAATATAAAGATCAATAGGTATCATGAATGATAAAAGGACCATTCCACCAGATCCATATTTTACGTGGGTGGTGTGAAAATTTTTAATCATACACCAAGATATGCATACCAAGATGATAAACTTTGGTTTTAATGTGTCGGTCATACCAATATTTTTGTTTTTGTTTTTCAACCCCTTGACTCCAGTGTGTGAGAATGCACACTTCATCTAACTGAAGTAAAGTATCTAGGTGATCTTTAAGGATTTTTTTTATCTAGTCTATCCACACATGAAAGACATATGGAAGTCAAAAGGAACTCCATCAAAAAAATTGTTTCAGCACCAAAGACAAGGTTAAAAGGAGTGTTCTTGTTCAACCTTTTGTATGTGGTCTAATAAGCCCATAAGATTGATGAAAATTGACCATCCTAATTAGTGTTATTGATATTACAAATCTTGGTCAATGTATTATGCAAGACATTTTTTAAGGCTTTAGTTATGCCATTAGCTTGAGGCTGGTATTATGTGGTCTTATGGTACACAATAATGAACTCATCCAAGAGGATGCACACTATATCATTGAAAAAGTGAGTGCCACAATCACTTTTTAAACTCAAGGGGAATCCATACCTTGTGATGATATTTTCCTAAAGGAATCTAAAAATGGTAGTAGTAGTACAATCCCATATGGGCACTACTTCAGCCTAGTATGTGAGATAGTCTATGGTAGTAACGATGTAGCACATGTCAGTCCATCTTATAATAGGTTGAATGGGAAAAAAAAAAATAGCCCATTTATCAAAAGGTTCATGAGAAAGCATTGGATGAAGGGGCATAGCATTCCTTTGGTTTGGTTTACCTATGTACTAACAAATATCACATTAGCATGCATAAGCTTTAGCATCTTTGAATAAGGTGGGCCACCATAACCCAAATAGTAAAACCTCTCTAGCAATTGTGTAACTAGCATAATATCCTCTTGTGACACCCTCATGAACCTCCTAAAGTAATTTTGCATGCTTGTGTTGTATTACACACCTTCCTAAAACCTCATTTCACCCCAATTCATACAAGTCTCCTCCAATAAGTTGGAAAAGGCTAGTGCAGACCACTAGTTGCTTTTTCTTTTAGGTGCTAAGGTGTCCTAGCACTGAGCCTATTGCAAGAAAATTTGTGATTTATTCCAATTATTTGAGTATGCACATAACTTGAAAATGTTGTACATCAAGTAAATTATACTCTATGGCACTCATCAGTTCACTAGATTGAATGTGTGAGAGGTGTTCTAGACTAAAATTAACTTTGACCAATTTCATGACCATGAAGAACTAAAACTCTTATAAGATAATAATCCATCAATAAATGCATGCATGCAATATTATATTATTTAATAAATACTTGAGTGCTTCATGATCTATATAAAAGACAAATAGAGTTGCCAATAAGTATTGGTGAGACTTCTAAAGTACATAAACCATAGATAAGGCCTCATGTTCTATCATAAAATAGTTTCATTCCACTGGTGTGAGATTTTGACTAGTAAAATAAATAGGATGATCTAGGTTTCCCTCACTAGGTTGTGCCAAGATAGAGATTACTACCATGTTTGAAGTATCGACATGCACATGAAATGGTTGGTTCTATTTCAAGAATTGGAGAATGGGTGTAGTCACTAGTTTCTCTTTTAGGGCCTCAAATGCTTATTGACTAGTTGAGTCATCCATAAAAATAGGTCATTGTGCTTGAGTGGTTATTCCATCAGTGTTTTTATGTTAGCATAACCCAGAATGAACTTATTATAATACCCCGTGTGACTTAAGAAGACACAGACCTCACGCTAAGTCATTGGAGCTAAGAGTTGAACAATGACATCAATTTAGGTTAGATCCACAAGTAATCCATCTTGACAAATGATGTGTCCTAAAAAAATTCCAAATAGTGTGGTAAAAATGCACTTTTTAAGATTCAAGTAAATCTAAATTTGGTGACATTACTCGAGCATGAGGCATAGATAATCATAGTGATTGTGCACTAAACCATACACGATCCTGCCATCCAAGTACACTTAAAAGAACTTGCAAATAATTTTTTTAAAGGATTTCACTATGATGTGTGAGAACATTATTGGTGCATTCTTTAGGCCAAAGGGCATAATATTATACACAAAGGAACCCCATTCAATTATAAAGGTGGTTTTTACCTTATCTTCCTCAATAATTTTTACTTGGTGATAACCAAAAAAACCATCAGTGAAGGTGTAGATCTCACACCTAACAACACCTTCTAAAATTTCCTTTATGAAAGGCATTGGGAAAGGGTCAATTAAGTAGGTATCTTTAGGTATATTTTAATCTATGTAAATGTGAATGCATTCATCCTTATTAATTTTGATCACCATGGGACTAACCCACTCAAATTTATCAGTGGGAGTAATAACTCTATCACACAACATGTTATCAATTTTTGCTTTAACTCGAGCACATAGATTAAGATTATCTAATATGATCATTTTATCACCAGTCAAGTGCCTTCAACCAACTTGATGTGCATCTTACCCAATGATGGATACACTCCCTTAATTTCAATGTAGTTTCAAAAGAAAATGTTTTGATACTCCTATAGGAATTTTTAAAAAATGGTTAACTCAACCTTAGACCAATAATTTCCCACAATGGCCATTTTGGGTGCATCCTCCATCCCAATATTTTATTGAACCTTTTGAAGTGGCACAAAATATGATTTTTACTTAGACTACATTGTATCTCTTACATCACATGCCCCATATTCCATATGCATTTTTAGGTGGTTGAATTCTAGATCTGGCAGATCAGAGCTAGTACCCTCATCAACCTGATATACAACTATTTACTTGCCTTTCCAAATCTATTCTTGATAGTCATATTTTTATTAGAAGTATATTTCCAACTGATCCATGGCAAGAGTAATGGGTTCTTGAAAGATAGCCAAATTTTCCTTAGTTCTACTATGCATGTGTCATATTCAGTCTTCAACTGGTGCCTAATCTCATACAACTACTTGATGGATTACTTGTAGAGATAAAATCAAATTTGTTCATGGTGAATTAAATGTAAATGTGGTAATTAGCTTATATTTGATGTGCTACTAGGTATCTATGTCTCTACGTGTTTCTTGATGAATTTACCATGCCCTAGCCTAGGCATGCAAAGTACCATAGAATACATGAACCCATAAGAATTATGATAACAATGTTTTTTTAGCACTCTAAAGACTTTCACATTGTGTTAGATGTTCCCATGTATCTAATTGGTAATGATGAGTAGACCACCATTGATAATTTATCCCTTAAAATATAAATTTTATGGTTCATCCTCATTAACATAGTAAGCCTCTATCTATTATAATTATTCTCAGACCTTAATTTAACCATGAAACCTAGGTTCATTTTCCAACAGTAAGGGTGGTCCAACCATCAAGCATCCACCAATGAGGCAAAAAAACTTATGGAATTTAAATAGCTTGCATGGAGAATTTATTTGTTTGCCAACTACAAAAACTCTTCATGTAAGATCATATGTTCAGTGACCCTAGTGCTCTCAAGCAATACTGGTAGTTTCTGAGATGTATTGTGTGTCTCTCCATTGTAGTATACCATCAAGAGTATGATCTACATACTCATTTCCTTGTGCAATGATCTTGTAAATGTTGTTGAGGTCCTCATCAACATCAATTGTTTATACAAAGGAGGTACTTAGTCATTATTTATAGGAATGATTATGCATTGAGTGTCATTCTCAAAATTGATATAATTTTTCTTAAAATGCAAGTCAACATTTTTCACATAGCACTAAGGTCGACCCAATAGAGTTGAAAAATCATCAGCTTCAGTAAGTTCAATAACTTTGAAATCAGCCTTGAACATGACACCCAAGATGTTGATGGTGACATCTTTAAGAATGCCTATGGGTAGTGCACGAGTCTTATTATCTATGAAAAGGACATGTGGGGAAGGTTGTAAAGTGGGTCTCCCCATATTTTACTAGACATCTTTGGTTAGAACATTAACCTATGTGCTAGTGTTCACCAGGATATCACGGATCATTTAGCCATAAATAGATGCATTAACAAGGACCTCTTTATCACATTATTGATTAGGTTGAATATGGGTCTCTTATCATCACACATGGTTCAAATGAAGATCCTCTAAATGCTTTTTCATTTGTTATCATAACTAATTATTCAAGAGGGGGATGATGTTCTCACTAAGGAATAGTTTGCAGAGCTCTCAATACTCATCATGCCCTGAAGCTTTAGGTGTTGTATTTTTTTACATCTTAGCATGCTTGATAGAATCCTTATCCTTCAAGAAATTAGTTTTGCCTTGTATCTCTTGTATCAAGTCCATTATGTCATGTAATACTTATTTTTCATGTTGAGCATTTGGATAGTGTTGTGCATGAGGTTCTTCATGTTGAACTTTCTCAGTAGGTGAATTTGAAATCAGTTGGGAATGAGCACCACTCCGAGTAGTGATGTTGATCTTGAGTCCAGTTAGAGTGATAGGAAATGGTCTCCATTGAGAACTTGGGATTTTTTATAACATAAATCATCCCAATGCCCTTCTCATTTTGTTATTTGGTAATAGACACATATAAATCAAGACATTCTTCTAGGTGATGCTCATTTTTACAAAAGGTGTAGGTTGGATAGACGGTGCAGTCACATTGATAGTGGTGCAAAGGTACAAATTTTTAATAGGCCTTATGTGGAAAAAATCCACCTTCATTCCCATTTCCACACCCTAAAATATCAACTTCTACTGACCTTTTGGTTGTTATTTATGTAAGTTTAGCACATACCTAGCATGCATGCTTCATGAATCTCATTAATGACTTGATAGTCATTAGTATAATGTGTATATGTATCACATATTTTATAATATAGTGACATTTTCAATTGGGTGGCACACTAAATCAAGGTACACCTCCTTACATCATGATATTCTTTACAAATCTCACAAGACTATTTTAATACAACACGAATATTCCTTCATGGATAATTGTTCCTATTATGGCCTTATACTTCACAGTAAACACAACATAAATTATTGCAGGTATCATGAGCATTATTAGTTTTAATATTCTCCAACTAATAATCCATAACATCAATCTAATCCTCCATAAATGGGTTGATCCCATATCTATACTTCCCATGGCTTCAATGTGGAGGGTGGCTTTTAAGGCCTCACATAGTTCAATAAAAGTCTTGTGAGATAAGGCTCATCAAAATGAAAGTAATAAACCTCCCATAAAACACTTAGCATGTTGCATTAGGTTAATCTCAAATGATAGATTTGAAAGAATCATTTTTAAACATCCATCATACACATGCACACTCTCAATGAGCTCTTGCTTGATATCTTTTAAGGCAATAATACTTTGTTGCTCAAACCCAGGGATATCAAATTCTTGTAAAAAATAGTCTTCAACAATTCATAATTCATAACCACTCATTGAGGGTCAAATTTTTAGTACCATTTATGTGCACGATCTAATAAAGAAGTGGAAAACTGAGTTGCCTTTTGTTCAATATAAGTTATACCCCACACTTGCTAAATGAGTTCACACTTGTGAACATGTTCTATTGCATTTTCAACACTTTGATATTTAGGCAAGTGAAGTGTCATCTCATAGTACACTATGGGTACACTAGGTGGTTATAGTGGACCTTACTATGGTACTCCTAAAATTCCTCCTGAACCTTATGGTGGAGGTCTACCAACCCCTCCCAAGATGCCTCTTGATCCTCCTATAACTCCAATAACACCACCATCGGTGTTACCTCCCACACCTCTTATAATAATAGGTGCACCAAAAATAATGGGCATTGAGGGAGGTTAATTATTTATTGGTGGGCCTGTATTTTTCCTAGTACTTACATTTGGTCCACCTAGCATTCCAAGGTGAGCCATATGTCTTAATTTTAATGGAAAAGTAAAGGTTAATGGTAAATTGTTATTTTTAACTTGCACCACCAAAGTTTCCTCTAACTCAACTTTAGTTTTGATTTTAGATTACTCACTATCATTATCCTAATTTGTTACAATAATTACATCAAATTCAAATCATGATCATACACTATGGTGGGGGAATTGGGTTTATTTGGATTGGTTTCTATTATCACCAATGTTTATCCTGATTCTTCCACATGTACCTATACCAGCAAAGGGCATAGACTAGTGGTTAGAGAGTACTCACCATGACTTTCCACCCTCTTGTGGATTCTCATGATATTTCTAGTATCCTTCTATTTACCCTTGGGATTGCTATATCTCATAGCCTTATGCCTGACTTAATCATACTTACACTTCCATAGTTAACATTGATCAACTTCCATGTTAAACTATCAATCCCATACCAATGTATATCCCTCTATTTCTTCACCAAATATGCTACTCATACACAAGAGAGTTTATCCATCCATGGGTAAGTTATCAAGTCAATAATCAACCATAATTTTTCTAAAGGGAATTGATTGACATACCTCCCACGTGGTTCCCTTAAGAAGTTGAATTGTGTTTCCTTCAAACAAAAATATGTAGAGACAATGTATTCTAAGATGTAGCTATTGAGTGTTCCCTTCTACCACACATCCATAAAACATGTCCAAGTAGATTTAAAATTAGCTAAGGCTGTATGATTCTCTATTGACCCAGAAGCCTTCCATCTATAGTTTCTTGAATGGTCTTGTGCATATGACAAAAGCCAAGCATGCAAGTGAATGAGTAATTTTGTAAAGAATGTTTCATATAGAGAATCATATAGGTGTTGCTCTACCCATGTGCAATAGAAACTCCTAGTTCAATATAATGAAGCGTAAATCTCTCTTTTATGGTACCATCTTAGTGCTCAACATTTTTAAAAGATAACCATTCGAACATATTTCTACCATCATGATAACAAGTACAATGGGTCTTGGTAACATAACCAAAATGTTAGGTTTCTTCTTATCCTTAGTTACACATGACTAAGTACTAGTCACACACCTAGAGGGAGTAAGAATCTAATGTGCTAGTGCACTAACATATCATGTGAGTTACCTCATTCGTTCACCAAAGCACACAACCTAGACCGGTTCCCATCAATTCTTCCACACGATGGTGGATAGACAAATGTTACTTAAGCATTTGAGTTACCACATTTAATCATTGTTACTACAAACATAATTATATAGTTAGTCATTTGATGCATTCAAATATTACATGTAATGGTCTAGTATCATAAAATCAAAATTAACACCAAAGAGATTTAACACATCAAGATTCACATATAAAGTATTAGTTTCATTGATCTCATTTGATAATTTTACAAATGTAATTCATTTAGTACCAATCTCTCTATCTCTCTATATTTATATAAACAACACATCTACATCCAACAATACTTTTTAATCAAAGCTAAGGGGTATTTATACACAAGCTAACCCCTTCTCAAGTCACATCATTAATACATTATAGATGATAAATAATGACTATTTCTAAAAAAAAAGTCATGGTGAGCTATTAAAATTAACTCACTGTTTTAGGATTAATTTTCACCCTTGGAGAGGGTTCTTCAAGCTCTCTCCAACTAAGCTACACAATGGGAACAACTTCAGGCTATGGGTATCCTATGGTGAGGTTGAACCTTTGGAGAAGGCTAGCTTCCTTTTGGTAGATCACCTAGACTAATGAATCTACTTGAAAAAGGGATAGAAAAGGGGTATAGGGAAACTAAGAGAGATAAAAAAAGGTGATGCACCAAATTTAAATGGACACTCACATAAGCTTGAACAAACAATAATTCAACATAAGACAATTATTGCTCACACAACCTCACAAACTAGTTAATCTACATAAGCATTTCATAAACAAGGCTCACTAAGCAATGAATAAAGCAAAGAGGAATTTTTAAGATTCACACCAAACATCCATTAGTGGAAGATAGAGCATGAGTACAGACCTATAAACAACTTGAGAATCCCTAAAAATAGGTAAGAAAGAAGGACAATAGACATGGAAGAAAATCCTTCACAATACCATCATGCACAAGCTTTCTAAACACAATTTAGAGGCAAGAGATAGGTAAAAATTAGTCTTATTGCTTCATGAGGCAGTTCTTAAAAATTTTGATAGGTTTTTTCCTTATCAAAATGAGAGTCTCCTCTTTACAATGGGGAAAAAATGAGAGATATAAGAGAAGGGAGAAGAGAAAGAGGACAAAAATGCAATTAAAAATCAATAAATGAGCTACAATCACCCTCCATGAATTCTCAACCACATTTGGATCAATTAGAACTAATCCTGCTTCCACAAATTAGCCTTCATTAACCCAAATAGTCTTCAAACTCTCTTAATTGGCTAAGAAACACACTAAAAGACAAAACTTGTTGAAGGTGCTACGTCATGGTCCATTCCAAGGGAAAAAGTCTATAAAGACCTTGAAACATCATTGAATGTTACACCTACCTTTCTCAACCTCCAAACTCTCCATCAAATTAATGAGCTTATGGTGTCATGCTTTATCTTGATATGTTCTTTATGCTATCAGATAGTCACTTGGACTCATTCATTTGGTGTCTCCTCTGACATTCCTCTCATAGTCACAACCCTACCATTACTCCAAACCCTGAACATAGGTCCACTATTTATGAAAACCAATTATTTTATTGGCTTTCATATAGTCATGATTTCAATGAAGATCTGCAAACTACCTAGTCTCTTGATCATGATCAAAACATAATTCAAACCTAAGATAGTCTTTATAACCTGACTGAGCAAACCTTTACTTAGAACTAGGTTTTAATGGCATCCTTGAAAATTTACATGGTTTACTCTGGTAACCCAGATCACATTTAGATATCGTATTTATATATTCCCCTACTTAGATCCACATAATCCTTTGATCCAATGTGCCTTCCTATGTGGCATTCCTTCTCCACACTATTTTTTGTTTAAAATATATGACCTCTATAAATTTAGACACATGTCCTCATCTCATTCAATCTAAGAACTAGATCAAATCTACTCCATTTATTTCATTTGGAGTCTCCTAACTTTGACCTTTAATATTGGCTATTGATCTAATCAAGGCTTCTTAGATTGTTACATTTGGTAGTTGCATGTGCCTTTTGACTCAGTTGCCAAGATTATGACACTTGGTAGTCATACGTGCCCTCTATGGACCCAATTGTTAGTTCATGTGATCAAATGCACTTGTACCATGTGGTGACCTTGCATTCATTCTCAGGATCCATTGACCTTTTGACTTTCCCTATATTGTTGATTTGCATCCACATGGTTGAATGTGCTCTGTTAGATATAATTTTACCTGATCAAATGTGATTCATCAATTTATTTAGGGTTTACCATGATTGAGACAATTTTCTTCATCTCATTTATTCTCAGGATCCATTGACCTTTTGACCTTGAGCCTTGAACATAGATCATTGATCGGGGTTTGTACGTGATAACACACATCGTTGATCTTGATCTAGGATCTTTTAACTTATTGATTTTGTGAGATTTATTGCATGTTATTAATATTTGATATTAGCCTTCAATATCATGCCACTTGTTATCCTTATGTTCAAACTGAAGCTCATTAAGGATTTTTGAATCCAAACAGCTGTTTATTGTGGCTTTAACTTGACATCCCCAGGCACATCCTAGACTGCTATATCATCTTTGAAGGCTTATATCTTGAGATATAAAACACATCAAGACACCAAATTTATAGGGGATAACCTTGGAATAAAATATATCATTTTCATGCAATTTTTTAACTCTGGTTAGATTCTCAAATATATTTATGACATGCACAAATAAATTGACCTATTCATTCCTGCATGACATGCTAAGATGATCTAGTTTCTTTAGGCTTGTGCTGGTCATCTCTTTCTCTTAATAATCTATAGGGATGGCCTTCACTTGCATTTTTGGACTTGTTCATAGGCCTAATCCTCAAAATTTCCAAAATCACTTTAAATCTTGCTTAAAGTGTTTCAAAATCTTGTAAGTGACATGTGGTCTTCTCCCTCCATCATTGGATCACTCACTCAACTAGAACTTTGCTTAGATTCTCACCCTAGATCTAGGTAAATATTCGTATGTGGGCCAATTTTGATCAATAGTTACTTTTGATTTGGGCCTAACATCTCCTATATACTCTCTTTGTGCTAGATATTTATGTTTGTGCTCCTCCTGCTTTGCAAGTCAGTGCTAGATTAGTGATTTCATTAACCTCTGATACTTCTATGAACTACTTTGTAACCACCTTTGTTCATACACCCTTGTCTTGGTCTTTTTCTTTTTTGAGTCTTGTGTCTTATGTTCCCCATTCTCCATTTCCTTGTCTTTCATAACGCACCCTTCTGTGCCATGGTCTTCCACATTGTTTTCACATGTTTCTCTCTTATACACCATTCTATATTGTGTCGTAGTCCTTTGTGCATTTTCTCATACCCTCATTCTTCCACACTTATGGCTCCAAAATACTTAGAATATATTACTAAAAATTTGGGTCTAACATTGGTTGTTGTAAAAATAGCTATAAATACTATTTTTGTGTCTATGATTTTCAAGCTTTGTTGTAATCTATGTAAGATATTTTTTATTTGATGGTTTGAATATTTTGTGTGTTATGATTTGTATATCAATCTAATATTTATTTATTGGCTCAAATTATTTTCACATACTCATCTCTATTCATACCTTGGGGATTCTTATGATGCTCACTCTTATCTAAATTCAGACTTTGGGGCATTTATAATGCCCATCTTTACATAAAATTTCATTTTGGGGCATCTTATGATGCTTTAATTCCTCTACATTACACTATCATAAACAAATACAACTTTAATAAATATTTAAAGACCCAACTATGTGTTATGCTTGCTAATTTCATTTTTTGCACGTTGTTTCTCTCTTTTACATAATTAGATTCTATTTTATCATGCCAACACTTCTTGTAGGTTTTTTTTTTAACCTTTTGTTTTAGCTTAGCCTTGCTTTCCCTACACATCTAGGTCTTTTTGTAACATCCTTAGTACATATTCTTGATCCTTATGTCTCTTATCATTCTTACACCTCTTGGTTTCTTTTTTTTAGTTTATGAGTTGCATGGTAAGACCTGGGGAATAAACTAGGCCCTCCTTAGAAACATTGATCATATATATTTTATTTTTACAATCACTTTCTATTTATTTCATTTCAGCCATTATTTTCTTTACAATTCTTTGGTATCTTTTATAATCATTATACCCTTGTTATTTTTGATATCTTTTTTATGCTTCATATTTTTACACTACTTATACCTAGTGACATTTTTTAATTTGTAAGTTTTAGATTAAGGTAAAAATAGGTTTTGAAGGGACCCCGAAACCCTGAAACAAAGGAAGAAGGATATAATAGTTACGTCCATAGGAGAAAACAAACCTAACACCTACAGCTGAGTAGTATCAAAAACAGGTGGACCTGAAATCACAATTCAAGATCATCAAAATATAGACCCCAAGTTTTACAGAGACCTGGAAACTGAAGTGTTAAACAACGAACCAGAAAATGGAACCAGTTATAATAACCAACTAAAAGTACCAGGACAATAAGAACTAAAATATCCTATTCTTCTAATTCCAGAATCATCTTCACCGCTTCCTTTCCAATCACAACAGTGTCCTGTATAGATATTGCCACTAACGTGGCTACCTCTTGCATTGCTTTCTTCCTTGAGCTCTGTCTGGTCCTCTTACTAGGCCCCTCCAATGATTTTATTTCCTCATTTTCCAATGTTTGCAGCAGCTGCACGTATGCTAGAAGTAACCTCCTCCATCTTCATTCTGCTTTCTTTAATGAGCCTCCTTAGATTGTTCTCATAGTCTTTAAGTTTGATAGGAATATCCCTCGTCTGCATTTCCAGATTGTTGATTTTGTTCCAGTCGGCTTCCTGATTATGTTCCATAATTTCCATTTTCTTCTTAAGGCCCAGTATTTCCTTATACATCCATGAGTCAACTTGAAGGATAGCGTCTGCTTTGCATTTGGCCGAATTCATAAAGGGATGCCTCCTGTCATTCTGTCAAACATCACTTAAATCTTCTATGTTCTCATTTGGATTGTCTTCATCCTTTTCAGTATGATCTTCCCTTTCCATTCTTTTATGTTCTTTAGTTTCAACAGGGCTTTCGTTGTGGATAAGATCATCCTTTACTTGTTCTCTAGTTTCCATTGCATGATAGGCATCCTTCACTAAATGTTCCTTCTCTGTTTTCAAAATAGGATCCTTAATTAAAACATCCATTTCTTTTTCAGTTTCCCCTAGCACTTGTTGATTTTCCTCAAGATCATAGTTATTCTGATCAGTTTTATCCTCTATAGTGTCCCCTTCATTTTCATTCTTACTTTTATCTTCTCCTTCCTCATTAGAACTGGAATTCCCACTCTCTATTCCTTCCTCTTCCTCCATACTCTCCTCCTCAGAACTTGCAGTGCTTTCCCACTCTGTTTCCTCATCAACAGTCTATTTTTTAAAGCTAGAGGATTTGGGTTTAACTTTTTCTTTCCCCTTCACTGTTTCATTCTTCTTACTCTGTGAGTCCTTATTTTTGTCCAAATAAAGATTCGGGACAATGGCCTTGTTTTTGCAGAAACCTTCTATTATTAGGATCAATCCCTCATGCAATATAGGACGAGACTCCTTTTTTCTATGAGCGAACAGACTTTGGAGCACCGAGAAGTGCAAATAGAAAGGGAAGGAGATTCTAACTTTGTGCCTAAAATGATTAAGAAAGACAAAATGAAATTTATGGACTCTTTTGCTTCTACCATCAAGTATGAAATACTCACGAATGTAACATAAGACGTCTCTCCAGATTCCTTTAATCTGCTCCAGGTCGAAAAAATCCCCACTCTTTTCCAACTGCTGCTCCTCAGCATCCGTCTTTGGGAATTTACTATATGCCTCGTTAGAAATGTTGGTCTGCTTAGAACTTGGGGAATAAAACCAAACCCTCCTCAGTAATATCCATATGCTTTATGTCTTGCTTCCACTCCCAATCTTAGCTAGACGTCTTCTTAGAAAGACAAGGCAATGGTCGAGATTGGTGTTTTTTCACTTATAATCATTTTTTTTTATCTTGTGATAATTTTTTAGTAGTATATCTACATGTCTCTCATTCACATTTTACCCTCTTTTATGATGAAGTCTAATCTTATATGTCATTGTATCATCCTCTATACATTTTTGTGATTGGGGTAACCTAATCATTCTATGATCACCTTTATCTTTCCTTTTTCCACCTTGTTGGGACCACCAATGTTGATTTTGAAATTACATTATCTTATAAGGTGCATGTCTAGGAGTATCTAGGGATCTTTGTATCTAGATTCTCCTCTTTAGTGGCTAAGTATAAGCTCTCTTTTGTTAGTAATATTTAACACCCATGTTTGGTTTTTATGAATCCATTTGGAGGGGGAAGATAGAAAAATTCAAAAGAGTCAAAAGTTATACTATCATAAGAAATGGGCAAAATATCTTTTATTAGTCAAATCACACGAAAAGACATGATCTTATTCTTGGCACATCCTTTATTCTAGTCAAAGATAAAACTCCATAGTTGACCTCAAGATATATTTTAGGTCCATTGTGGTGTGGTAGTATAGTAGACTTGGGTGGAATTTCTCTTATCCATATCTTACATATTAGTGCCACATACTTTCTCACGCAAGTACCCAATCTTTACAATAGACTGATGACTCTGTAAGGGGTCCCCAAGGAACTAGGAACACATTATGGGAAAGTAGGATCCTTTTATTTTCATGCATTTAGCCTTCTTGGGATGATCTTTATGCTTCACTAGTTAGCTCAAGCTTACGCTTACTAGGTGGGACTCTCTGAGCCATTGATGTTGAAAACTCTTAGTATTTCCAAACTAATTAAAGTGTCTTATTTCTAGTAAATACCATGTTTTCACCTTGGTGATGCCCTCTTTTCCCTCCCTTCATTTTCTCCCTTGACAACTAGTTTTTATTTCTAAATCTTTGCCATCTTATTTATTTCCTATTATCCATTTCTTTAAACATGTTAGCATTATGACAACATTAATGTTTTTTAATTTTGAATAGAAGTTGCATCTTTGAGTTGTTGTGAGATGCTCTCTTGCTCATTGCTTTATCTTTCTAGGATTTCTCTTAGTAATGTTTAGGACCTTAAGCCTTATATTCACTTTTTGCAGTCCATACAACCCCATTTATACTTTTTATGCTTTACCTATTCGTTTCTTTGGGTTTTTTCAGTTCTATATTATCTTTAACATGATAGTTTTTTGATTTCCCCTTTATTACTATCTGCTTCCTTGGATATTTTGGTTTTAATTTATCTGTATTGATCTTAGCTTGCTCATTTTTCCAAGTTTTATAGTCATTTTTTAGATTTTTTCATTTGCATCCATTTATTGACTATCATTTATATGCATGCATTATTTTTATTCTATTTTAGCCTTGTATCTATAAGGTTTCCAAACTCAATTTTTGCACCCACCATGATCGAGACTGTGGTATTTGCATGCATCATTTATGTGAAAAGGTAAGTCAAGGTATGTATATATTACTTCTAATTATTCATTTATCACCATTTATCATAACATTTATTTTATGCTTTCATATTTTTATGTATATATATTCAAGTACCATCCAGTGTTACGCTATTGTGACACGTGAGGAGATTTAAGTGGGGCATTTATATACACTTGATATTTTTCATCTTTATCACTTTATTGATGATTTTTCTTCGACGACTCATCAACACATTAAGTTCCCTAAGTGCACATCCTAAGGACTGCATTGGGAAAGGGATGGTGTCAACTCATGGTACTTTATGAGAGATGTTTGCATATTATTTTGTCATACCTGCATTATTATCAGTCTAACATCCCCTAAGCATATCCTTATCTTTTGTAGACATATAAATTAATATTTATTACTAAAACAATGCACTTGTGACAACTCCTTTTATGTACTTATCTCATGCCTCATTTCACAGTCCTTGACCACTCTTCGTTCACCCTATTGTGGATGATCCATTCCCACAAGCAACCAATGATCCCAAAATATCCATATCCAACATTCTAAGAAACTTAAACTCAATTTGAGATTGATTTCAATTTTTGCTTCAGTTGTTTTTGCCCTCTAGACAAGACTACCCTATTTGGATAGTGTTGCTCCTTGCTATTGTCTAGTTCTACTAGTAGTGTCCTCCACCAAATAACAATTAGTTATTCAAATTTGAATTTATGTAATGGGTTGTCCTATAAATTTAGTGATCTCCATCTGAAATAATTTCAAAAATATCACTATAGATCCACATTTTAAATTATTTTTCACACAAGAGGATTCCATATTGAAAAGTACCAAAATTTTAATTACACATTCATAGAAAATTCCCTATTTCTCTCAATACATACATCCCTATTATCCCTGAGCTAAAGTTTGAGTACACTTCCAAGATCATAAGTCATGGTTAAAGCACTTAGTCGCACCATAATTACATGAGCATTTATCATTACACTAATCTTTCACACACACCATTATATCATCAGATAACTACATAGAATTTGATCCCTCTTCTCAGTATTGGTATATAGGCATCACTCAACATATGGGGTGTTGAGATCAAACAAAACTTCAACTAATAACCTTTTTTACTTTATGATTGAATTTGTCCTCTTGGTATATTGAGCGAGGGTTTTAAGTGAAGGAGAAGATATACAATAGTTTTTGTGATGGATCAAAGGCTCCCACACATGAGAACAAAGCATATAAGTAAAACAATGTATAACTTTGAATAACTCTTGAAATGTGAGAATACTTTTCCTTAATACCTTCTAATAATTTTGTATATACATGGATTTATTATAATTAAAATTAAAAACTTAGTGGTGTATACAAAGGACCCAAAATAACTTAAAGGGGACTCAAAAAAATTTAAAATGGTTTAAAAAGTCATAGAAAATTATAAAGGGAAAAGGAGGTTATAGAGTCATATAAAATAATAAAGCAAAAGGGGAATATATAAATTCATATAAAATAATAAAATAAAAAGTGGTTATAAAGTCATATAAAATTATAAAGTAAAAGGGGTTATATATAAAATCACATAAAATCATAATATAAAAGGAAAAAATATAAGAAAAATGCATTATTAATTTTTTAATTATTAGCTAAGATTTATATAAATAAAGTGATTAAAAAGATATTATAAAATAAGTGTTGTGTTAAATTTGGGTGTCTACAACTAGCCACACTGTATTTTTACTATATCGGCTTGGTCAATACAATTTATTTCCTATTTGTTTATTCCAATATTGTATCAACTTGGTCAATATAGTTTTGAGTTTGTCCATATCTTCCTAAACCGATACAATTTTGAGTTAGCCCACAACCCTTTTGACTGTATCAGCGTAGCCGATACCATCAACTTAGAGTTCAGGGTTGTTTCTGGGTTTAGAGCCATCTATATAGGGATCATAAATATTATTCCCAACATACACAACACTCAATTGCTCTACTTACACTTGCATTTTCCCCTTAAGTAGTAAAAATAAGAGGTAGAGGTTAAATTCTTATTCTTGGAGGTCAAGTCTTATTTAAGGTATTTGAAGATCAATAGAAAAATTTGAACTGAAGAGGTACATCGAGTCTTTGGAGTCCTCAACTAAAGATCCCTATGTCTTCATCTTGCCATTTGAGGTTTTCATACTACAACAATCTCTTGCAAAGTACCACTAGAGCCAAGGGGGAGATTGATGTGCTAACAAGTCAACTCATATATAAGTATCTCTATCATTATTCTCTTTCATTTATTTACTTAGTAGATAGATTTGATTTGCTTATTATTATAGTAGCATATATTTTGTTGTCCTTGCCTAAGTCTTCCTTATACCGTATATGCTAATATAGCTATAGGGTGCTTAAGTTTGCCATTTCCACTTTAGGTTGCATAGACTATACTTATGGTCTATCGTTGTGTCATTTACTGCTTGCTTAGTTTAGCGTTATTTCTATCTTGGATTTAGGTTACTCTTGTTTACCAGTGCCTTATATACAATTTCCTTATTATATCTTTAATACTCTTTTATTACCATTGTTATATCATTGATTTATCTTGGGATCTAATTATAATCATACCCTACATTTTAGGCATAGACTTTGGAACCTTATACCTTTGATATTGAGGGTGAATTATTATATTGGTCATTATAACCCGTACATATACAATGTATTGTAAAATAGATACATCGTTGTTTAATTAGCTATATGAAACAAAATAAAAGGAAGAATGTATAGGAACAAAATTGGACTTCACACTAAATCTTAATAATAATAAAAGAAAATATAGACCCTATAATACGTCTCACACTTTTTCCAAGGCTTTTGAAAAATAGTTGACCTTCTAAAATTTTAAAAAAAAATATCAATTTCTTAGATATTTATACAAAATTTTGAAAAAACAAATAAATTTTTTCAAACCTTAAACTGGGAAATTAAGATCATCAAATTAATTTTTATATTTATAATAATTATTAAAGACAACTAAATAATAATACATGGACAATACTAAAAGAATGTCTCGACAATTATAAGGGACAACATCTATTCCTTCCTATTTTTTAAAGTTTTATTTACCTAACTATTTAAACTTAGTTTGCATTCTCTATTTTAGATGGCCGTCTTTAGATTCGTGACAATCACATATTCTTGTTGAACTTTTACTATGACAGATATTATTATATACAATTAAGTGTGATTTTAGTATTTAAAAAATGATTAACCTTATTACCCATGTGTGATGGGGGTAGGGTAGGGTAGGGTAGGGTAGGGTAGAAGCATTGCATTGCCTTGCCATTTCCGAATTGTAAAGAGAGCCGTATGCCATTCATTTCCGAAATGAAAAATCGAGTGAGTATACTTTACCTTTTATTGTTTCATTCTCGTAAAGATGAAAGGAAAGACAAATATAAGACAAAGACACTAGTGACATCACATGGTTACCATGCAAAATTCACGCTTGTTGATTAAAAATAACAAACTTAAAACCACACTGGAAAATATTAACTGTACCCTCACACTGGATTTAGTTTAATCGCCATTACTGCGAAAAACAGATACATTATTTCTTTCTATATAATTAACTATTTCTTTTTAATATACTGTTGTTATTTTCTAAAATTTTATTGTTTGTTTTTTTTTTTTTTTTTTTGTCCCCTGTTTTAATAGATTTTACTGATTAATGTGCACCAAAATCTACTCCAGACGAGGAGGAGGAAGTAAGGACGGAAATTACTAGTAATTCACTTTCGAAGATGCCGACGATGCGTTTAACAAAATGTCTCAACCAGGAGGACTCAATGCTCATATTTTGGCGTGGAGTTGATGCAGGCCAAGTATAACTCTCAAATAAAAAAAGCTAATTCCTCTGCGAAATTCCTTTGATCGAGTCTAATTTATTATAATCAAAGCCATTGTCTTGGAAAAAGCGAAGAGGCAGCATGCAGGGATGGGATTAGGATTAGGATTTTCTTTACTGTGGATGTGATTGTGTTAGTGTGTAATGTGTAAAAGTGATGGGGAACCGATGGGCTGCATTAAACAAAGGGTATGTGGTATCAGCAATGGCAGACAGTAGGGACATTGCCAAGGTGCTGCTTAGTCCTCGGATCTCTGGTACAGTAAGTCCCAGAAACAGGTTTTTCTATTCTTCCTCCAGGCGTTTGGCTGATGCAGATTCCATTGCTGCATTTGATTATTTTAGAGCAGGAATGGATAAGGCTTCAACCAATTCCGATGGCTGTGTGACAACGGATGGTCTTGGAGGTGGAGGATGCAAGAAGAGGCCTTATAGGCTTCTGGAGATGCTTCTGTATAGTATTCTCATGAATTTTGTAGTTGGGAATGTAGTTGTGAGGATGAAGAACCTTGGGACTAAAAGATCCACGAGACACTTCCTTGTGTACATCTTTATGTTATTGACGATTGGATTGCTGTTTGTAAAGTTAAGTTCTATTAGATGGGTTGGATTCCAATCTGAGCAGGTATGTACGCTATACTTGTTATTTACATCCATTTGAGAAATCTGGTTGGTTTTGTCTGAGTTTTTAATGAGATTTTGGTCTCGATTGTCAAGCTTAAAATATGGTTTAGTTTAGCTTACAAGCCTTATCTGAGGGTCTTCTAGCATGGCGCTTTGAATCTGTTCATCATCATTGCAATTATCGAGGACACAATGATCTAGATTAATGAGGGTTCAGGTCCAGACTACAGGTTCAGTTAGTCTAATTCAACTTAAATCTGTTCATCATCATAGTTATTGTTCCACCTTACCACTCGATCGTTTGTGTCCTAGATAATTGAGGTTCAGTCTGAACTATGGGCTCAGTTAGTTACTTGAATTCGCTCATCTTCATGGAAATTGCTCCACCATACCACTAAACCATTGTGTCTTCGATTAATTAAGGTTAAGGTCTGGACCGGGCTCAATTAGTTTAACCTAACTTGAATTCATTCATCATTAATTAAGGTTAAGGTTTAGACCATGGGTTCAATTCGTTTAACCCAGCTTGAATTCATTTATCATCATTGCAATTGCTCTACCTTACCACTAGACTATTGTGACCTAGATTAATGAGGGTTCAGGTCCAGACTACAGGTTCAGTTAGTCTAATTCAACTTAAACTGTTCATCATCATAGTTATTGTTCCACCTTACCACTAGATCATTCTGTCCAGAACAATACAAGTTAAGGTTTGGACTTTAACATCAGTTATTTAAAGCCATAGTAAGTCTCCTGGTACCTCTCTGCTAGACGGATACAGAGATGCCGTTTCTAGGAAAGTTTCCCATGTCTTCCATGGCTGTCTCCTTAAAAAAACCTCGCCTCCTGCCTCAATTAATATATATATATATATTAGAAGTTAAAACTTTAAAACTTAAAGGTAAAGTTGAATAATAAATATTAAAAACTTAAAAGGAAAATTTTAAGTTAAAAGCAAAAAGTTTTCAATGTTTATGAAATCAGAATATATATATACATACATATATATATATATATATATATATATACACACACACACACATATATATATATATACACATACATATATATATATATATACATACATATATATATATATATATATATATATTAGAAGTTAAAACTTTAAAACTTAAAGGTAAAGTTGAATAATAAATATTAAAAACTTCAAAGGAAAATTTTAAATTAAAAGCAAAAAGTTTTCAATGTTTATGAAATCAGAATCCGATGTATTTTAATTTTTTGTTTTCAGAAATTTAAATATATAAATATTATTATCTGATTTCTTTCGCCACCTCTAAGTTGTCCCTGTCCCCGTTTCTGTCCCCCTCCCCGTCTCTGTCTCCGTCTCTTGGTGACTACAGACTTAATGCAACTCACTTAAGATGAGTCAGAGCCTGGTCCCCCTAACTATGCTGTTGCTGTACTTGAATTTGAGTGATAGGTGTGTTGTAGAGTTGTGTTCAAAGTCGGTCTACCTACCAAAATAAAACCAATCTGACTTGAACTGAAAACATACGCTTGGAGTGAGTTTGTTTCTTGTTTGAAATTACCTCAACAATGTAAAGCAATGACCCTGGAAGAGGCCTGCATCTGAAGGGTTTCTTGTTTGCATAAGTTCAATTGCTTCTGTTAGATTGAATTACATTCAACTCTCTGTTACATCCAAAATAAAGAAGACATGTACCTGCATTGCATCCTTTTAAATATCAGTACTGGTGCTAATTTGAATTTTTTAAAGGTGTCTGTCAATGGCTGTTTCCACGAATTGACCAAAAAATGCCAGTGATGACGAACACTGAAAACGAATTTACTCTGAAAGGCTGAAACAGGGGCTGTACATTATGTATTCCCTGCCTCCTATAGTCCTCCAGTTCCAACTTCCCATAAAGAGCAAGGTGGGTCACAGCAATTGCAACTGTGTATCTTAATCAAGCTTCGTATTTAACTGGTGGTTTCATAGTCCCCAAAGGAGCCCTGGGAAGAATCAAACATCTCAGGTAAGATATGTGGAGGAATTTTTGGATAGCAACTCCATTTCTTATTATCCCTGTTCATAAATCTTTCATTGAATTTTTTGGTAGGCTTTTGTGTTTTCATTTTCCAACCTTATCATCATTTCCCATTTGTTGGCTTTCAAAAGCCATTGTTGTCCACCTTGACTGAACCTCAAATTTTTTCATTGAACTATGGAATTCCTTCTTTAAGCAAGTTGCAGCCAAGTGGTCAGACATATTACAACAATTGCAGATGAAAGCTATACTTTCATAATCCTCTTCTCCCCCAAAAATTTGGTTCTAATCTGGTACAATGTTTTTCGCAAACGTTGACCCTGGCCTATTACACAACTCTGCACACAGGTGGCATAGGTTCTATCCCTTGATGTTTTAGAAGCAGATATGAGGTTCCTATAGAACTATCAATACCCTCTAAACCATAACATTTCAAAATTCGATACAATCCATAATATCTGAAGCTAACACAATCCATAATATTTGGAAAATAGCTTTTGGGAACAATGTGTAAAAAGTTTATTAGAATCAACGTTTTGGACCACTCAAGTGGTCTATCATCAGGATAGATTGATATTATCAGAAAACGCTTAGAGATTCTTATATAGATAACTCTGGTCTGGTACATGATGCCATAAAGGGATTCACTGGAAATTATTAAGAAATACAATTAGCTGGCACAAACAATATTGAATGCAACTACCCTTACCATTAATAAATGGTTGTGACCAATAATTAAGTACAATCAAGATGCATAATTTTAAAGTGAGGGTAGGTCATTTAATCACGTTGCTGATGGGCCTCCAAGCTTGACTTATACCTAACCCGTCATCTCTATTAAGACTCCTCATATTTGTTAATCTCCATAGCTTGTCTCCTTTTCAAAACACGATCTTCAACCACGATGCCTTTGGTGTCTTCAATTATAATGATATGCTTGGTCCAACAATACTGCTTCACTAGGACAGATTGTTTTTTTCTCCCATATTGTATGTCTTTACTATGCTCTCTAACCCTGGTATTTATTGATCTACTTGTCTCCCCAATATATGGAACCCTGCACAAACATTCGATCTTATATACACCATTTTTAGTTTTGGTTCCAATTTATCTTTCGCTGATCTCAGCATATTCCTCAGCTTGTTCTGGGAATGAAAATGGATTTGATGTATTGATGCTCTAAAATATTAGATGTCTTAAAGGAGATCCCTCCAATGTATGGGAGGAATGCCTTAGGAACATCTGATGTATCCTCATACCTCATTTTGTGTTCATGTTTCCCCTTGGCTAGATAGAAGGCCCTATAAATCTGCTTTCCTTTGTAGCCGTTCTTCTTGAAAACATCCCTTAAATATTTTAGTTCTAGCTTCAAATGTTCCTCATCAAACTCTCTAAAGGCTCTACTAGCTAGAGTTCTTAGAACACCTGCTTTTTGGGCTGGGTGGTGGTGAGAGCCAGCATGCAGATAGAGATCAGTGAGGGTATTCTTTCTAAAAACTCGTCATGCCAAAGATCTATCTTCTTTCCTCAAAAGAAAAACTTCCAAGAAGGGTAAACTCTCATCACACACCACTTCTTTTGTGAACTTAATGTTGTCACAGGGGCTGTTGAGGTGATTGTGGAATTCCTCCACCATCTTGGCTTAAGCAGGAAGGAATGGAGAGCCTTCTCAAATTGCTCCAAAAACAGATTGGCAACAATTGGAGAAAGAGGAGAATCAATTGCAACCCCTTCCATCTGCTCATGCACTACACCGCCAAAAGTGAGGAAGGTCAATCTTAAACACAAATCAACCAAACCAGCCGTCTCCTCATCAGTGTAAGATTTAAAAATATCAACAACTTCATGGTTTGGCACTTTGGTGGAGAGAGAGAGAGAGAGACTGCATCAAAGCCAAACAAAGCATCATCCTTCCCCACCTTCTTATCTTTAGTGAACTCTACAAAATTGGTAGAATCTCTAATGAAATAAGTACCACTGACCAACAGATTTAGTCTATCAGCCGAAAACTGGCAAGATCATAGGTAGGCGAGTCAATACTAATAGTATACAATAGACCGCAAAGGAACACCTGCATTATGAATCTTAGGAGCACCATATATTCTTGGAGTGATCTTTTCAGAACCAATTTCTTCTTAATATTTTCATTCAAGGACCTCTTAATTGCCTTAGTAGCCATCTTTATAATGGTAGTAATAGGGATATTGTTTAAAATATTCTAGCTTCCTCAATTGAGAAAGTGTTATGTTGTGGCATGGAATTGCACAACTGTGGGAGAGTTCTTCAGGCTCCCCCACTCGCAGGCACAATATTGGAACAACATCAGGTTGTGGGTATCCTGTGGTAAAGTTGAACCTTTGGAGAAGGTCGGCTTCCTCTTGATGGATCACCTATACTAATGCTTCTGCTTGGAAAAGGGTTAGAGAGGGGGTATAGGGAACTAAGGGAGCTAAAAGGTGATGCGCCAAATTTAAATGAGACTCACATATGCTTGAAACCAACACTAATTCAGCATAAGACAATATTTACTCACACAATCTCACAAACTAGCTAATTTGCATAAGTATTTCATAAACTAGGCTCAGGAAGCAATGAATGAAGCAAAGAGGAATTTTAAGATTCACACCAAGCATCCATTAATGGCAGAAAGAGCACAAGTTCAGACCTGCAAATAACTTGAAAACACCTAAAAAGAGGCAAGGACAATGACCATGGAAGAACACTTCTTCACAAAGCCATCATACACAAGCTTACTAAACACAAGTTAAAGGCAAGAGATAGGTAAAAATTGTTCTTATTGCTTCAAGAGGCAGTTCTTACAAATTTTAACAGGTTTTCACCATGTCAAATGTGAGTCTCCCTTTTTTACTCAAAATGTGAGTATCTCCTCTTTCTAAAATATGAGAGAGTGTATCCAAAATCAGAGAGAGAGTCCACCAATGGGGAAGAAAATGGGGGATATAGGAGAAAAGGGGGAGAGAGGGAGAGGAGAAGCACGCAATCAGAAATCAATAAATGAGCTGCCACCACCTTTCATGAATTCTCAACCACATTTTTATCAATTAGGACCAATCCTTCATCGACAAATCAACTATAATTAGCTCCATTAGTCTTCCAGCCCTCTCATTGGCTGAGAAACACACTAGAAGACAAGACTTTGTTGAGCATGATGAGTTATGATCCTATTAAGAAGGAAAAATCTTTAAAGTCTCTAAAAATGTATTGAATGCTCTACCTGCACTCTCCAACCACCAAATTCTCCTCTTTGGATTTCTACACCACCCTCCACTTGCTTTCATTATAAGGACAAAATCTTCATATCCATGGACCTAACAGGGCCATGTCTATGTTTGCTTTAAGTGGCCGTAGGTACCTGCTGAAAGTGGATGATATGACTATATCGAAAGATAAGACACTCCTTTAATAATCACAATTTTGCCCCTACTCCAAACCCTGAACATAGGTCCACTATAGATGAAAACCAATCCCATTGATTGGTTTTCATATAGTCATAATATCAATGAAGATCCATCAAGCTATTTAGTCTCATGATCAACAACTAGTTGCCCACCTTTGGCTTCTATTAGGTTTAAATAAACCTATTCTGCCCCTAAGCATTGTGGAAGCCAAAAAACTCATTGTGCATGTGGATCCCTTTCAAAGAACAATGGACATAGTCGTGGGACAACATTGCAACCTCAGAAAATAGGGCTAGGAGTCTAATATGAGCTTTAATGGTGGCCTTCGGATTCAAAATATTTGCTCTGGCTCAACCTGAATCACATTTTGATCTTGGCTCTCTGCATTCGCCTGCTTGGGTCCACGAAATCCTTCGATCCGATGTGTTTGCCTATGTGGCATCCTTGCCATGCTTTTTATCATATTTTAAAATATGATCGTAGTTGCTTCAGACATGTGTACTCATCTCGTGCCCCCAGAACCTGATCAAATTTACTCCATCGATCTCCTGGCCTTGACTTTCATCATTGGCCGTTGATCCTTGATCCTGACAGAGATTGTGACACTTGGCAGCTCCGCATGCCTTCTGTGGACCCTGCTGTCAGTCTTCATCTAGTTAACATGCTTATGCCACGTGGCGACCTCACGTGCAATCTTGGCTCATTGACTCGTTGACTTCGTTCACACCATCGATCCTTACTGCACAGTTGAACGTGCATCATCGATCTTTGATCTGTTTGATCAAACGCATGTCGTTGATCTGCTAATTCACAGTGATTGTGACACTTGGCACCATCACGTTCATCCTCAGGATCCTCTGACTTGTTGACCTTGTGCTTGCCGTTGATATTTGATTGCACGATTGAACACGCGCCGTCAATCTGCGCTTGACTTATTGACCCCAGTGATCACCCGCGTGTCGTTGATCTCTATTCGGGCTTCCGAGATCATGACACTTGGCAGCCCTACATTCAATCTCAGCTCGCTGAGGATTTTTGAATCCAAACAGCTATTTCTTGTGGCTTTAATTTGACGTCCCTAGGCACATCTCACACTGCTAGATCATCTTTGAAGGCTTATATCTTGAGATAGGAAACTCATCAAGACACCAAATTTGCAGGTGATATTCATGACACAAAATACATCATTTTCATGCAATTCTTCAACTTTAGTTGATTTCTCAAGTACACTTATTAAATGCACAACCAAACTGACTTGTTCATTTCTGCATGACGTGCCAAGACGGTCTGGTTCCTCAAAATCACCAAATTCACCTTAAGGCTTGCTTAAAGTGTTTCAAAAGCTTGCAAGCGATATGAGGTCTTCTCCTTCCACCATTGGATCACTCACTTAACCAAAACTCTGCTTAAAAGTGTTTCAAAAGAGTGACCTGATCCATCTAGGCACAAGTTTTGTATGTGGGCCAATTTTGGCCAACAGATCCTACATTTTGTTAACGTAACTCGACATGTTCATCACAACCATGGCATCACCCTTGTCTACTTCAGTAACAATAACATTGTGGTTTTCTTTTAATCTTTCGAGGAATATAACTTCTTCTTTGGGAATATTACACCTTAGTAATTTGGCATGTCTAAGTACCACCACATAATCCTACCTGACCACCTCTACCCCCTTATCAGGAAGACGCCGAAGAACTTCATCTGCTTCCACAATAAAATCCTCATATGAGATGCATCCAGGTTTAATTGCACCCCTCTGTAATATTGTGAAAGTGGCCCAATCAATGGTTAAATTGGATAGATTTATTACTAACTTTTCTTCCCAATCATTAATAATAAGACCGTTTGATCTTGATGGAGAATTTAAAGTCTCACTAACCTGAAGGTGCTCGTTATGAGTAGCGCCCCCAATGCCAATAAGAGATGAACTTCTGTGCACATCTGTTATAAAAACTGCAAACTGCACTGAGGAATCTCTAAAATCATGAGGCCAAAGGACCTGTGTGATCTGATCACTTATGCTATCCTCAGATGCGGCCGATCAGAATATCATCAAAACCTGCTCATTCTAAATTCTGACATGTATCAACAACCTGCTGCCTACTTAAATTAGGGGCAGAAGTTAACAAATCATCCTTAATCTGATGGTACGAGAGCTAGTATTATAGTTTGCAATTCGATCTGTGCTAATTATATGAGCACGATCATTAATGTCTGCATGCCGGTCTGCACTAACATTGATACTTCCCTTGGGAATGGGTAATACATCACCCAGATCTGGAACAGACTGCTGCCTAATGTCCCCTCTATCCATAGAAAAGCTATCATTAGGTCATAACATGTCATTAATACGTAAGTGGGATAGTGGCCCCATCGGCCTTTCCTAGGATTTCTGATCATTTCTTTTGTCTGTATTAAAAAATTAATATTCAGTTTCAGGGTTCAGTCTCAATAGGTTTGGCCAACCTGAACAGTTGGCTTCAGGCAGAACTTCTGTAAATATATCCTAACCTTGTATCTATGATGAGCAGGAGAGATGATTTGTAAAGCAAACCTTAAATTAAAATATCTGGGCAGGGTATTTTTCGAATAAGCTATAATTTTATACTACACCAAGTCTTTATTCCCCATCAAATAAGTTATGCTTAATGTCTTTTCAAGTATAACTGGATGTGTTTTTTCTGTTGAGGATAACTTGGAACATCACCCTGCCAAGACCGGTTCTAGGAGGAAGAGGCCCCCGTCTGTACGACTGGCTATATTATTCCTTGGCCACTATAATGTCAGCGGCATGCTGCACTGTCCCAGACAGGGCTTGTACTTATTAGAGATTGTGGTTTGCTTGATATGTATGCTCTTCACATCTTTTCTTTTGATATTCTGTTGTCTTTATTAAAAAGTTAATAATCAGGTTCAGGGTTTAGTCTCAATAGCTTTGGCTGACCTGAACATTTGGATTCAGGGATAATGTCTGCCAAGTCTATCCTAACCTTGTATCTATGATGAGCAGGAGAGGTGATATTAAAATAAACGTTAAATCAAAATATTTGGGCTGGGTGTTTTTCAAATAAGATATAATTTTACACCACACCAAGTCTTTGTTCCCTGTCAAATGAGTTATGCTTGATGTCTTTTCTTGTACAACTGGTTATGTTATTCCTTGCAAAGGCTGCTATTATTTCAGCGACTTGCTGCACTGTCCCAAACAGGGTTCGTACTTGTTTGAGATTGTGTTTTATTTGATGAGTTTGAATTGTTTTGAACTTCTGATTTATGTGCGTTTGGTATCTTTATCTTTCATTTTCTTTATATTCATCCGTATCTTGTTTCCTTTTCAAAATATTATCATAGACATTGTAAGGCTCCACATGGTGGGAGTCTGTGATTCTAAATGACACCACTTAGGTTCTGGCATGGAATCTTTGTCTCCAGGAGTTTGTGGTGTGAATTTTTATAGTTGAAAGTCATTCTTGTGGTTAAAGTGTAATACTTTATACAGTTACTTGAAACTAGCATAAGTTCAACATTCCTTCCTGATTGAAGCAGTTATATATTAGTAAAAAATGCAATATAATTTTTATAGCACAAGATGTAAAGGACTAGAAGAAATTTCATTTTTCACTTAAATACAGATTAATATTGGCTGTCTCCTGAAATGATGTGATTTCTTAGCAGTCATTGCTCATATTTATTCTGCAATCAATGGTAAAATAAAATCACTATATTATCTACTTTATTAAAAGCACTATATTATCTACTTTATTTCCTAGATTCTTCCAGTCGACACATCTATGAACCCTCCTGGGGATGTTGCTGTGAATCGAGTTTTGACAGAGGATTCTTTTCAAGCCTGGGATGTGACTGAATAAGAAGGAATCGATGTCAATTTGGAACATGCATATGAATTGCAATTATTTTTTTGGCTATGAATAAACATTATATTTCATGTAACATTTAACTATTATCTGTGCTTTGGATCCAGGATAATAATTTAAGCGATGGACTCTGGTCTAAGCCAGATAGCACACGCTTCTTCCAATGCATAGATCATGCTCAACTTTCCAAGCGTATGATAGTTCTTATTCCCTAGAAAAAATTCTGAAGGGGATGATAAACTAAATTTAAAACTTCTGAAGGGAATGGTCTCCAAAGCATTTTTCATCTCCTAATTTGCTTTAAAAATTCTCTACAGGCCCAGGAGAAAAACGCAATGGATATCTTGTTGTGAATGCTAATGGGGGATTGAATCAGATGCGTACAGGGGTAATATTTTAAAAATGCAATAGCCATGTTTTTTGTGATTCTAACTTCTGCTTAATTGAATTTAGAGTGCAATCTTGTATGTTTATACTACATTTTTTAACCTGCAGATCTGTGATATGGTTGCCATTGCAAGAATCATGAACGCTGTGCTTGTTATACCAACCTTAGATCATGGTTCTTTCTGGAATGCTCCAAGGTAATTATATATTCTATTATAATTTTTCTAGATGTTAGAAGGTCCAAGAGTGGTGCAATTATATTTTGCTATAGCATTCTTAAAATGTTTATTGATATTGGAAAGCTTTTGATGCTGCAGCGAGTTTAAAGATATATTTGATGTTCATCATTTCATTGACACATTGAAGGAAGATGTGCACATTGTTGTTTCTTTACCAAAATCCCTTGAGAATATTGAATCTTTAAAGAAGGCTCCCGTTTCATGGTCAAAGGTGTGCTGGTCTTCCTGTGTGGTATTCTACTTTGATTAAATCCATTATAAATTTTGAGTTTGCATAATTTGTAGAATTTTTGGATACATTGCAGATGTTTGGCTGACCATTCTGTAAGCTTTCTGTTTTACAGGCCTCATTCTACAAGAATGAGATGCTTCCTCTGCTGAAGCGCCATAAGGTGTTGAATTTTACACATACTGATGCTCGCCTTGAGAATAATAATTTCCCTGACTCAATTCAGAAGCTTCGTTGCCGTGCCAATTACCAGGCTCTGAAGTTTGCTGAACCCATTCAGAGCCTATCTCACAATCTTCGTAGTAGAATCCATGGAAAGTCATCATTCATCTCCTTGCATCTAAGGTATCTAGAACAATTTAATTTGGCAGTATAAATTTTGATTTTGTCGGTTTGTGCAATAAGTCAATAATACATTTGTGGTACAGTTAGTATAACTGATTTGTGCGGTGATTTTGAGTCGAGGTATGAGAAAGATATGCTAGCATTTACAGGATGTGCACATGGATTGTCATCAAAGGAAGGAGAGGAACTCAGACAAATGCGGATTGGTGTTGAGCACTGGAAAGAAAAGGAAATTGACGGGGAAGAAAGACGTCTACAGGGAGGTTGTCCATTGACTCCTCATGAGACTGGCCTTTTTCTGAAGGCTCTAGGATATCCCTCTTCAACCAAGATATACATAGTAGCAGGGACACTCTATGGGAATGGCAGTTTGGAATCTTTGAAGAAGCATTTTCCAAATGTTTATACTCATTTAAGTTTGGCTACTGAGGAAGAACTTCAGCCTCTGAAACAATACCAAAACAGATTAGCTGGGTTGGATTACATAATGGCTTTAGAAAGTGATGTTTTTGTCTACACATATGATGGAAATATGGCCAAAGCTATCCAGGGACACAGGCGATTTGAAGAATTTAGGAAGGCAATCAGCCCTCACAGGTGTGGTGGAAAGAGAAATCTAGCTTTATTTCAATTGCCAATCAAATTTGAAGTTCACTGTATAGTGTCCAAGTTTTCAACTAATGTTATTCACCTTTTTTAATTGCAGAAAAAATCTGGTAAGGTTGATAGATGAGTATGAATTGGGAAGTATTTCATTGGAGGTTTTTGAGCAACAGATCAAGGAAGTTCATGCTTATAGAATAGGAGATCCACATGGTCGAGAACCAGGAGATTTTCCTAAAACAGAGGAGTATTTCTATGCAAATCCTCTCCCAGGTTGCATCTGTAGAAAAAAGCAATTAACCAGGCGTGTGTTGAAGGAAATTTTTTGAATATCTTATAGTTCAGCTTCTAACTTAGGTAATTCCCATGCATGTTATATATCTTCTCAAAGAATTTCTCTCTACACTTTTATCAGTTTGAAGTAAGTGTAGGTTGGAATTCCTTCAATTATTGTTTAATGTCTTATCATTCTTTCCCCAATAAAAAATAAAGTGCAGGCAGCATCAGACACGTTTCTCCATTTTTTGGGAAGCACATTAGGGTGAAATGTATTAGGTTTACCCCTGAAGGAAGCTTTTAATGTAGCGTCATATGATACAAAACAAAGCTGTGCTGTAATTCATGTTCCATAACATTCCCTGTAATACATGTGCCTCTTCAACAGCCGTTGTTCCATTATTTGAAATGGCATGGTTTCTGGGATTTGTGCTTAATTTACTTGTGTCCAAACTTACTGAAAGTTACTCAGAGAGTCATGTATCACTACATTGGGATGGGGGTTACCAAATACGGTGAATTTATATGTTTAACAAAGTTGTGCTGTAATTCCTGTTCCATTGCTCTCTGTAATACATGTCTCTTCAAGAGCCATTGTTCCTTTATTTGAATGGCATGGTTACTGGCATTTGTGCTTAATTTACTTGTGTCCAAAGTTACTCATGGAGTCATGTATCACTTAGCACATTGGGATGGGGGTTATAAAAAATGGTGAATTTATATGTTTTGACGGATTTTTAAGGGTAATTTTCACGGATTTTTAAGGTTATTTTAAACTCATTGAAATAAAATGCTTATAAACCGATGATTTTCTCAATTTGGTCATTTCTTTTATACAAATTGTTCTTTTATAAAAAATTACAGTATTTATTTTATATTAAAAAATCTTAGCTATCATAATTTTTTTTTCTAAAAATGCACTTTTATTAGTGGAACATAATAGTACAACCCTAATCGTACCAAAAAAAGGGTGGAGGAAATCACACCCTAGAATGCGAGTCACATTGAGCTAGAAAAAAACTCGAAACAAAAAATAAATAAAATTATAAAAATGAGGTTCAATAAGAAAAGGGTGATAAAACCAAGGACCACCAATCACAAATAATAAGGCCATTAGGCAACAACGATGAGCATGGCCGCTAGAGAAGGTAGAGGAGGTGGACTATCAGGGTTGTCCCTCCAACCGTTGGGCCCTGGAGGGTCTGTTGTGTGAGGGACGGGCTCCCATCTACCATTCTCTTGCGTTTATTCAGTTTCTTTGGCGTGTCAAGAAGGAGAAATAGCAAAAGCCAAAAATGAAAACTTATCTTTGGGAGGAGCAACCCAACTGCTACCACATCTACTTCCAAGACGGTTAAACACGCTGCCACCACTGGGAGGCGAAGGCCAACGGGAATAGGGAGAGGAGCTTCACCTACTTCTAGAATGAAGATGACAAAAGCCTTGGCCCCGACCTTGAGAAGGAGAACAATGGGATGAAGGATCCAAAGGCACTCGACTAATAGTGCATGGAGTGCTCCCCTAATGGTCCAAAAGAGTCTAGAGGTGCTCCACTTTCAAACAGAGCTTTTTTTCCTAGACTTGGATATGAATCAAAACATTGGAGATAACAATAACTTTATTAGTTATTAAAAAATCTCTTTCCATAGCTTCATTATTAGAAATAACATGATTTCTATCTTTTCATATGTGAAAATGTTATGAACCCATGATATCTCTTCTTTTTACTTTGTTAGTTTAGTAGTTGCTATGGATGCATACACTTTGTAAGACGTTTTGTGAGCATTTTGTTTTAACTCACATTCATGGGAAGTAGTGGTTGTTTAGATTAGAATTCATATATAAGTGTTGAGGTCAATGAAAGCATCCACGAATTATTTGTATTGAGCTTGCTCAAAGGAGGTTGCCCTCTTGAAGTGGTTTGCAATCAATATAATCTATTCAATGCTTATGTTCATTTTGTAATTATGTTATTTCGTGCATTTTCAGGGCCAATTGTTGCAGGTGGATCCTCTCATCTGGTATCAAAGCGCTTTTCAGGGTTTTTTTTTTTTTTTTTCAGAAAGTCTTCACTCTGTTTTTCTGCATAATATTTTTTCAGAAATAACTTTGTTCTGCTGCATAATTTATTTCAGTGCTTTCTTGTAACATAATAATCTATTTTGGATCAGGGTAAAACCCTGATCGCATCACTGTGGGAAGTACTTGGGTGAAATCTCTAAAACTCATTGTGAAGAGTACCACAAGAACCTCAAAGTAGCGGGCCCATTAAGAAAGCATGCCAGCGAAATGGGCAACGACCCATTCCTGATTGAGTAGTTCCCATTGGTGAGGAAAATTAAGAGTTGTCGCCAAGAGATAAATCTGTGACCAAAAAATTTCTAGAAACTAATACTCCCTTAGACGACATTGGTGGTCAGAGTGAAATTTTTAAAACCTTTAGGCAACCATTGAAACTTGGGACCCATTCTATCAGTTTTTGAATATTTTCAGCAGACTTAAAATAATCAATTGACAAAGTATCCACAAACTATTAAAGGACTTGCAGGTAGATATTTGATAGAACTCAGAATCCACAAACTATCTGCAGAGTCTTAGTAGACTCTCAGAGGACTTATCCCCAGACATAAAATCGAAAGAAAAAAACTCTATTATTCGGGTCATGGTAGTAACCCGGACAGGGGCAAAAAAAATGGAGGATGAAATTGCCATCCTCAAGACCTACATCAAAGATCTTGATGAAAAAATTCTCGGCCTCAGTTTCAACATACCACTGTGAACAACAAACAACATCTAGAGTCTTCTTCAGAGACTGCATTTTCTTCTTACAGCAGTTATCGCGGATCGAAGCTTAATTTTTCATGATTCAATGGTGCAGATCCAACTGGATGGATCTATCAGATAGAATAATATTTCAGTCTGCATAATACTTTTGATGCCAACAAGGTTCCGCTTGCATCCTTTCACTTGGAACTTGAAGCCCTTCAATGGTATCGTTGGTATACCAAGGCTTATGATGAACCCATATGCACTGATTTTTGCACCCTTATTTTGCAACGATTTGGCCCTATTGCGTTTGATGACTTCACTAGAGCACTCACTAAACTTTGTCAAACAGGAACCGTGTGAGAATATCAAATAGAATTTGAAAAACTAGCCAATCACATAGAGGGATTGTCTGATGAATTCTTCAAGAGTTGCTTTGTTAGTGGACTGAAGGATGTAATTCGATCTGAGGTCAAAATGTTCTGGCCCAACACGATGATGAAAGCCTTAGGATTGGCTAAGTTCGCAGAGGACAAGATCGTAGCTCAACAACGATTCAAATCCAATTTTGCTCCCTTCAAAAGTACAACTCCATAACGATCTCAAATAATGTCAGCGCCCAGAACCACTACTATCAAGTGTTTCACTGAAGCAGAGATGCAAGCTTATAGAGAAAAAATACTATGTTATAACTGTGATGATAAATTCACTTGGGGACATCGATGTGTCGAGCAAAATCTCTACCTATTGGATATGGACTCTCCACCCGCAACTGAAGATTGAGAAGATGTTCAAGGTACAACAGATGATCCAGAAGAAGCTCAGTCGATTATGGACCTTGCTTCTCAATAAGACCAACCAGAGATCTCTCTCCATGCCTTAGTAGGAGTCACTACCCCACAATACTCATTGATTCAGGTAGCACTCATAACTTCATTGACCCTCGGATCATCAAACACACTGATTATTTTATCTATCATTTATCCAACTTTGAAGTCACGATTGCTAATGGGGGCACATTACCTTGCAAAGGGAAGTGTCACAATGTGCGTATCTCTATTGGAGATTATAACTTGCACTCTACCATGTTTCCCTTGCCCTTAAGCAGATGTGATGTTTTGGGAGCCCAATGGTTATGCACACTTGGACCTATCTTATTGGATTTTGATAAACTTTGGATGCAGTTTTCAGCCAATGGGCAAAAACACACATTGAAAGTCTTACAACCAGGATCTCTTAGCATTATTAGTTTATATCGCATGAAAAAGCTTCTTAAGAAGAATTCACATGGCATCATTGCCCAACTCCATTCCATTCAAATGCAACCATCAACAGTCTCCACTCCAACTGATCTACAAACCATTCTGTAGAGGTATGCATTTGTCTTTGTCGAACTAGTGGGATTGCCACCTTCACGGCTAGAGGACCACCATATTCAGCGCCTTCTTGGAAGCGTTCCTCCAAACATCAGGGCTTATCGCTACCCATTTCAGCAAAAGATTGAGATCAAGATGCTCATTCGAGACTTACTGAAGCAAGGCGTTATTCGCCCCAGTACCAGCGCATATTCTTCTCCAGTTCTCCTTGTTAAAAAAAAAGATGGGTCATGGCACCTTTGCATTGATTTTTGTGCACTTGATCACCTCACAATCAAGGATAAGTCTCTGATCCCTGTTATTGATGAGATTCATGGCGCTCATTTTTTCTCCAATTTGGATCTTTGCTCTAGATATCCCCAGATCCGGCTTCATGAGGATGATATCCTTAAGACAACTTTCCACACGCATGATGGCCATTATGAGTTTCTGATCATGCCCTTTGGCCTCACTAATGCTCCTTCTACATTCTAGGCATTGATGAATAAAATATTCTAGCCCTACTTGTAGAAATTCATTCTGATCTTCTTCGATGATATCCTCATCTATAGTAAAACATGGTCTGAGCATCTCCAACATCTGAAGCTCACACTGCAACTTCTCTCTGATTTGTGCAAAATGGTCCAAATGTACTTTTGGCTGGGATGAAGTGGAGTATCTCAGGCATATTGTGTCAGCCCAAGGGGTTTGGGTGGATCTTGACAAAATAGCTACCATGACAAATTGGTCCCATCTTCAGACACTCAACAACCTCCGTGGTTTTTTGGGACTGACTGAATACTATCACAAGTTTGTCAAGGATTATGAAAAGATTGTAGCTCCACTGACAGCTATGTTGAAAAAAGATACTTTTACTTGGACACAAGTTGTTGAGTGTGCATTTGAAAAATTCAAACAAGCTATGTGTACTACACATGTTCTAGCTATGTCATATTTTGCCAAGACCTTCACTATCAAGAATGATGCTTGTGACGATAGACTGGGTGTTATTCTCCTCTAAGAAGGACACCCCATTGCATTCACCAGCAAATCCCTTTCTAGCAAGAATTTAGTGCTCTCTACTTATGAGAAGAAAATGATGGCCATTTTGCATGCAGCATAAAAGTGGCAGCCATACCTCCTGGGAAATCTTTTTTGCATCAAAATTGATCATCAGAGTCTGAAATATTTCCTATAACAATGGGTCTCTACCCCATGACAATAGAAATGGGTCAGTAAACTCATGGGTTATGACTATGAAATCACTTACAAGAAGGGTAAGGACAATATTATTGATGATGCTCTGTCTTGCACATTTACAGACCAAGCTTCCCTTTCTACTATTTTCATACCTATTTCAAATTGGTTGGACACTATACAACAAGGGTATGCCAATGACTCCTCATTATCTTCAATCATTCAATAGTTGCCCACTAACCCCTCGATTGTATCACATTATTCATGATGGTGCTTCTCTATGATACAAGGGTCATCTGGTGCTTCCTCAGAGCACAGATCTTCAACAAGGTGTATTCTATGAACTCCATGTTTCTCCATCCGTAGGGCATTTAGGGTTTCTCAAAACTTATGAGCGGGAACGACGTACCTTCTTTTGTAAGGGAATGAAAAAGGAAATGCAACCGATGGTGGTTGAATGTGATACCTGCCAATGCAACAAGGGTGAAACAACACTCATCCCTGGGTTGTTCAAACCCTTGCCCATCCCTACCAAGATTTGGATAGATATTTCTATGGATTTCATTAAGGGGCTCCCAAAATCTGGAGGGAAAATGGTGATCTTGGTTGTGGTTGATCGCCTCTCCAAATATAGTCATTTTTGTGCCTTCAACCATCCCTATACCGCTTCCACAGTTGCACAAATTTTTTTGGACCAGATTTTTCATCTTCATGGCATTCCTTCATCCATTGTCTCAGATCGTGATGCAACCTTCACTAGCCATTTTTGGACAAAACTATTTCGACGCACCGACACACAATTGAAGATGAGTTTTGGGTATCATTTACAAACAGATGGCCAAACTGAAATTGTCAACAAATGCTTGGAAACTTTCCTTCATTGCTTCACCTCAGAAAAACATCAGTGGGCAAAGTGGCTTCCTCTCACCAAATGGTGGTACAATACCTCCTACCACACTTCAATGAAAATGACTCCATATGAAGTAGTGTATGGTCAAACACCACCAGTGTTCCTTCCATACACCCCTAATAGTTCATCAATTCAAGTGGTTGACATGATTCTCCACACCTGGGATCAGATCTTCAGTACCCTATGAGATAATCTTCATATGGCACAAAATCGAATGAAATAATAGGTGGATCAACACCGTTCTGAGTGCACTTTTTAAGTAGGTGATATGGTTTTTCTTTGCTTGCATTCATGCAAGCAGTCCTCCTTACAACTCAAAGGGCGTCATAAGCTATCTCCCAAGTTCTATGGACCCTATAAGATTCTTTAGAAGATTAGGTTGGTTGTTTATAAGTTGGAGCTCCCACCTTCTTCCCAAGTTCACCCAATATTTCATGTCTTTTGTTTGAAGACAGTTCTTGGCACAAACATCAGAGTACAAACTATTTTACCAGAACTTGATAATGAAAGATCCATTCTTCTTAAGCCGAAAGCAATCCTGGATAAGCACACACACCAACTTCGCTCCCGCTCCATCACCGAGGTTTTAATTTAATGACACAGAATGCAACCAGAAGATGCAACATGGGAACCACTATTTCAGATTAAAAACCAATTCCCACATCTGAAGCTTTGAGGACAAAGTTTTTTCTAAGAGGTAGGGGATGTTATGAACCCGTGATATCTCTTCTTTTGACTTTGTTAGTTTAGTAGTTGCTATGGACACATATGCTTTGTAAGTCATCCCGTGAGCATTTTGTTTTATCCCACATTCATGGGAAGTAGTGGTTGTTTAGATTAGAATTCGTATATAAGTGTTCATGCTAATGAAGGCATCCACAAATTGCTTGCTCAAAGGAGGTTGCCCCATCAAAGTGATTTGCGATCAATATAATCAATTTAGTGATTCTATTCATTTTGTAATTCTGTTATTTCGTGCATTTCTATTGAATTGTTGCAAGGGGATCCTCTAAGAAAAAGAATACCAACACGAAAGATTCATGAAAAAGTGTTGTATTTTGTAGGTAACATGACCTAGTCTCCAAGAAGAACCATTTTCCAAGTAAATAATTCTGGAAGAAAAGGTTGAAAAAGGGTATGACTCCATTTCCAGGGAAATTGATCCACTTGATGACAAGCAAGACAAGTGGGATTTGAAACCTTCATGTGCTTGAGCTAGTCTCCAATTGGTAGGCCCTGGTAGAGAATGCACCATAGAAATTAAGTTTTTTGGCTCACTATGGGCATTCCAAAGATTGGCAAACCTTCTAGCCCAGATAACACCTAGGGACCTTAACTTCCAATGATGGTTGAGGGGTTCACTCTAAATATGTTGAGGGGCAAGAAAATGATAAAAATTTGGGGTTTGTACCGACATAAAGGAGTAGCAGTACACCAATCACAGTCTTTTCACCATGGGGTTCTAGAAGAAACACCAATATTTTGAAAACAAACATTAGGTATGGAGTTTTGAATTTCAAAAATAGACTCTGCATCCTTAATCTTACATTGGGATTTAATTTCAAGCATATCCCACAAGATCCACTTGTGAGAAACCTTGCAAAAGATGTCACTGATAATGGCTCTTGTGAGAAACCTTGCAAAAGATGTCATTGATAATCTTGATTGCCTTTTTAATGGCCTAAGACTCTTAATTCAGGGGACCATTGCAAATGGGACATTATGCAAATTAAGAACAAGAGACCACCAGAGAGAATGATAATTAAGAGAGAGTCAATTTTTGCAACCATCCCCCACCTAGATGAGGTTGGGGTTGAGTTATTCCCAAGGTTTCTTTATAATTTTAACCACAAAAGGCCACCAATTTGAATTTGCACATGAGAAAGAAGACTCTATAAATCAAGTCTCTTCCATGCCTTTCTACCAAGAAAATTTCCTTTGGTAATGCAATGTCTCAACATAACCTTCTAAGATTCTGATGATCCACTTAACACTTAGGGCATGGCCCTGGAGCTTGATGTCAATGAACCCAAGGCTACTTGCTTCCTTAGCTCTACAAAAAATATCCTAGGAGATCCTGTGGAAACCCTTATGGTCTTCTGAATTTGCTTAGAGAAAATCTCTTAGTAATTTCTCCTTATCATAGGCAACTTTCGAAGAAGCCCAACAAAAAGAATAATAAACATGGGTAGCAACCAACACTTTGAAACAAACTTGGAACTTCTTTGCTAAAGAAAGAGGTTTGGTAACCCAATAAACAATTTGTTTCTTAGCCCTCTAAACAACATATGACCAAAGCTTAGATGGAGAAATTCGAAAAGCAAAGAGAATGACCAAAAATTTAAATTGCACACTTGGATGAATCTATTGTCATTGATATCCTTCCAACCAAAGAGGTTTGGGTGAGCGAGATTACATGTAGCATTGAGTCTTTCTCCATTAAATATAGGCGCTGGATGCAAGGCAAAAAATTTCAAGGCATTTCATGACATTCTTGACTAAATTTTATTCTTCCAAAAAGATAAGAAAAGAATCATATACAAAATGCCCAATGATGAGCTATTGATCAAAATGGGAGACAAAAATGTCTTTCACCAAACCTCTTGAACAGTAATTGGTTGGTAGGGAGTTGAATCCTTCTACAACAAGCAAATAGAGGGAGCTAAGGGTAAACCTTGCCCTAATAGACCTAGACAATCCAATCTTGTGAGATTGCACTCCATTAATGGTAATACAAGATCCAACATTTTGAAACAACTTATTAAGAGTGTGGATGAACTGGGGGCCAAATCCAAGAGCTTGAAGAATTGCAATGATGAAGGGCCACTCAATCCTGTTGTAAGATTTATCAAAATCAATCTTCACAAACATGGCTTTTTGATTAGAGACTAGACCACTTCATACCCTCCCAAACTGCAATAACATTGTCTAGAATATTCATGTGTTGGATAAAACCTGTTGTTCACTTCTAACAATGAGGGGAAGACATCTCAACCTAAGGGCAAGGAATTTAACAATAATTTTATAGAAGACATTTAGAAGAGTGATCGGCCACCAATGAGTAATAAGTTCAAGATCTCTAACCTTTGGGATCAATTCAATATTAGCCCGATTGATGAGGGCTCCTAGGGAGTTGGATAAACAACTTCACAATAGACTTTGCAAAGATCTAGGCCAATAATGTCCCAGAGGACTGATAAAATTCATAAGGGAAACCATCAATGCCATGGAATTTGTTAGAGGCCATCTACATGACTACTTCCTTGAGATCATTCAGATTAAGAGGTCTATCATAGGCAACTCTCTATGCTTCATAAAGCTTGCAGGGGAGAACTTGAAGGCATTTCTAGAGAGTTACTTCATGAGGTTAGGAAGAAATTTAGGTAACAAATACTTGATAATAGTACATAAAAGTTTGCAAGATGTCCAAGAGCTTGGTAAACCTAGCATTGACATCATTAATGTCTTTAATTCTATATGAAGCTTGTTTGGAGCGGAGAAGAGCAACAAATTCTTTGGTAACTCTGTCACCCACTCTCAACCAATGCATTCTAGCTCCAAGTTGGGCTCCCCTAGCTTTATAGGCTTCCTCAAATTTGAGCTTGTGTCTCCATTGAGCAACATGAGATTGAAAATGATCATTAAATGGATAATTGTCAAGTTCTTGTGAAATCCTATGGAATTCATGGTATGATGATTTGTGAGCACATTGTCTGAAGATAGTTGCTTACTTGCCATATAGTTGAAGAAAGGTGGTAGTTAGAGTAATGGCATCAACCCACCAATCAATCAAACTTGTGTCTCATGTGGGTTTGGAAACTAGATTCTACATCCATCTGATGTGGCCCAAAGTTCTCTCATCCTTGATATGAGTAGTATTGAGATAAAACTGTGTTTTATTTGATCTATTTTGAGGAGAGCTGTATTCAATACAAAATCAAATAGATTGATTGTCAGAAAGAATGGCATCACTTGTGACAACCATTGGGTGAGTGGTCGAAATAAAGAAGGGGAATAAGTCCTTTTTTATGAGTAAACCATGATCAAACCTATTAACCACTCTATCTTGACCTTGTGTAGTCATATAAATATCCACTTGAGTGCAATGAGTGTTACTTAAGACCACCCATCCCTAGCTTATCCCTAGACCTATTTTAGGGCCTCATTCGACACTTATCTAGCTTTCATGTGGATCTTACACATCCCTAGACATCTAAAAATTAGTCCCAGACCCTTCCTTAGGGATCCAGGCCCCTAGTGCCTTAGGTTCTACCACCTAAACACTAGCACTATACTTTGGGGAGCTAGTGTCCCACTTTCAGTGCTGATGTCCTTTGCCTGATTTCAACCTCAACAGATATATTTTCAATTCCTAAGACACCTAGGGTTGGCCTAGACCTATTTTAAACCCTGTACAAGCTCCATATTAGTATAAATACATGACTTTTAGCCCTTTATCCACTAGATGGAAATCAAATGCAAAATATACAAACAAGCTTAGAAAAAGTTGTGCACAATCAAGGTTATTGATCCCAATTATGCCCTACTTCTGCATACAGTCATCTACAACCATCCCAAGCCTAGAATACATAGATTTCTAGTCTCAAGTTTCATTTAAAGCACTTAAGTTGACACTCATACTAATATTCACTTGAACTTGCACCAAGCACTTATGTGGGAGAACTACATCAAGCTTGATCCTTCCTTAGAGTATTGGTATGTATGCAACTCTCAACATAGCAGGGTGTTGAGGATGTCTAGCCTACCTAACTAATATCACACTTTTGCTATTTGTGCCACTCAAATACCCTAACAGCATGAAGGTCTAGGGTTTGGTCTTAAATCAATCAAAAATAATGCATAGACAACAAGTCAAAGCTCATCCACATAGGTACAGACATGTTAGACTCAATTGGAGGTGCACCCAAAAGATCAAACAGTTCATACACATAGAACATTGGCATTGAAAGTAGGACACTGACATCCCATCACTACTATCCAAGGTACAATGTTATTGTTGACCCAATTTTGCCCCTCAGGCAAAATCCCGGTCACCTCCTACACCTGCTTCGCATGGCCAGTCATTTCAGGTTGCAAGGTCCACTTTCAGGTTTTGACAGTTTTCGTTTCAGAGCATTGGTTCATCGGCCTAGTTCGTCGGCGTTCACGATGGCGAAAGACAGAGTCTTCAAACGTCTAGGGGAGAAGAAGGGAAAAAATGGAGCGTTTCAACACTTAGGCAAAAAAGAGGGCAGAAAAATGCAGAGGGCGGCAAAATTGCCGCCCACTACAAGGGTGGGTAAAATGAGCCCACTTACAAACATGCAGAGGGCGGCAAATTCGCCGCCCACAACACAAAGAAAAGGAAAGACGTCGGCCGACGTTGGCAATACAGCCGTCGTCGGCACCTTACAGAGACCGACGTCGACAACACAACAACAGGCACAAAAAAGGGAAAAAAGCCCGCCCTCAGGCGGTGAAATAAAAAACCCCACCCCCATGGCGGCAAATTGTAAAACCCCGCCCTAAGGCGGTGAAATGGAAAACCCCGCCCCATGGCGGGGAAGGAGAAATTGCCGCGCAGAGCACAATGCTGCCGACGTCGACAGATTAATTAGACCGACGTTGGCAAGATTGCCGCCGTCGACAGCTTATCGACCGACGTCGGCAGAAATCCTACATAAAGTTCATGCAAAGGGCGGCAAAATCACTGCCAACTGCAAGGGCGGCAAATTTCACTTGCAGTGCACAAGAAAAAACCCGCCCAGCTGCCGGAGGAGAAGACTAACACGCAAAACGAGGCAACAAGCATGGTCTTGGCAGATTTGTGATGTTAGCTATAGTGTTTTTTCACGCTTTCCTATGAAACTTCTCTTGGCTCTTCTGGTATAAATACACAGACTTAGCCATTTATCAGGGATCTTCCTGACTTTTGTAAAGAGCACTACTCTGCAAATTTTCCACCTGAATCAATAAAAATACAGTTTTGCCTCCATCTTGGATTGATTTGCTGTGTATGCCCTGAGTATTATCTGTATTTAGTCATTATCCTCCATGCTTTCACAGGTAATACCAAAAGACCAGCTGTCTACAGGGACCGATTCTGCAGCTGAAAGGAGAAGAGCAATACTTGAAAAGGACAAAACAGAGTAAGTTGCTTGCAAGTGTGCATTCCACAGCACCTTGGTAAACCTCTGTGATGTATTTTCCATTATAGCCTCCCCCTTTGTCTTAGTAGCCTGAATCCTCTACCAGATGTGTAGAGTATACTTGCATTTTCCCTGATTCTGAGAGTGGATCTGGAAGGTCACCCATTTATTTTGGTGTATCACCTCTTTTAGAGTAGGCTGTTTGTTTTCATGCTTTTCTCTCTCCCTTTTCATCCCCCCAAAGTATATACCTATATACCTATATTTTGCGTTACCTGAAACAAACAAGATACATCAGAGGAAACTAGCCCATATCTAGAGACTCTCCTCTCCTGCTTCGCCATCCCACAGGCGAGAGAGGGGTTTCCATGTTGCGGGGAGAGGGCAGGAATCTGCTTTCCTGTCGCTGGGTGCACTTTCCAGCGTCAACAGTTTTGGCACGCCCGGTGGGACTGTAATTTTATCAAGTTTCTAATGCAGTAGTATTTTAAGATTGATGCTGGTCCTGCTACAGTGATTTTTCAAAGATTTCCAGCATCTGGCAACTCCACTGGTAAGAGCTCAGTTCTTTATTTTTAAGACTAGTTACTTAACTTCTATGCCAAAAGTTACCACCAGGTCAGCTACAAGAAGGGTCCCCTTTGAGTTCGTTGAACTACCTTTAAACTCTGCTAAAAGGCTCAGATTTGAAAGAACTCGCCCTTATCAACTAGTAAATCCTCCTAGACTTGTTGCTAGGAACACCAACCCAGCTCAGCGGCAAATACAACCTGTTCCAGCCATGGCCTTGCCTTTTGCAACGTTTCGTGGTGAGAGCCCTATAAACCTCCCACGCTATGATCCGATCCCCGGAATAGCTCTAAAAAATGTGCCTTCTTTTGATGGAGTGGGACCTATTACAGTTGTTGAGCATATCAAAAATATTGCCAACCTTTGCAATATTCACAATATAACAGAAAAAAATATTGCCATCAGACTGTTAGCCTTGTCTCTGAAGGGGAAAGCTCTCGACTGGTACGGCACCTTGCCTGTGAATTCCATACATTCCTGAAACGAATTGGGCACACATTTGACTGATCATTTTGGAGAAAAAAGTGATGGTCTCTCTCTTGCTGAGCAGCTGACAACTATAAAAAGAGCTCCGCACGTGTATATGCAGCACTTCAATACGCGGTTTCAAAAGACTTGGGATAGAATTCCCGTCCTGGTAAGACCTACCCCCAGCTACGCTTTCTTGTACTATCTAAAAGCTTTAAATAGTGATATTGCTATGATGATCCAATCTATGGGGGGACACATATTTCCAGCTGCGTATGACATAGCCATTGCGGCCGAAAATTGCTTAATTCAAGTCGAGAAAATCGCTCCTAGACCTCACATGCCACTTTTCTCAGAACCGCTGCCCCCAATTCAAGCAGTCGCTCCCACAATTGCTCCCCTACCTGTCATTGAGAAGCCAACTGCTGTTCCATCCAATGAATTAAATGAAGTTAAGGGCCTGTTGCAGAGCATGTCAAATGAACTTGTTGCCCTTAAAAGGCAGCAAGCTCAAAGCCACAAGCCAAACGAGAGTTATCAAAATTATGACCATGCCCCTAGACCCCCCTTTCAAAATTATAACCAAGGTCAGGGGCAGCTCACTACAACCAGGCCTTATCAAAATTATAACTCAGGTCCTCCTTCGTCATCTAAATCCATGGTACCTACTCAGAACAATCTAGTGCAGGAGTAGCCAGATTGTTCAAACATGCGACAAGGTCAAGAGCAAGCTGTCCACACGAATGACATGATGAATTTTTTCCAGAATTCGGAAAATTAGGGTGCTGATTTTTCTCAATTTTTTGAGTTTCCAGCTCAAACCAGCACAAGTAACAATCAAACTCAACTGGATTATACTCTGATAAATCATGAAGAGGGTGAGCTCTGTGCAATTAATCACGGGGGCGCCGCGGACAAACAATTTAATTGCGTTGCAGCCAACACAAGATTTAAAAGAAGAGCAGTTGGGGAGGTGCAAGCTTCCCCTCAGGCAGCAACGAATCCTCCACCACACTCATTTCAAAAGGCCCCAATTGTCAGACAACCATTTGCACCTCCATCTCCTCAGTCTACAGCTCCAATTGGGATCAGCCCAAAGGAAAGTACGAAGGGAATCAACCCCCAAATTAATATAATCGATCAAATGAAGAAATTGCATGTGAGCATTTCTCTATGGGATTCGTTGTCCCTCCCAGGACAAAGGGATGTTTTGAAAAAAGAATTGCATCTGCTAGATCGCCAGGCCATCCCAACGGACACTAATAACGTCTTAATGACGAATGGGCAGCCTTCTGCTTCAAGTCAGGTAAAGAAAGAAGAAAAGACTCCCCCTTTTTATGTATCTTTGATCATAGGGGATTTTTTAGTACATAATTGCATAATTGATAGTGGGGCCAGCACTTTAGTAATGCCTAAATGCATTGCTGATAAGATGGGGTTAAAGTACGAAGCCATGAACAAAGGAGTCTTGCAACTAGATGGGACACCCGCAAAGACAGTCGGAGCCCTGAAAGGATTGAGTTTAACATTGCATGCCTGCCCGACATTCTCAATCCCTTAAGATATAGTGGTAGCAGACGTTCCTCCATATTTTGCAATCTGTTTGTCTAGGGACTTTACGTCCAAGATAGGTGGTTATCTAGCAGCGAATTGGTCATATCTGGTTTTCAGAACCAAATACGGTACCAAAGTGAAAATCGAATCTGAGCCACTCTACAAGGACCACCTAGAGCCCTATTCACCCAAGGCAGCGAATGTCAGTTACACTATCATTGATCCAGAAGACTCTCAAACAGACAAGTCCTCATCTTCTACTCTTGAAGGAGTCGCAGATCTACTCTTAGATGAGTGGGGAAGTGATAACTTTGAGCACGATCCTTATAAGTTTATTGAGGAGGCAGACCTTGGCGTCTATTGCTTGCATGAAGAGAGTGCCGTCATGCCCAATATAATGAAGGAAAACAAAGAAGATCTTGCCCTGTGGCAGCTATACTTCGACGGTTCCAAAAGCAAACTGGGCGCTGGTGGTGGGGCAATGTTAGTCTCCCCTACTAAAGAAAGGTACTTTTCAGCTTTTCATTTCCAATTCTCTTGCACATATAACGTTGAAGAATATGAGTCTTTGATTCATGGACTTGAGTGGACAAGAAAGAGAGGGATCAAAAAATTGCAAATCCTGGGGGACAGTGAACTAATAGTGAACCAAATCAGAGGCCTGAACCTGACCAAGAACTCCTTATTGAAATCTTACAAGCACAGAGTCTGTGACTTGATGGAGGATTTCCTTGCTCTTAACATTACCTTGATTCCCAGGGAACAGAATAAGCAGGCTGATAGGTTGGCAGCTGTTGGTGCCCAATTTGATATTTCAAAAGAGATAAGCAGGGGTTGTGGTTCGCGCCATTTAAAAGTTGTGGTGCGGCCTTCAATTCCAGACAATGTTACAAATTGGCAGGTCTTTGAAAGCGATCAGCAGATAGCTCTTTTCCTGCAGGAAGAAGCCGAGTTTACAGCCCACAATCAGGCAAAATTGGAGCAGCAATATGAAAATCAGATTGTTCAATTGAAGAACAATAAACTCCCTAAGGGTCTGGTCACACTTGAAAGTATTTTCAACGGAGAGGACCAACTAAGAGATGAAAAAGCATGCATCACTACCAAAGAGGAGAATTATGAAAAAGTTGAAATCTTCAAGGACAAGTTACTAGCGCTTGGTAAGGTCTGCACATTTCAAGAAAGACAAACTTTCATTCTGCTGTGTCAGGGGTTCGCCGATATTTTTGCCTGGAATTATAGCGACTTGAAAGGCTTCAATCCAAGGCTCGCCCAACACACCATTGAATTAGATGAAGGCGCAAAATCAGTCACACAAAAGCAGAGACCTGTTAACCCGATGGTCGAGCTCCTTATGCAGAAAGAATTGGCCAAGCTGATTGAATCCGGCATTATATTTCCGATCAAATATTCCTCATGGTTGGCTAATTTGGTTCCAATTAGAAAGAAAAATGGGGAGATCAGGCTGTGCGTCGACTTCAGAGACCTTAATAAAGTCTCTTTAAAAGCTCATTATCCCCTTCCAAATATGGAGCAGATCCTCCAAAAGGTAACTGGTTCCGAGCGCTTTTCCCTCCTGGATGGCTATTCGAGATATAATCAGATTCTGGTGCGTGACTGCGACCAATACAAAACAGCCTTCACCACTAAATGGGGAACGTTCGCTTACCATAAGATGCCTTTCGGGCTATCCAATGCCGGTGCTACCTTCGAGCGAGCCATGGACATGGCTTTCAGTGGTTTGATAAATAGAAACGTGCTGGTGTACCTCGATGATATAACGGTTTTCTCTAAAGAGACAGGACAACATATGAAGTACCTCAGGTAGATTTTTGAGAGGTGCAGGGAATTTGGTATCTCCCTAAATCCAAACAAATGTGTATTTGCGGTTCATGAGGGGAAACTTCTTGGCCACATTGTGTCCAAGGAAGGTTTGTCTATTGACCCAGAGAGAGTCCGCTCCATTCTGGAGATGTCCCTACCAAAGCACAAGAAAGGCCTTCAGAGTTTCTTCGGCTGGATAAATTTCATTCGGAGGTTCATTCTGAACTTTGCTGAAATAGTTAAACCCCTAACCTCCTTGCTAAAAAAAGGTGAAGAATTCAAATGGACAATGCCAAGAAAGGACAACTTTGAAGCTATCAAACAGGGTTTGACCCAGGCTCCCGCTCTAATCAACCCCGACTTCAATAAAGACCTCAACCTCTACACCTTCAACAATGGAGAAGTAATATCTGCCATGCTCACCCAAGCAAACAGTGATAACCTCGAGCAACCACTCGCCTTCTTCAGCCAAGGGTTAGAGGACTTCGAAATCAGGTATACCTATGTAGAGAAGCAAGTCCTAGCAGTGGTGCGCAGCTTGAAGAAATTCAGATATATGTTATCAAATAACAAGATCCATCTCATGGTTCCACATCCTGGCGTCAAATATTTCTTGACCAATCGAGACTTAAACGAGAAGAGAGTGGGATGGATCACCAAGGTAATGGAGTACGACATAGATATCAAAATCACCAAGTTGGTGAGAGGAAGGGGCCTGTGTGAACAGCTAGCCACAGATTTGAGACAAAAGGGTGAAGACAGCTTGCTGATCCATGACGCAGCCACTGCAGAAGAACCAGCTGTCATAAGAGATTGGACACTGGACATGAGGCGTTTCCTTCTTACGGGCAAATGTCCAGAAGGTCTCGGTAGGGCCGGAAGAAGGTATTTTAAACTTCGGTCCCTTTCCTATGTTTTGATTGACGGAGTATTATTTAGGAAAGATCTCTCTGGAGTTCTCCTGAGATGCATTGACTCCAGTCAGACTGACAAGGTTTTGGCTGAGTTTTACAATGGGTCAGCAGGCGGCCATTTCGCCGCTAAGACCATAGTAGCAAAAATAATGAGAGCTGGCTATTTCTGGCCCACTCTCTTCAAGGACACCCATGCTTGGGTAAGAAAGTGTAAAAAGTGTGCACTCTTTGACGGAAAGCAGCGATTGGCTGCCATGCCCCTACAGCGATTCAAACTGAATAACTATTCATGCAGTGGGGCCTGGATTTCATAGGGATGATCAATCCTCCCTCTATTGCCAGACACATGTGGGTCCTGACTGCTACGAATTATTTCACCAGGTGGGTGGAAGCCATTGCTTTGAAGGAAGCAAATGAGAGCGCAGTCCTGGATTTCTATGAGGACTTAGTGACACGTTTTGGGGTCCCAACCACTATAATCTCAGATAATGCCTTGGCTTTTTTGGGAACCAATACTAGTGAATGGGTGCTAAGGTATGGTATATACCTCAGCACTTTGTCAAATTACTACCCGCAGGGGAATGGACTGGCTGAGTCTACTAACAAAAATTTGATCAAGATTATAAAGAGGACCATGGAAGAAAATCAGAGAACTTGGCATGCCAAGTTGAAAATAGCTCTATGGGCTGATCGAATCACTCCAAAAAGATCAATCGAAAATTCTCCATATACGCTTGTGTATGGAAGGGAAGCAAGGCTTCCTATCTCACTCGAATTGCCAGCGCTGGACCTCGCACATCAGCTGCAGCTAGAAGAAAGAAGCAGCATGGAGGTCAGATTGTGTGAACTAATGGAGCTCTAGGAGGTAAGGAACCAGGCCATGGTCTCTATGATCAATCGCCAGCATCAGGTGAAAAGATATTTTGACAAGAAGTTTTCATCAAAGAGTTTCGTCGAAGGAGACATTGTCTTAAAATGGGACGAAGATAGAGCTAAGCCCAGAAAACATGCAAAATTTGATGCCCTCTGGAGCGGTCCTTACATGATTACTCAGTGCAAGCAGCATAACGCGTTCCAGCTCTCTAGGTTGGATGGCTTAGAATTGCTTATCCCAGTCAATGGGATACATCTGAAGCATTGCCACTGAATTTTGGTTCGGCTGTACATAGTTTCCCTTGTTTTCTTCCCTATTTTCCCTAAGTGCAGTTTGCATAGTTAGTTGTTTTTAGTCTTGTGTGTTTCCCTTTGCAGTGGGGGTAAATTCTATATTTTTGATTCTGGGATTATCAAAGCTGTTGTGAACTCGCTTCAAAGTCACCATCTGACTCCGCACCCAATGGATATGTGAGGCAACTGGGTTCTAAGCATAGCAAGCATGCTTCCCCTGTGAGTCGCCAATTTGTTGACCCAATTTTGCCCCTCAGGCAAAATCCCGGTCACCTCCTACACCTACTTCGCATGGCCAGTCATTTCAGGTTGCAAGGTCCACTTTCAGGTTTTGACAGTTTCTATTTCAGAGCATTGGTTCATCGGCCTAGTTCGTCGGCGTTCACAATGGTGAAAGGCAGAGTCTTCAAACGTCTAGGGGAGAAGAAGGGAAAAAATGGAGCGTTTCAACACTTAGGCAAAAAAGAGGGCAGAAAAATGTAGAGGGCAGCAAAATTGCCGCCCACTACAAGGGCAGGTAAAATGAGACCACTTACAAACATGCAGAGGACGGCAAATTCGCCGCCCACAACACAAAGAAAAGGAAAGACGTCGGCCGACGTCGGCAATACTGCCGTCGTCGGCACCTTACAGAGACCAACGTCGGCAAAGCCGCCGACATTGGCAGCACAATAGCAAGCGCAAAAAAGGGAAAAAACCCCGCCCTCAGGCGGTGAAATGAAAAACCCCGCCCCCATGGCGGCAAATTGTAAAACCCCGCCCTAAGGCGGTGAAATGGAAAACCCCACCCCATGGTGGGGAAGGAGAATTTGCCGCGCAGAGCACAATGCTGCCGACGTCGGCAGATTAATTAGATCGACGTCGGCAAGATTGCCACCGTCGGTAGCTTATCGGCTGACGTCGGCAGAAATCCTACATGAAGTTCATGTAAAGGGCGGCAAAATCGCCACCCACTACAAGGGCGGCAAATTTCACCTGCAGTGCACAAGAAAAAACTCGCCCAGCCGTCGGAGGAGAAGACCAGCACGTAAAACGAGGCAACAAGCATGGTCTTGGCAGATTTGTGATGTCAGCTATAGTGTTTTTTCACGCTTTCCCATGAAACTTCTCTTGGCTCTTCAGGTATAAATACACAGACTTAGCCATTTATTAGGGATCTTCCTGACTTTTGTAAAGAGCACTGCTCTACAAATTTTCTACCTGAATCAATAAAAATATAGTTTTGCCTCCATCTTGGATTGATTTGCTGTGTATGCCCTGAGTATTATCTGTGTTTAGTCATTATCCTCCATGTTTTCACAGGTAATACCAACAGACCAACTGTCTACAGGGACCGGTTCTGCAGCTGAAATGAGAAGAGCAATACTTGAGAAGGACAGAACAGAGTAAGTTGCTTGCAAGTGTGCATTCCACAGCACCTCGGTAAACCTCTATGATGTATTTTCCATTATAGCCTCCCCCTTTGTCTTAGCAGCCTGATTCCTCTACCAAATGTGTAGAGTATACTTGCATTTTCTCTGATTTTGAGAGTGGATTTGGAAGGTCACCCCTTTATTTTGGTGTATCACCTCTTTTAGAGTAGGCTGTTTGTTTTCATGCTTTTCTCTCTCCCTTTTCATCCCCCCAAGTATATACCTATATACCTATATTTTGCGTTACCTGAAACAAACAAGATACATCAGAGGGAACTAGCCCATATCTAGAGACTCTCCTCTCCTGCTTCGCCATCCCACAGGCGAGAGAGGGGTTTCCATGTTGCGGGGAGAGGGTAGGAATCTGCTTTCCTGCCGCTGGGTGCACTTTCTAGCGTCAACAGTTATAGTTCAGGAGGATTTCTGACATGTGGACCCTACTTATGACACTAAGATCTACTTCCACACCAGTTTTTAGCCTCCAGATCATCCACCTCAGTTAATTTTTAGCTAAGTACTTATTTGTCTCATTCATTTTTATTTTTATAAATACCATATTAAGTCAATTATTGCACAAATTAGTGGCTATATTTATTTCATATTTATACCTTGATTTACAATACTTAAACTCTTTAACAACCTAGGGCTTGAACTCCATAAACTCTTAAAAATTAAATCATTTGGTGAAGCCAACTTACTTCGAATACTATCCACACCCTAGCCCTATATGCTATTAGGGTTTGTACCCTTCTTTTTTCTATTTCCTTCAGCTGTGTTAGGCTTTTCATATTTTATATACTCTATTTTAGCAATACTATTTCATTTTAATTTTTATATACCATCTCAAAAATTTATATCTCTTCCTTTAAGAAGTGCTAGGATTAGTGGCAATCCTATTGAGCATACTCAGTTTCATTTCATTTGAGCTTACACCGTGGACAAAGGACCAATTACAACCCCCCTCATTGATGCTTCACACCCTGATTATGTGGACTTCAATGATAATACATCTAAAGATGAGCAATATAATCAAGATCAAAATGGTACACAAGATGAGAATTGGGACACACTCCCGCCACTTAATAATGAAAATTTTACAGTCAATAAGGATGAAATTTTACAAAGTTTCATAGATAGACTTTGGGCACAACCCCATGATCATGCACAAATTCTACAATCCATAATGGAAATAAAGAATAAATCTAATAATGGTCAATCTTCTAGTCCCCCAAATGTCAATGTTGTTACACCTATTTTGGGGGTAACTTAGAATGTATAACAACTTGTTATAACTTGACAAACTTTAACAATAACAACACTTACTATGGCTATTTCCTTCTCTCTAGATGTACAATCTCTTATGCATGAGATCCATTATCTATAGGCCAAGGTGTTACATCTTCAACAGGGTGCTACTAGGCCATCTTATGCCTCAAATTCTCATGTTCTTTTACATACACCTTTGGCACAACATATAGTGTCAATTCCTTTGCTATCTAGATTTATGGAACCCAAGTTTACTTTGTATGATGGTAAGGGTGACCTAGAGCACCATCTAGGAGATTTACACACATCATGTTTAGAATGTGTGTCCAATGATTGGCTCCTTACTAAGTTGTTCCCTCACAGTTTAAAGGATTATGCACTATAATGGTTTTATGATCTTCCTAATCAGTCCATGAAAATATTCAATCCATTGGCATATATGTTTTTACCACACTTTTCAATCAATATTAATGATAAGGTTATCTATGCTCAAGTGGCACAACTCAAGCAAAATTACAATGAGCCCATAGCTAATTATGTCTTGTGATATAAAATTATATTAACAAATATGACTAGCTCCATAGCATATAGAGAACTCCAAGACATATTCAAGCATAGTTTGTTATCGGCATTGCATGAAGCTATCCTATTCAAGAAGTTTCCATCATTCATAGGTCTTTGTCATACAGTGAAATAATAGGAAGTCAAGCTTCTGTCTATGCATAAATTAAAGTACACAACTAGATCAGATTCAACTACTAAGAATTTTAAAAAACTTCCATACAAGGAGAAACTTTGTGATATCAAGAATGATTCAAAAATGATAGTAATGCAGCTTCAAAACCACCTCCTTGGTTTTATTAGCTCATCCAAGAAGACCTTTCATGACTCTTCCTTAATATCCAACATGGGTTCTACAAAATCTGTTGGAACGTAATGTCATATCTCTCCTTCCCATCAAAGAGGTTGATATGATAAGACCTCTTCCAAAAAGCTACCAATACATTATATGACTATCATAAGACACTAGGCCATACTACAAATAGATGCATTATCTTGCGACACAAGATACAATATTTGATATAAACTAATATATTTGATCTCTACACTCCTAAAGAGGCATCTAGACCACAACAAACAAATGTAAAAGCATTGAAATATTTTCATACTCATTTCCAAAACATATAGCTAGTGAGATAGCAGACACTTTAGGTGTTCACTATATTTATCAGGGACATCCACCACCAGTATCCTACCAGACTCATATGGTGGATCCACATCCTCTACATAATATTGTTTCTACTCATTTTTGCCTTTTTACATTCAGAAGAAATAAGAAACTAAAGTTAAATGGTCAGGGGTTAGATGATATTCGGATGAAGTTGCACACCGTATCCAGACGATTAAAGGAGCTCCTCTTTGGCTGTGGAGGACGACACCTATAGATAAGAAAGACTTAACCAAATAAAATGTTAAATAGATATATGGTGGGCTGCCAAGCAAAGCTCGGCCCCAGAAGTGCAAAGACTTCCTTGAGGGATGACAGTCCACTTATTTGACAAAAGAGTGTTGCTAGAAAGAGAGATAATGAAAGGCTAAAGAAGAGAAATAGATAGTGCGTACTTGATTCCTGCAATCTGCCTCTCACAGTCACTGACGCCGGTTAGTCTGCCATCGTCGGTTTGTCAATGTTGCTGACGTCGATTAGGCTGCCGACGTCGGTTAGGCTGCCGACGTCGGTTAGGCTACCGACGTCGGTAAGGGCAATGGGTCTTGATGTCGATGTTGATAGAGGCAATGGGCCTTGGATGGGTTTCAGGGTATGTCTGTGGTCAATAGAATTGTTTGGGAGATTCAAAAGCGTTGTGCAGGGATGTAGGACAATGGATAGAGTCTTAGGAAGAACAAAGGTAGGGGACAAGTTGTCAAAATGGGTCAGGATAAAAGAAAGACTTTTCAGCCTCTCCAGGATGAAAGCCGGATTTGGTCTCAACAGTACTTAGAAATAGCCAATGGACTAATTACCAATGTACTCTAAAAATACTGAAATATAAACTAGAAGAATACTTAGCTCTTGGTGGAGAACCAGAAGTGTAGAAGACCTGTTCCCATTATGGCTGATGCCAAAGACCTCGTGCAATGGTTCAATCCGGTGTGGAGTGAATTCTATAGAGTTTTTTAGCCTGGGAAGTGATGATAGAATGTTGATGCCTCGTTCCAAAGCCTGCCTTTGATATGCAAAGAGTCGAGGAGCAAGAGAATTCAGATCTGGAGAGTAAGAGAATTCACATTCGGTCTATCCAGCCGAGGTTAGGATTTAGTTTTAAGCAATCGACGTCGGTGATTCTACTGGCGTCGGTCAACTGTTGACCGACGTCGGTGGCTAGAGAATGGGTAAAAAGGCTATTTTTAGCCTTTTGCCCGTTCCTCCATCTGCCAAGTTCAGTTGTCATTTGGCGAATGGTTCAAAGGCAGATTTATTAGGCACGGGGGTTAGTGGGAGAGTTGAAATAGGTCTTAGGTAATTATGATTAGTCATAGGGTGATAATGGTCTAAGGGCGAGGAATCCAAGGTGAGGTGTCTAAAGGAGATGATTAATTTAAAATAAATATTTTAAATTAATAAAGTATAGGTTAGGCATGCTAAAGTTAGAAAGGGACCAAGGGGGGTTGACACTATTTTGGTGTCTACATTTGCCCCTTTTTGTCTTGTTAGTTGTTCTGATGAACTGCAAGACAAAAATAGGAGTAAGTTGCCCCAGGTATGAGATGAGGTGTAGGTTGCCCCAGGAATGATGATGAGGTATTCCCCCTCAAAGTGGGAATCAAGAAAAGGGAACCCAAAATTGGGTGCCGATTTGACAGATAGTGGATGGGTATGGTGAAGTTAGAGTGTGAACGCTGCAATAGTTGAGATTGCACGCATACCACTTCATGTAATAGGTAGGTCAAATTGTCACAATCAAAGTCGAGGAGTGCTAAAATCGAAGTAACCGATCTCCAGCATTTAGTCGTAGCTGATTGGGTTAATCGATCGAAGCTATAGTTCCAATGGTCGTCATGTTTTAAGTATATTGGGCTTAAGAAGTGCTCCTAAAAAACACGAAAATGTCACAAGTAATGGGGATCAATTTAGACGCGATTCGATACTTGTGAGGGTCATAATGTGAGGTGCAGACAATTTGCTAACTGTTCGTGAGGTAGCATAAAACAACCAAGGCAAAGTTGTCTCGAAAGTGGTCTTGGTCTGAGGAGATAGTCACAATATCTAAGGTCATTAGTCGAGTCGGGTTGAGATATAAGTGATCTCAAGGGTTGTGTGTTATGGTTAGGGAGATGTATGTGATCTCCAATGTGCCCCATGAGAAGTTTAGGTAACTCATTCAGTGTTAGGGCTGGTTGTTTGGTCATGAGTTTGGGTTGGTATAAATAGTTGGTCCATTAAATAGACGGACGAAGGAATGGCCGAGCTAACCTCAGAAGACCCCATGTCAATTGAGTGTTGCCTACATAGCCCCTGTTTGAAGGGCCTTAGGCCAATGTATTTCTCCCAAAAGGGGAGAAGAGAGTCGATTATGGATTGGGTTTGACTAGGTTAAGTCATGGTTAAAGGTGAAATGGTTTGTCCATTAGATAGATGAATAAACGAATGGCCGACGTCATTAGGGAGACGAACGGGCAAATAGACAAGCTAACTCCAGAAGACTCCATGTCAACTGAGTGTTGCCTACATAGCCCCTATTTCAAGGGCCTCAGGCCAATGCAGTTCTCCCCGAAAGGGAGGAAGGGTCAAAGAGGTCGATAGTTGGTTTGGTCATGTTAATGGTTTAGCACTTCCTATATGTCTGATGGTATATGCTTGAAATGATGAGTGTATGATGATGTTACAGCCTTTTCCATATTATGTGATGGTGTATTTTATAACATAGGTTATGTGGTTTTTCATCCCTAACAATTTTTCATATTGGTGATGGATGTATGCTAAAAATGAAATGAGTTGATTTATGCGTTAGCACTTTTCGTATTGGTGATGATATATGCTTGACATAAATTGTGTTTGGTTGTTAGTTTCCATGTGTATTGTTTTTCATAGAAACTAATGTGAATGGGCTATGATAATTTACATAACACAAATTGATATTTGTATTAAATAAATCATGTTAGTGGTGTGAAAATGTTTGGTTTAGTTTGGTTTAAAAAATGATTTGGTTGGATGTGACAAAGGTATGTAAGAAGTGAAAAGTGTATTTGCCATTTCATTGACAAAGATCATAATGGTAGCATATATAGGGTTGGTGCAAACAAAAGCCTCGTTCACGCATTACGTCTTTGACCATTATTTGTGTTAGAGAAGTATTCAAATCACTTGATGTTAAGTGAGCTCAAAATCCCTTGGGTATGTTGGGGTAATAGGTTTGATTATGTGAGATGTGAGGATAGTGAAACCCTTTTTAGCAAGGATAACTTTGCCCCTTTTATAGGTGACCCTGAGAACGACTATAGGCAAGTCCATGACTTTATATATATATATATATATATATATATATATATATATATATATATATATATATATATTGGTAGACTGATCGATGCGGGAAGTCTACGTGGAGATGTTGTTTTGTTTTGTGGTCATTTGTGAAGCTAATTGATGCGAGAAGCTTCTAAGAGAGTGCTGTTTGTAGAAAAATTTGGGTATAGCTATCCTTTGAGGGAGTGGTCTATATTTTGCTTTTTATGTTTTGATATTTTTGGATAGCTGTCCTTCAAGGGAGCAGTCTATTAGTTATAGCAATTATGCAACTGTCTTTTGAGGGAGCAGTCTACATTTATAGTTTATGACATTTGTATATTTGATTGAGCATCCCAATTTTTTTGTTTTTTTGCCAAAATTTTTAGTCATGGACAAGCCTATAGAGGTTTTGGTGGCTCTTTTTTATTAGGACAAAGCATGAATGCAACAAGGGGATCCTTTTTATTAGGACAAAGCACGAATGCAATAAGGGTTAACTAATGTTTGGAGGGAAAAAAAGTTTAAAAGGAATAGGAATGAGGATGACGAGAGCTGCTCAAGGGACGAGCTCAAGTTAAATGTCAAGTGAGTGATTACTTGATTAACAGTAGAATGGTCGTAGATGTAAGGCATTAAGGAGCTCAGGTTCTGATCGACCTTCGAGAGAAGACAGACGATAAGTCCCTGATCCATACTTATGCGTTATGATATAAGGTCCGAGCTAATTAGGAGAAAACTTGCCTCATTTGCTTCATTCCATATTGGTCACATGTTAGTTTTCTTTGAGGACGAGATCTCTGATGTTGAAATCTCACTCTCAGATTTTTGTTATAGGCACGTTTGATGTGGTTTTGGTAAATGTGGAGATGATTAAGGGCAAAAAGATGACGTTCGTCGAGTAACTCAAGTTGAGCTAACTGATCTTGATGAAAGTCATCATTGGAAAGTATGTTGTGCAAAGAGATGCGTAGAGAAGGTATTTGTACTTCAAGAGGCAAGACAACCTCAGTTCCATACACTAAAGAGAAAGGCATAGCACCCGTAGGGGTTTGAATGTTAGTGCGGTAGGCCCACAAAGTGAAGGGAATGTGGATGTGCCAGTCCCTTCCAATGTCATTGACCACCTTCATAAGGATTTTGGTTAAGATTTTGTTAGAAGCCTCTGCCTGTCTATTTGCTTATGGATAATAAGGTGAGGAGAAGCTGAGTTTGATACCAAAAGAGTCACAAAGTTTTTGGATAGTTTTATTTTTAAAAGATTTGCCATTATCGGTGATGATTTTGTGGGGAACACCGAAATGATAGATGATATGTTGGTTGATGAAGTCGATGATTTTGTCAGCTTTAGTGGAGATGAGGGGAACAACTTCCACCCATTTAGTGAAATATTCAGTCGCAGTGATAATGGACTGATGTCAGAGAGATGAATGAGGGTTAATCTCGCCGATTAGATCTAAGCCCCATTGTGAAAAGGGCCAAAAATCCTTAATGACTTGTAAAGCGTGGCTAGGGATGTGAAGTAAGTTAGCATGTTGTTGGCATTTGATACAATGCCGAACATAGTCACTACAATCTTGGTAAAGAGTGGGCCAATAATAGCCCAGGTGAAGGATGCGTTTTGCAACCGAGTTACCACTGAAGTGTCCTCCACAAATTCCATCATGAACTTGTTTAATGGCATGAGATGTTTCAGTGGAGGTTAGACATTGAAGAAGGAGGCCATCGAAACCTCTTTTGTAGACAAGACCCCCTAGCATGGTATATCGAGTAGTTCTCTTGATAAAAGCCCACCGTGCATTGCTAGAGAGATCAGGAGGAATGATAGAAAAAGTTAAGTAGTCAACAAGTTGTTTATACCAAACATCATGTGGACTAGAGTCGATATTGCCGACAAAGTTGATGTCAGTGAAAATATATGAAGGCAGCGCCAAACGATGTACCGTAACATAGATTTTTGATGAAGATGATCAGGATGGGATATGTGAGGCTAGAGAGGCCATAGTGTCATCAAACTTATTCGTAGAATGAGGAACAGTTTGCAAGAGATAATAGTCAAAGGATTCTAGAAAGGTGTCAACACGGTGTTTATATCTTTGCAAAACTTTATTTTTACAAAGATATGAACCGTTGATTTGATTGACGACTAGTTGCGAGTCGCCAAAGATGTTGATTGTCTTGATGCCTAAGAAAAGGGCGGTTTGAAGTCCCAAAATTAAGGCTTCATATTTAGCCATGTTATTAGTGCATTCGAAGTCAAGTTTAAAAGAGAGAGGCATGGGCTCACCCTTGTGAGGAATGAGAATGACCCCCACACCTCCATCGAGTTGACATTTGGATCTGTCAAAGAACATTGTCATTTGATAGAATATGTCATTAGTGAAAAGTGTGGCGATAGATTCGTCATAAAATTCACAGTGAGAGGGTTGGTTGTCAGGTAGAAGGGCATCTGTTAGTTGGTCAGCGATTGTTTGCCCCTTTATAAATTTTTGTTGGATGAATTTCAAATCGAACTCAACAAGAAGCATGAGCCAACGAGCCATACGTTGGTTTTGGTATGGCTTGGAATGCATGTATTTGAGAGGGTTAGTATGAGTGATGACGTAAGTTTGTGATTGAGGAGATAATGACGAAGTTTTGAGGTGGCAAAGACTAATGCCAAGCAAAGTTTTTTGGTATGAGTACACTGATTTTCATAGTCAATGAGTTTCAGCTTATATAATAAACTGCCTGCTCCCGATGTTGTTCATCTCGATGCGCGATCATGGCACCTAAAGAATGATTTATTGCTAAGATGTAGAGATAGAAAGTTTGGTCATCTTTAGGTGGAATAAGGACTGGTGGGGAGACAAGATAACGTTTAAGAGCCTCAAAAGCCTCTTGGCAATTCTTATCCCAATTAAAAGAGACATCCTTCTTGAGGAGGTGATGAAAGGGTTGACATCGGTCGGAAAGTTGCGAGATGAAGTGATGAATAGATTGAAGCTTCCCTTGCAGGCTGCAAAGTTGTTTTAGATTGGTAGGTGGCAGCATCTCGAGTATAGCTCGAATCTTAGTGGGATCAATCTCAATGCCACGAAGAGAAACGATGAAGCCTAAAATCTTTCCTGAGAGAAATCCAAAGACAAATTTCTTGGGGTTTAGTCAAACGTTGTATTGGAGGAGGCGAGTGAAAAATTATTTGAAGGACAATTAAATGGTCATGACGAAGTTTAGATTTGCCTAGTAGGTCATCCACATAGTCCTCCATGATTTTGTGGAGGAGATCGTGAAAGATGTAATTCATGGCGCATTGATATGTGGCACCTACGTTCTTTAAGCCAAAAGGCATGACCCTATAGCAAAAAGTCCCCCATGGGGTGATGAAGGTGGTTTTATGTTGATCTTCTGGTGTAATCAGGATTTGGTTATATCCTGAAAATCCATCCATGAGTGATAGCATCTCATGACCGGCCGTAAGATCAACAAGTTGGTCGATGTTGGGTAGAGAAAAATCATCCTTTGGGCAAGCCAGGTTAAGGTCACAATAGTCAGTACAGATTCCGATCCCCCCAGTTGCCTTGGTGATAGGGATGATATTTGACACCCATTGCAGATAATCAATGGGTTGGATAAAGGAGACAGAGAGAAGCTGCTAAAGCTCCTCTTTGACAATTAGTGCAACGCGAGGATGCATTTTGTGAAGCTTTTGCCTAACAGGCTTAGCCTCTGGGTTTGTGATGATGTTATGAATGACAATGTTAGGGTCGATGCCGAGAATATCGCTATAGGTCCAAGCAAAGGCTTTGCTATGATCTGTAAGGAATTTGGTATAGTCGATTTGTTCTTGGGCATCCAAAGATTGACCAATCTTTAAAATGTGAGGAATATCACAAGATGGGAGATTAATGTCAATGGTCGATTCATTCAACATAACTTGCATTTCTGAAGGAAGTGATCATTGAATGAAGGAGTCATCTGCACCCATGTAGGTGAGAATGGTGTCATCGTCTACACATTGGATAGTGTTGATGGTAGCAGATTCATCATCTATCATGTTCGGATAAATGAAAGGGAGAGACCTGGATACCCCACCTAGTTGATAGGTTAGGGGTTCCAAGCGAATGACGTTTATGTAAAAAAAACTAGGAGGGATGGAAACCACTGACTCCATAGGTGAAGATGGGGGAATAGGCGAGTTTGGAGGTGATTTTTATATGATAGGTTTGGGGCGAGAGTTTTTAGAAGTTTCAGTAGGTTATTCAAAACCCAGGCCATGTCGCTTCTTGGCATTTTTTATGGCCTCGTCATTTGGTGGTTCGATGGGATGGTGGGAGCCTTGTTCATAGCGCCCAAAGCCAAAGCCCTTCCATGCACACCTATAAAGATAGGTATGAGAAAAGTTTGGGTTGCCAAGAAAAGAGAAGTCAGACGTAAATAGTTGGGGTGATGAAAGAGGATTCCCATCAGTGGGAGCTTGATTTAGCCCTCCATAGATGAGATTTGTTTGAAGATTGGGAGGACCATAAGGGATGACCATTCTAATGCGGTGGTCATAGTTGGGATTGTGATGAAGTTGTCCATACTTTTGATGAGTCTGGAACACATCCAAGGTGAGTAAATGATACTCCCCAAGTGAAAGACGTTGGAAGGTATCTTTCATAGGGTCTTTCGTTGTCACTTGAGGAGGTGGTGTAGGTGTAACTGCCATCTGTGTACTTGTTGAAGCTTTCATGAGTGGAGGTGGTGTTTAGGTCAATGTTTTTAAAGGAATGAGAACATCATTGGGTCGATAAGTTGTGTTGCATGTCTTGAAAGGGGAGAGGTCTGTGGGAATGACATGGACTTGACCGTCATGTTCAAATTTGACACAACGGTGTAATGTAAAAAGGACACAGGCCATGGCATGGATCCAAGGTCGTCCTAATAACATGTTGTATTGGAACTCTCCTTCGATGATGTAGAAGAGTTTTGGGACTGTTCGTGGGCTGACACGAATATGTAAGAGACGGTGCCAATGGTATTGGTGGTGGAGTCATTGAAAGATCAAAGAATTGCGTCAGTCTTTGACATACAATTATTTGGGAGGGATAATTGGTCATAGGCATGGGTGGAAATGATATTGATGTTGGCACCCCCATCAATCATAACTTGCTTAACATGAGTTCGATCAACATAGGCTGTGATGAAAAGGGCAACATCCTGATCTTCCAAATTAGAGGTAGGAATTTCAGAATCACTAAAGGTAATGGAGGCAATGGTGGGTAATGATTCAACTAAGGCAGCTAATGGTTGAGGATCTTCGGGTTGGACCTCTACCACTTGTAAAGCTTTAATTAAAGCTTGGTGATGGTTTGGATAGCTTTGAATGAGGTCATATAAGGACATCTTTATTGGAGTTTGGTGAAGTTGTTTCACCATTGAGTCACGAATCAACTCTGAAGATGTAGGTTGGGATGCACCCAAGATTAAAATCTTGGATTTTGGTGGTTGAGCAAGTTTGACAAATGGGTAGGTCCAAGGAATAACAACCTGATCTTTTGCTTTATCCTTTAAAGTTTGTGACCTAGTGGCCACATTGATGGTGTTAATCTCAAATAAAGGGGATGAAAGAGATAAAGGGACCATAGTCTGATGATGGGATCCCGATGAAGATGAAGAGGTTTGAGAGACATGAGACGGTGTCAGAGATTTGTTGATAGTATCCTCAACAAGGAGGGTGTCTTTTTCCAAGTAATGGTGAATGACAAACTTAAGGGCACAACAATTTTTAGTGTCATGCCCAGGTGTGTGATGATATAGGTAGATTTTAGTGTCATCGAACCAAGACAGTTTTGGTCTGAGAGGTTGAAATGGTTTAATAGGTGGGAGAGTGATGCTAGAAATTTGCAAAAGTCAGCGTATTATCAAAGCATATGAACCCACTAATGGGTTTGTTCTTGTTGATGCACTAGGTATTGATGACTTTTGTTTTAGAGTTGTTGAGGGAGATTTTCGTACCACCTTTTGGGTTGGTGGTGTGGCCACTCGTGCAGACGACAATTTCTTTGTGAGGGGTACCGAATTTTTTAGAAGAGGTATGTTTTTGGTAGGTAAAGGGAGTAATGGGGGCAACTTATTTTTGTTAGGTGTTGGAGTAGAGAGCACTCCTATTAAGGTAGAAGGATGAGGGCCCAAAATAGAGGGCAATGGTGATGGTGGGGGAGGAGTTCTCCGACGTGTTTTAGTAGCCTTCTTTAATACGGTATGAGGACCACTATTATGGGAGGCGAGATTCAAATCAACCTTCACTTGTGGGTGAGTGAGGTTTGATATGGGGTAAACACCAAGGGATTTAACTGGTTTCGGTATAGTGGAAGTTTGTGAGGGTTTAGGCTCAGATGTGGACGGTTGAGCTTCTAAAGATTTGGAAGTAGAAGCTTGGTCCTCGTTAGAGACTTTGGGAGATTTTGTCGAAGGAGGGTCATCAGTACAAGATGAGATGGGATGTGTAAGATAAAGAGCTTTGAGTCTCTCCCATAATGCCTCATGTTCTAAGTTCTTTGAATGAAGAAATTCTAAGTTTTCAGCCAGTTGAGAGAATGGTTTAGAAGCCGTTGTGCTAGGCTTTATAATTGGTTTTTTAGAAGATTTGGGTGGTTGTGAGAGTGGGAATGTGTTAGATGCGGCAATCTCAGGTCAAAGGCGAGAGAGAGCCATTACTGGATCCTCTTCGATTGAAGTAGGTGAAGAGACAAGTTCTTCTCTCGGTGGAGAAGGAATTGGAGAATGTGACTCCTCAAGAGGATAGAGGGCAGGGATGATTGTAACTTCTACTTGCGGTTGAAGAGCAGGAAAGGTATGGTCCTCCATTGGTAGTAAGAAGGATGAAGGTGGGGCTAGTGGCATTGGTATGGTTAAAGCATCCTTCAATATAAGAGGGGTAGATGGAGGACTATTAGGAGAAGAAGGCTCTTCTTCCTGTGGTGGAGGGATAGGTTGACTAACCTCTTCAGTTTGTGGAAGGGGTTGGTTAGGGATGAAAGGCAAAACCATATCGACCGTGTGTATATTACACTCTTGGGGGTCTTAAGCTGTGGTTTGAATGTTATTTTGACTAGGGGGATGGTTAGGGAAAGGTTGTCTAAAGATGTCTATGTTTTGGTTAGGTGGTGCGTTTGGATTATCCAAGACAAGATCACCTTTATCTAACATGTTCTGAATGACATTCTTGAGGGTTTTACAATTGTCTATGTCATGGCCTTTGACACGGTGATAATTACAGAAGTCATTCTCTCTATACCATGCAGGGATGGCACGCAAGGGATCAAATTGAGGTGGTGGTCAAATTTGGGGGAGGTTGAAGACTCCCTGTTTGACTAGTTTATCCAACACAGATGCGTATGATTCTCCTATTGGAGTATATTGATGCTGTAGGTATCATTGTTGGAATTATTATGTGATGTATTTTGATGTTGAAGGTTAAGGTTGGTTGGTTGTTGTTGAAGATGATGGTCTAACGACCACAACATTTGTTGCTCCTTTGGATTTGGAGTGGGAAGAAGAAGACGATTTGGAAGAAGAAGGATCATTGGATTTTGCATTGTTATTTTTACTATGCATTTTGACTTTATCTTCTTCGACAGCATGGAGTTTAAGCTTCCCAGCCATGGTGAGAGCTTCATCAAATGTGCGGAATGTTTGGACTCGCAAAGTAGATGAGATGTGTTTGGCACATGCTCGTGAAAAGAGCTCAATGAGCTCAAGTTGAGGTAAATAAAAGGAGAGTTGGTTGATTAAACTTCTCCATCGAGCAATGAAATTAGCTATTGATTCATTGTCGAATTGTCTAATAGAATATAGGTCTGTGATGGAGACCTTTTTAGTAATGTTGATTGAGAAGTGGTTAAGAAATAGTTGAGCTAGTTGAGTGAAGGTAAATAGAGAGTGACCGGTAATAGAACTATACCAATCGAGGGCAGCACCAGAAAGTGACATGGTAAATATGCATAGTAATAACTCATCATCATGTGCTATAAGGTAACAAGCGTGTCTGAACGCTCGTAGATGTTGCTGTGGGTCTTCTTTACTCTAAAAGCGAGTAAATTTGGAAAGTTTTCACTGACTAGAATATGGTCGGATTGAGACTGAAGGATGAATAGGTTTATTACAGATTTGTTCATATGAGAGAACATTTTTTGAACCCAAAATGGATGTCTCAAGATTAGACATCTTATCCATCAACATCTTAATCAGATCGGTTGATGGATTTGTAGGTGGGGCGCCCCCTAGTTTGTAAGGCATTTGGAAGGTGTTAGGTGGAGCGTATGACATAGTTGATTACGATTGTATAGGCACAACATATTGGTAACTAGTCATAGGGACTGATGTTGAAGTCAAGGGTGGTTGTGTCATAAAGCTAGAAGGCACAACTTGGCTTGATGTCACCAAAGGTGGTTGGATGGTGGCAACACTAGCCAAAGGATAAGTAGTCACTCTTGTATTTATGGGTGCAAGAGTAGGTGGGATGGAGACAATTAAGTTCTGGAATGGTGTAGAACTTTGTTGAATGGTTTGTGGTTGAGGGGGTATAGAAAACCCAATGGAGGTAGGTCTAGAAATAGAAGGAGAGGCCACACTTTGAAGATTGGTCATGGTTGGGTTGTTAGTTGAGGCAATGGCTTGGGTGACCATGGGTTGGGTTACAGAGGCTGTTGATATGATTGCTGTTTCAACTAAGGAAGTTGGCATCCTATAAACTGGGTTGCCTGAAGGATCCCGTGTTTGACTTCTCAGGAGATAGTGCTGAAGAGCCTTGACATTGAGGTCAAGGAACCTTTCAAAGTCTTGGTACCCTTTGAGAACAATAGGGGGTTGAGTTGGGGTTGGTTGGATAGGAGTACATTCAGTTTTTGAATTATACTCCATTTGGAGACTTGATATAGAAGGCGAAGGTGGTAGTGGTTGTTACCTTGCGTGGTCAACAAGAGTTTTGGTTTGACTACGTGTCAAAACCATCCAAGGCAAAATAGATTTAGGTTTTAAAAACTGTATGTTTTAGCCTCAAAAAACTAGAATTTGTTTTTAACAGCAAAAAGGTCAGGTTTTTAGCTTGCTGTTTGAGAATTTTTTTTTGATAGTGACTGACGTCGGTAGAAAAATTGATGTTGGTGAAGAAAGTTGCCAATGTCGGTCAGATAACCGATGTCGGTGAAGATCATTTGCTGACATCGGTGAAAAAATTGATGTCGGCTATTGTGTATTTCTAGAAACTCAGAAAACTAAAAGTTTTTGGAAGAAAGAAGAAAGTTCTGAGTTGTTTTTGAAGCTCAGAATAATGCGTCCTTACCAGCTCAAAAAACAAGATAAAAATAGAAAAATAGACGATGGCAACCAATCTCTAGACGTTAAATTCCTAAGAATAAATTTTAGAGTCGTGTTGGCTTATGCCTTAGAAGAGTGTGTTTGGGAAGTTGGGCTTTTAGAACGGGTCCTAAAAGAGGCAGTCTAAGGTTGGTTTCAGGTTATATTTTGGTGCTCAAAAGTCTATGTTAGGTTTTGTACATGGCTTGGTGTTAGGGGCTTGCTCCCCTCACTTCACGAGCCTAGAGTCAAGCTGGGTCACTTAGCCAATATATACTTCCCTAGAGTTTATACTCTGCCAGAGAATAAAGTGGGTTCTCCTCTTGGTAGTGAATTCCAAGTAGGATTACCAAGAAGGGTAAGGTATCCGCTAGGTGATGAAATCCTAGTCGAACCTTGTCTCAAGTATGTTTAGATGTTTAGTTTGATGTGCTTGTGGTCTGGATGTGTAACATATGTGCACTATGATTTATTTATAATGCGCTTTTAATTACTAGATGAGCTAAAAATGCATTCAAGCAGGAATGAGATGCAATATATTTTTAACCCAAATTGAAATGTTTTGTTCAGATGCAAACAAGTGGGGAAAAGGTTAAGAGTATGAATTTCACTACTCTAAGATGAAGGAAAAAGGTGACAAGAAGAAAAAGAAAGAGGTTCTTTTTAACTTGTGCTAATGGTGTCTTTTCGAAAGAAAAATAAAGAAGAGGAAGGATGCAAGAAGAGAATCTAATGCATCTATATGAAGAGTTTGCCTTTTAGAAGCAATGAAACCAAGAAAAACTCCAGGGTCCCACCGGGCGTGCCAGAATGTTTCTACTCGTTTTTGCTTTTTTACATTTAGAAGAAATAAGAAACTAGAGTTAAATGGTCAAGGGTTAGATGATACCCGGATGAAGTTGCACACCATATCTAGATGATTGAAAGAGCTCCTCTTTGGCTGTGGAGGATGACACCTGTAGATAAAAAAGACTTAAACAAAGAAAATGTTAGATAGATATATGGTGGACTGCCAAGCAAAGTTCGGCTCCAGAAGTGCAAAGACTTCCTTGAGGGATGACAGTCCACTTATTTGACAAAAGAGTGTTGCTAGAAAGAGAGATAATGAAAGGCTAAAGAAGAGAAATAGATAATGCGTACCTAATTCCTGTAATCTGCCTCTCACAGTCGCCGACACCGGTTAGTCTACCGTCGTCGATTTGTCAATGTTGCCGATGTCGGTTAGGCTGCCGACGTTGGTAGGGGCAATGGGCCTTGATGTCGATGTCGGTAGGGGTAATATGCCTTGGACGGGTTTTAGGGTATGTCTATGGTCAATAGAATGGTTTGGGAGATTCAAAATGGTTGTGTAGTGATGCAAGACAATGGACAGAGTCTTAGGAAGAATAAAGGTAGGGGATAGGTAGTCAAAATGGGTCAGGATAAAAGAAAGACTTTTTAGCCTCTCCAAAAAGAAATCTGGATTTGGTCTCAACAGTACTCAAAAATAGCCAATGGACTAATTACCAATGCACTCTAAAATACTAAAATATAAACTAGAAGAATACTTAACTCTTGGTGGAGAACCAGAAGTGTAGAAGACCTGTTCCTGTTATGGCTGATGCCGAAGACCTCATGCAACGTTTCAATCCGGTGTGGAGTGAATTATGTAGAGTTTCTTAGCCTATGAAGTGATGATAGAATGCTAATGCCTCATCCCAAAGCTTGCCTTTGATATGCAAAGAGTCGAGGAGCAAGAGAATTTAGATTTGGGGAGCAAGAGAAATCACATTCGGTCCGCCTAGCCGAGGTTAGGATTTAGTTTTAAGCAACTGACGTCGGTGATTTTGCCAGCGTCAGTCGACTGTTGACCGACATTGGTGGCTAGAGAATGGGTAAAAAGGCTATTTTTATCCTTTTTCCCATTCCTCCATCTGCCAAGTTCAATTGTCATTTGGTGAACGGTCCAAAGGCGAATTTATTAGGTGCGGGGGTTAGTGGGAGAGTTGAAATAGGTCTTAGGTAATTATGATTAGTCATAGGGTGATAAATGGTCTAAGGGAGAGGAATCCAAGGTGAGGTGTCTAAAGGGGATGATTAATTTAAAATAAGTATTTTAAATTAATAAAGTATAGGTTAGGCATGTTAAAGTTAGAAAGGGACCAAGGGGGGTTGACACTATTTTGGTGTCTACAAATATCATTGGGGTGTATCATACCACACTGCTAGCTAGACCCCATATCACTTTCTAAGAGTAGGAGATAGTTGACGATGGCACATATTTATACATACTCTTTATATGAGCCTACATTGATCATCATCCCATTTAGAGTGTCATGGTTGACAATGGGTGAAGTGTTATCATGTGTACTATCACACTTATACAACACTTGGTTTATTCAGAGTTGGACATATCTCAGACAAATGCAATTATTTATGACTTTAATGGCCATGTTCAGAGCTCCATCAAAAGATAGTACTACCATTATAGGTTGGCCACACACATGTGGCCATTAGATTCATAGTGGTACCTAGTGCCAACACATTTGACATGTTATTGGGTAGGCCTTGGATACATTATCTTTAGGCTATCCCATCTACCATACATGGATGTCTTAAATATATACATGCTAATCATGTGGTTACAGTTAAGGGCCTTCCATATGAATATCCTTTATGTATTCCACAACCAATTATACATCAAACACCAATTACCATTCAAAACATAGAGTCTATTATCACACCTCTGATATCAATTGAACCACCAATGTAGGTGAGGTCTACTCCTATGGCATTACCACATACACATACTCTCCCATGTATGTTAGAGGTATAATCACTGAGAGGAGGGTGAATCAGTGATGCTAGATATTCAATCCAATTCCAAACCCTTTAAACCCTTAATCATTCAACACATACAATCATGAAGCATACACATCATTCATAACAATGGACATAAAAGATAAAACAAGATCAAGCACAAAACACATGATATATGTGAGAAACCCTTTTGGGGGATAAAACCCACTGAACCTTGCAAGACAGAATACATTCCTATAATAAAAAGATTCAACATTTAGACCAAAATCAACTGATCAAGGAACACCCATTCCTTAGTTTAGTGAGACAACAATCCCATTAGGAGCTACTAACCTTATCTAGCTGAGCACCCACAACAACTAGACCTTTAACAAACTTTATCTTACAAGGAGAAACCAACCCCATAGGCAACTAAGCACCTACCCAGATACCTTGAATAGATCATCTTAAACACCTATTGTTAGTCTTCAAATAATATAGATCACCTTTGTCTCTACTCTTCAACTCTAATCTCTCTCAAGCTACCTCTAGGATTAACTCGCTCAAACTACCTCTTCTAGGCTCATTAGGTCTAATGACCTATATGTCCTCATACATCAACTTGATCAAAAAATCATGATGATCCTCTTCACTCTCTATTTTTCCTCAATGACATGTACCTTCTCTTTCAAAGGTTCTCTACTTCCCTTGAATCCACACTTTCACAAATCAATGTAATTAGTCTAATTAGACCTTGTACTTATACCACTCTCTTCCTTTAACCCATATTGGTCATCCAAGATGATTTACATATTTTAACCACACTTAACATAAGTCCATACACATGTTACATGTGATACCCACACTCTTCATATCATGGTCATTACCTCATTAGCCCCAAACCACCATTAAGTCTTGGTGAGACCTAAAACAATTAGGCCTTCACACTCATAGAAAACAGTCTCAAACTTCTAAAGTAAAAACTCAAGTATTTAACATAGCCATATGATTAGATCACATGGGTGAACCCTTTATGACATATACAACACCTCCATGTTATTTTTACATTTTAATACAAGTTCAAAGCACTTAAATCAACTCTCTCAAAATGACCACTTAGACTGGTCACACACAGTCAAAATACAATTGTACTATTTTGAATCTCCATATCTGATCAGGGGGAAAATATGACAACCAATGCCTTCTCATATCCTTAGATACTTATACAACATTTCCATACTCATTTTATTCCTTAACTCTACTCAGAACACCTTCAACTTACCTTTGCAAGATGGTCACTTAAACTGTCAATGCATTCAATAAACATAGTCAACTTCTAAACCTTTATTCATACTAACTATGGATTGGTCAAATCTTAAAATTATATATAGATGGTCCTCATGGAGTATGTAAACTATATAATAAATATTTCATCTTGAAACATCAAAATACTATTAAGAACAACTCAATTATCTTTTCTGGGTCACTTACAAAACATGGTTAAACACACAATCAACTTTGGAGCTTAATATCTTTGACTATGAAGACATTAAAATCTTCTAAGTCACTTTTTTGGATGCACCTTGAATTACTATTAAACTTTATTTTTACATCACCTTCAAATTAATCCTAGATCAAAAGATATGAGCAAAATACTATAGACTAGTTTTTTCCTTGGCTAATTCAAATGCCAACGATCACTGGTTAATGCAAAACATATATACACACGTTTCTTCATCTCATGTCCTTGAACAACTTGCTCACATGCACTCCATCTATCTCCTCAAAATCCTCCTGACTTTAACTCTTTAATTTTGATCATTTATCTTTGACACAGGCTTATACAATTAAGATACTTGACACCCTCACGTGCCTTCTAAGCACATTGTTGTCAGCCCCCACTCTTACGCCCCTTGGTAGTCCTACATGCCGTTGATATTATATAAAATCATAATGATTAAGACACATGTTGCTAGAACATAAAATCTTAGGAACCTTTGACATATTGACTTCAGGTGCACCATTGGATCACAATCTGGATGATAAATGCTCACTGTTAGATCTATCTTGACTATTGACTCCAGATTTCAATGCAGTTAAACTTGATGATCTCTGACACATCATAGTTTGCAAGGACAATTTTAAAGGTTTATAAATTAAAATAGAAAACACTTCAAGAGTAAAAATCTTTAGTGTACCTTCTTGGCACTATAGACAACATCTCCATGAAAACCTTTGACCACTGTTGACTTTTTGAGTACCTGCACTAAATGCACAAACTTGCTAATTCATTCATATCTATATGACGTGCAATGATGGTCTGGCTTTTATTAAGATATAATATGCATGTTTTTCTTTTCAAATGATCAAATGACACACCATAACTTCACCAAGATATCCATGGATTCGTCATAATCTCTTTGTCTTTACTGATCTAGACATATGTCATATACTCTCTAAGCTATCAATCTGATCTTTGTCATTAATACACTAGTATCTCATGCTCTCTTTGACATCAATTGAAACTTAACATCAATGACCATTATCAACAATCTCCCCCTTTGTCATTGATGAAAAAACACCCTCAGAATGACTTATTCATTTGAACTCCATTTTGATACTTCACCCCCTTTGACATTAATGATAAAGGGTCTCTTCTTCAATATGTTAAATTGATCATTGACCTGAAAAACTACTCATAGAGCTTAGAAATCTCTCCTTAACATAAATATCCATCTCATGTCATCTGTTCTTTGACATACACCAATATGAACTTGAGATTTTCTAATCCTTAGCCTTGTCTACCTACAAAACTCACATTCTCTCTCTAATCATGCATGAAGATTCAATACCTTATCAAAACACATGACTTGGTTTATTCAATTCATCATATCAATCTTATTGAATTCACAACTATAGTAGACATCTTCACACTTCTATCATGACTGATATATGTTCCCCCTCACATCATGCACATCTTCTTCAAGCCATTGAAACTAATTGAGTTATCTCCCCCTTATCCAAACACATCTTCAAATGATATTATTGTCTTGTAATATCAATCAAAGCTCAAATGACATCCACCATGCTCCATCTTACTTGTCAAGTGTCTCCTTGAAGCCTAGATAGAGACACCCTAACCCACAATGTCCTAGAATAATGTGAAACCAGAAGTTGCCCACAAATCCTCATATTCCTTCTCCTCTATGGTCATTTAAAATTGATATCTCTTCTTATTTTTTTTAGACTTAAAAGAATAAACTTGATCATCCACTAAAATATTCTCTTTTTCTTATAAGAATGAATTGACAATACATGGAGATAACAAATATTCATGACATACCTCATCACTAGACATTGACAACTGATGTTCTTCGTATGGAACTTATTTAATAATAGTAGGATGTTTACTTATATCCATACACACCTCAGAACTAGCCTCACCTAACACCTTGGTATTTTCTTTGATCTCAACTTGAATTGAATTTTGATTCTCCTTTTCTATCTGAATAGATGGCACATTCTCTTGGCATTCATGAACCTTCTTCATATCTGATTCCTATTTTGATTTAACAAGAAGTCCACCTTGATATTTAAACTCATATGAATTAATTTTCTTGGTTTTCACTTCCTTAGGTTTCCATACTAAGGATTGACCTTTCTTGAACACTTTAGGATGTCCATGCACCTTCTTATGACTTGAGAGTTTACTTTTAAAATATCTTGCAATATGACCAACTTGATGACAACTGAAACAAATAACATCATTCATACCTTCTGCTTGATGAATATTATGAATCTTAGCAAACATACCATCTTATCTCTTAGGTTCATTATGCTTAAGCTTAACTATCTTAGGTCTCCATACCTAGGTTTGTCTTTTTCCATGCAATCTGGGGTAGAATCTAGCAAAATGTCCCATGTCATGACAATTATAATAGATTATATTATCCATACCTCTAGCTGACTAACTTCTCTTCTTTCTACAATTTTTGCCTTAGGACCAAAAATATTACATGTAAAATAATGACCATAAAATGAACTTTCATACCTTATAGTGGTTGGTTACCTAATCAATATTTTCACCTTCTTGTCTTGAGTTGACCTCTCTTGATATTTCTCAGTCTTGTTTACCTTGAAAACAAATTTCTCATGCTCATCCTTTAATGAATCTATCTTGGTCTTCAATTTAACACTCTCATCCTCTTTAGCTCTCATACTTGAACTTGCAGCCTTTAACTAAATTTTGAGATCTTGGATGGTCTTCTTTTCCCTCTCAGATTCTCTAGTCATGTCATCCTTCAATCTACATGCTTGCTCTTCAATAATATTTATAGAATCAAGATTGGACTTCGAATCATCATGCTCACCTTGTTTTGAACTCAACTTGGCATTTGTCTCTTCTAACTGAGTTTTGAGATGTCTGCATTCTTCCTCTTTTGAACTTAGATTAGTCTTTGTAACTCTTAATTGATCCTCAAGAATGTTGATCTTCTCTTTATCCTATTTTAATCTTGAGATTGCCTTCAAGGATTGTAGATCCTTATTGATCTTGATGCACTCATCCTTAATAGCTTTAAATCTTGAGGCCATGATCTTATTTTAAGCTTCTTCTTGATCATACTTTCTCAGCTTACCTCTGTATTTATCAAAAACTATCTTATACTAATTGCACTTTTCTTCATTTGATTTTAGACATGCATAAGTGACCTCTACTTGAGCCTTCAGCTCTTGATTCTATTTCTTTAATTGCTTATCCATCTTATGCTACTTAAGATCACCTTTAGGATGTTAGCAAATTTAGATAAACTTTGTAGAATTCTTTGCTTATATTAATTGGTCAAAATTTATAATTAATTTTGGCTCAAAAAACTCCCTCCCCCTTTTACAATTGACAATACTCCTTTTATAGGATGTAAGGAAGTATGTCAGTCAGTCATATCCAATTACGAAAGTATAAGTGTTAGGACAACTGTCTTTTCTATCAATGTTCTAGAATACACTAGACTTTCTCCAATGGATTGATCTATAGGCAATGTATTTTACACTCTACATATGCCTTTACAAAAACAATATTCCATTTTAAAAATATACAATGTTAATATACAAAAAATATATTCTTAAGTCAACTGATCTAAATTTGAGAACCCTCTATTTTAGTTTTATCTCTCCACTAAGATCTTCATTATTTAATGCTACCCCTTAATTAGCTCAAGGTAGATAATTGGTTTCATAAAGAGCTCCTTTATTTTCCCTGTTAAGCTCTTGTGGTCTTTACCTACCCTTATTAATGTTTTTTTGATGTTTCTAGATTCACTAATTTTTTCATTTATAGTTAGAATCATATCCATAATCCTATTATTATTATTATTATTATCAACAATAGTCTTGCCTATGCTTAGGTTCCTTACCCCGTACATGAACTGGGATGCTTTTTGATTGAATTCATCATCTATAATTATACCAATTGAACTAGTTGTGGTAGAATCCTTGACTAAGCTTCTTAATGCATGCACTGCTCTATCCTCCAATTTTTTGATATCATTTGAAATATCTCCCATCTCCTAGGACCACTTGCTCGCATCTTCCCTTGAAAAACTTTTTTGAGCTGTCATTATTGGAAAATTTATCAATTTGTTCATTAGTGGATTATAACTCAAATTTTGGGTTGAATTCTTTTTCATAGATGATAATTCAATCTTTATTGGCTCAATTATAATGCTCACAGGGTCTAATTAGGGTTCTTGTGTTTGTTAGGGTTTTTTTAAGGTTTCCTTAGAGCTTTAATGGTGGCATCTTAGCAAACTCATATGAACTTCACGCCTCAAATTTTATTTAGATAATCTATTTATACCTTTGCCTTACCATGAATTTAAAAAATCTCTCGAACTAATTGGTCTAGCTTATGTTCCTCCACCATGGCATCTTTGTGGAGTTCTATTCATCAATATTTAAAAAAGTGATAATTGGCCTTTGAAAATCATTCTTTCATTTTGCACTATCTAATCTTGTTTAGGTAAGAAAATGCACTCCATCAGATCATGATTTAAGGGGTGAAACACCATTGGCTGCTATATATACTTGAACCCAAGGTCATGCCACTTGGTAATCTTGTGGGCATTCTACACTCTATATTCTATCAGTTCTGGTGGGTTAACACACTTTGGCCACATGGGGGTCTTACATTGGCTCGTAGCTTCATTGAAAAGTCTAATTTTATCTCACACCATCGGATCATGATCCAAGAGGTTGAACTCTATTGGATTATCTTTGTTCCATTTACCATAATTATGACATGCATCATTTCCATGCTTACTCACAAGTTTGTTGACTTATTGACTCTAACGAACCATTGATCTGCCACTCGGTCACCCGAGATGGTACCAATTGTCATTCTTAGATCCCTCTGTAGGTTTGTTCACATGTTGAATTTTTTGTGTGCTATTATATCTTCAGACTGTCCATCGAGATGGTGACACTTGTCATCTTCTTGCTTGTTCGAGACTCTATTGAAGCTTTGACCTATTATGCACCGTTAGATCAATTTTGTTTGAGCAAATGCAGACCGTTGATTATGATCCAAGCATTCAAATAAGATTGGTACATGTGGATAATGAAAATACTTAAGTCAGAGCTCAGGGAACATAAAACTTAAGTGAAAGTCTTAGACTAATGTTTTTATTCATATTAATAAATATAAATAAAGCTTTTAGGCTAAAGTCTTAAGTTAAGCTAGAAACATAATAAGAGGGACCCCGTGTTTAGTTATACCGCTCTAAGATAAAAGGGAACAAAGGGGGATCGGGATGTGAAGAAATTAGGATAAATATTTTAGACTAAGGTCTTGGTCATGTTAATAAACATGACTAGGACCTTAGGATAAAATATAAATTGAGCCAAATTAAAGTGTTCCCATGAAAATTCATATAAAAGCTCCTGTCCAATTTGAATTCAAAAGGAGTACTTAGATTGAATTTAGAATAAGGGTTTTAGCAATTCAAATATGAATTTAGTTAATCAATTACATACCAAATTCTAGTAAAAGGGGTAATATAACATTTAACATAAAACCTTGAATATTGTCCATTTCAAATCAACTCCATTAACCCTACAACTTGAAACACAAATATCCAATGTTAGAAATTTTAGATAAGATTAAACCAGAGTCATGAATAAATAAACCAACCAGACCATGGTGTGGATGATCTTCAAATAAAGATGATGTGAAAATATGTTAATGACACTCTGATCAAGTGAATTTTTAATTTTAAAGTATAAAATTTCCATAATTTAACACAAGAGTCCCCATTTTTAGGAATGGGGGTATGTTGACTTCAAAAAATGGTAACTTTTAAGGGAACATAGCAATATGTTAGAATCCAAAGACTCTAGTTCAGATTAATAACTAGTTAATTCATTCTATTTGATCAAGTATAATTATTAAGATCAATTCATGGTTGAAACAAATCTTGCACATGCAGAATTAGACTCAAACATAAAAAATTAGTCACATTGTGTGTGTGATTTGATTTCACTTATTGTTTGTCATGGGATTTAGGGAACAAATTTTAGATTTCATGACTTTAATCATTAACACTTACTTATAACATATTTAGATGTTCATTAAGAACCATGATTTAGCTTAGAGAAGGCTTGGGCATTGATCTGCTATCAACTAGATGTCCATAAATCCATCAGAGATGCCTTTGACTCCACTCAAGGCCTTGCTCCACTGCCAACCATGCATCCATATCCCTGGTTGAGATTACCAGAATCATCTTTGCTTAAAAAATTCTTTAATTTTGCAATAAAGTTCTTATTTTTGTATTTTTAAATAATTTTTTACTCTAGCAAGGTTGGGGACCAGGTTAGCTAGGTTTTTGGATTTGGTTAAGTGTTTTGATCTTTAGACAATCATCTTTGATTGCAAACTTTGTCCCAGGAAATAATGTTCATTAAGTACAAAGATGATCGTGTCTAAATAGTTTAAGCTTTCACTCTACATTTGAAATTCTTCTTAAAACCAAGCTTAGATAAAATAAAAATCTCAAAATCTCAAGGAATAATTATCCTAATCATTGGTCTTTACTATTTTTTCCATACTATAACATCAAGCTCATATTTCAACAATCCATGATTAACCAATGTTGAGAAGTCATATCTGCATTTTTGAACTATGAGGTTCATGAGCAATTAGGTGAACTTTGAGCTGAGGGTTGTCCAAAATGACTTATTTATAATCAAAGAAAAAATCACACAAAATAAACACATCAAACAAAAAAATAAAAAACAAAAAAATATTTACAAACACTACTTACAAATAAGGGACATGAAATAAAGAAACAAGAAAGAAACTAAACGAATCCCTATACTAAATCCACAAAGAACCTACCTCTAGGATCAAATGGAAAGTTACTTAGCCTACCATACAATCTTAGATCATGATTTCTTCCCTTAAATGGTCTTCTCTTGTGGATAAGAGCACTTGTATGCTTGTGTCTTCTGTATGTTACATCTTGGTTGCCCACCTCCATTCTCAAACACATGGATTGAAGGTATGGATCCAAGACCTAATCATCTTCTTCCTAAATTCTTCTTTCTTACATTAGGAAAGCTAGATCTACTTCATTCAAATACTGATAATGATTTTTATCATTCTCCTTCCATGGTTGTATTATGGACTTAGCTAGTATGCTTGGATTGATGCATTTATTAGGCTCTAGCTCATCTTGAAAGGCCTATTCATCATAATAAATTTCAAGGGAATTAAATTAATTTTAAACCTTACCATTTGAATATTATTAATCAAACACTTCCAATGATTTGATGGGGATATATGGAAATCCTTGATCTGCTACACTTGCTTCATCTTCACCCTCTGTGAAGAATGACATCTCTTCTACCCAATCGAGTTCAACCTCATCTTGCTTTATGATCTCCAGAATAACATTGTTGTCTTAGAATACCTTGGTTTATTTCAAAAATCCTATTATAAATGTTGCCACTAGTTAGCTTCTTTAGGGATATCTTCAATTTTAGAAATGACCTCATATGAATTATCCTCACAACTATCTTCTAAATAAAAGTTAGCTTGTATATGATCTTATTCATGGGGATGCTCATCTTGAATGATTATTCCTTCTTATAGAGCATCTTTAGGTTTAATTTATTCTTCGAATGGAAAATAAAAAGCCTGTACCATGAAGGATTTACATGTTCTTGCAAATCCAGATGTCCTTGTAACATTGTCTTGATTAAACATGGGTTCAGATGTATCTTTTTCATTTTGATATGTTTCAAAGACATTACAATGATTAGCTAGACCTATACCACAAAGATTCATTTCATGTATGTTATCAAATGACCTATTATTGTTGTTATCATGAAACCTATTTATAGTCCTATTGAACCTTTGAGAAGCATAGTTTCTGTAGGAGTTTTCTCTAATATTGCCCACTTGCTTTTACAATTGAAGAAAATCAATGATCAGATTTTGAACCAACTTAATTTGGATTCATTCTAATTCTTTGGTGCTTCTAAGTCAAGAATTTGATTGTTATTACTTGTGTTTGGAACTAAAGCATTCCATCCCTATGGATGAAATCCTTTTGTAGCATTATTCAAGGACCCCAAATTTTGGCCAAGATGGGCATGGCTTAAGGGTAATTGGATTTAGACTGGTGTCTAATTTAATGAATACACACTCTGATTGGCATTATAAATAATATTTAATGTTGGAAAGTTAGGATTAATATTTGGGATAGCATATGCAAGCTAACCTTGAGGCTGCATTTGATCATTGATTATTACAGCTTTTGCATAAGCCAATGCTAAGGTGTTTATGACTCCAATATATCTTTTAATAAACATAAAAGTCATGGGATCCAAAGCATCCTTATAAATATCTAAGGCTAAAGCCTTATCAAGTCTACAAGGAGCTATGATTCTATTGAACATGTTTTGGAATCTGGCATTAAAGGCTCTTATGGGCTCATTGGGATCTCTTTTAACTATGGTGAACTATTGGTACAAGACACAAGGACTGATGATTTTGATAAATTAGTCAATAAAGTAATCATTAAATTTATTCCAATTGATAATTTAGTTCTCAAGTAGGTTAAGGAACCATTTATATATAACATCTTTGAAATTAAATGGAAATAGTTTACATGCTACATCATGAACTACATTTAGCAATCTCAAAGCAACCTTAAAGCTTCTAACATATTCTTCAGCTGTGAAAAAATTATTGAGATTGAAAGAAGGAAAATACCTTTCAATATTTATTGGTAAGTCATGTACCTGGCTAGGCACATTGATAGAAGATCCACCTAACCATGCCATACCTTGATGAGAATCTTACTCATGGTAGTTCCAGTTATAAATCCTATTCACAATACGATGTGTAAGCCTCATATTTTCAAAGAAAAATGATCAAAGTCATACATGAATAAAACTTTGCACAAATATGTATAAAAATCAACAAAGAACATCAATATTTATCTAAGTTAGCTCAAAGATATGCCCAAATACGTGAATATGAATGATCTTTACATGTCTAAGCACAAATAAACTCAAATTTGCAAAAGATATATCAATCTTTGATCAAAACAACTATTCTAACCACAAATACCTTGGATTCATAGATCTTAAGCTATCTTTACCACAATTACATATGGATTTTCAAAGAACATTGATCTTTGTCTAAAGGAAGCATAAATATTGGTATAATACCATAAAGATCAATGATATTTACAAAATTGAGCAAGGAATGACATAATTGTGTAAATATGACACCAATCTTTGAGCACAATTGACAATAATGAGCAAAAATACTTCAAAAATACAAAGATCTAACTAGGCCCTCCTTCTAGCGCTAGCAAAGCCCTTCCTATTGATGTTTGAATATGTATCACAGGTATCTAGAGTGTTCAAAAACACTTCTCATTTTATAATTCTAAGATTTCAATGCATGAATTGTAGGTTGTGATAATCCTATTATCTATTGATGGAATAAAGGTAAAGCAAGTGGATTTTTTCAAAATATTTATAATGTTTTGTGGTTGGGAGCCATCGTAGCCAAATAATTACTCTATACAAATTATGAAGTATGTTAAGTTAAGAATGGTGAATTATGATCAAGAACTAATCTAAACACTAATATATGATGGATATTTACAATGAAAATTAAGTTAGAGTGACATGGTTAAAAAAGGATCAAAAGGAAAGGTAAGACAAAGAAGAGATGTCATTGATTTTCATTTCAAACATTATGACAAGGTTCAAATATCATCTAGGCATGCACTTAACCAATGTATGACATGAAATAGCGTAAACTCAAATCCTATCACACATCAAATAAACATCTAAGAAATGTGAGAAATAATGCAAATAAGAACCAATTTCAATTTAAAGATTTACCCCTACAAGCAAATAACACTAGCCCAAATACAAGAAGAGTAAGAAAACAAAATAAACCTAAGAACTTTCAATTAACCTAGCATTGACACAAGTTAACAACTCTACATTCAAATGTACACACCAGGAATTCACAAGAACCAGTCAAATCTAAAAATTAGAACAAACAAGTGAGAGAAAAGCTAGGATAACAAAAGACACAAACAAATTTGGATAAACTTTGTAGAATTCTTGGCTTATATTAATTGCTCAAAAGTTATAATTAATTTTGGCTCAAAAAAATCCCTCCCCCTTTTGAAATTGACAATACTCATTTTATATAATGTAAGGAAATATGTCAGTCAGTCATATCCAATTAAAAAAAGAACAGTGTTAAGACAACTATCCTTTTTACCAATGTTCTATAATACACTAGACTTTCCTTAATGGACTGATATATAGGCAATGTGTTTTACAAGTTGTACATACCTTTATAAAAATAATATTCCATTTTCAAAATATAAAATGTTAAGCTACAAAAAGAATATTCCTAAGTCAACTAATCTAAATTTGAGAACCCTCTATTGTAGTTTAATCTCTCCAGCAAGATCTTCATTCTATAATGCTACCCCTCAATTAGTTCAAGGTCAATAATTGGTTTCATGAAGAGTTATTTTATTTGATCTGTTAAGCTCTTGTGGTTTCTATCTACCCTTTTTAATGCCTTTTTGATGTTTATGGCTTCACTAATATTTTTATTTGTATTTAGAATTTGATATTATTATTATCAATAATAGTCTTATTTATGCTTTGGTTCCTTAACCCTTATATGAACTAGGATGATTTTTACTTGAATTCATCATCTGTAATTAAATCAATTGGATTGGTTATGGTGGGATCCTTGAAATATATTCCCAATGCATGCACTAATCTATCCTCTAATTGTTTGAGATCATTTAAAAGATCTCCCATCTCTCAGGATCACTTGCTCACATCTTCCCTTGAAACACTTTTATAAACTATCATTGCTAGACATTCTATCAAATTGCCCACTAGTAGATTATAACTCAGCTTTTAGGTAGAATTATCTTGCGCGAATGATAATTCAATCTTTCTTGGCTCAATTATAATGCTCACAAGGTCTAATTAGTGTTCTCATGCTTTTTAGGTTTTTTTTGAAGGTTTTTTCAGAGCTTTAATGGCGATAGCTTATCAAACTCATATGAACTTTGTGCCTCAAATTTTATTTAGATATCCTATTTATACCTTTGCCTTGCCATGAATCTATAAAATCTCTTGAATTGACTAGTCTAGCTTATGTAGATCTGTCATGGCATCTTCATGGCATTCTGTTCATCAATATTTAAAAAATTGACCATTGACCTTTGAAAATCCTTCTTTCATTTCACACCATCTAATCTTGTTTGGGTGAGCAAACGTGCTCTATCAGATCATGATTTGAGGGGTGGAATTCTATTGGCTACTATGTATACTTGGCCCCTAGGTCATGCTACTTGACAGTCTTATAGGCCTTTTGCACTCTGTATTCTATCAGTTTTGGCAGGTTAACATGCTTTTACCATGTGGTGGTATTCTATTGGCTCATAGTTTCATTGAAAAGTCTAACTTTTTCTCATACCATTGGATCATGTTCTAAGAGGCCAAACATTATTAGCTGATCTTTGTTTCGTTTACCATGATTATGACATGCATCATCTCTGTGCTTACTTATAGACTTGTTGACTTATTGATTCCTACAAATCATTAATCTACTGCTTGGGCACTTGAGATGGTGCCACTTGTCATTATCAGATCCCTCCATAGGTTTGTTGACATGTTGATTTTATTACATGTCATTATATATTTAGACTACCCATTGAGATGGTGACACTTATCACCTTCTCACTTGTTTGGAACTTTATTGAAGCTTTGACCTATTACACACCATTAGATCAATTCTGTTTGAGCAAACGCGGACCACTGATTATGATTTAGGTAGTCAAATGAGATTAGTTCCTATAGATAATGAAAATACTTCATTCAGAGCTCGAGGAACATAAAACTTAAGCTAAAGTCTTAGACTAATATTTATATTCGTATTAGTAAATACAAAAAAGATTTTAGGCTAAAGTCTTGAGTTAAATTATAAACATAATAAAAGGGACCCTTCATTTAGTTAGACCATGCTAAGATAAAAGGGAGCAATAGGGTTTCAAGATGTGAAGAACTTAGGATAAAGATTTTAGACTAAGGTCTTGGTCATGTTAATAAACATGATTAGGACCTCGGATAAAATATAAATTAAGTCAAATTAAAGTGTTCTCATGAAAATTTAAATAAAATATTCTGTTCAATTTGAATTCAAAAGGAGTACTTAGATTAAATTTAAACTAAGGGTTTTATTAATTCAAATATGAATTTAGTTAATCAATTAGAGACCAAAGGCTAGTAAAAAGGGCAATTTAACATTTAACATAAAACCCTGAGTATTACCTATTTCAAATGAATTCCATTAAACCTACAATCTAAAATATAGATATATAATGTTAATAATTTTAGATAAGATAAAACTAGAGCCATGAATAAATAAGGAAATCAGACCATGATGTGGATGATATTCAAATAAAGATGATGTGCAAATATGCTAATGACACTCTGATCAAGTGAATTCTCAATTTTAAAGTACATAATTTGTAGAATTTAACACAAGGGTTCCCATTTTTTTAGAAATGGGGGTATTTTGACCTAAACAAAAATAAATTCCTATAATAAAAAAATATAAAATTTAGACCAACACAAATTGATCAAAAAACACCCATCCCTTAGTTTAGTGAGACACCAATCCCATAAGGAGCTATTACCCCTATTTAGCTAAGCACCCACAATAACTAGACCTTTAGCAAGATTTATCTTGTAAGGAGGAACCAATCCCATAGGCAACTAAACACCCACTCAAATACCTTGAACATATCATCTTAAAAACTTATTTTTTTTCTTCAATTGATGATGACCACCTTTGTCTACACTCTTTACCTCTAATCTCTCTCAAGCTGCCTCTAGGTCTAACTCACTCAAACTACTTCTTATAGGTTTATTAGGTCCAATGACCTGTGTGTCCTCTTGCATCAACTTGATCAAATAAGCATGATTGATACTTTTCACTCTTTTTTGGTCATCAATGACCTATACTTTCCATTTCAAAGGTTATCTCCTTCGATTGAATCCACACTTCCTCAAATCAACACAATTAGTCCAATTAGACCTTGTACTTATACCACTCTCTTCCTTTAACCCATCTTGGTCAGCCAAGATGCTTTACATATTTGAACCAAATTTAACATAGATCCATACACACATTAAATTTGAGAACCACACTCTTCATAGGTCGATCATTACCTAATTATCTCCAAACCACCATTAGGTCTTGGTGAGACCTAAAACAATTAGGCCTTCATACTCATAGAAAACACAGTCTCAAACTTCTAAAGAAAACACTCAAATATTCCACATATCCATATGATTATATCACATGGGTGAATCCTTTAGGACCTCTTCAACACCTCTATGTCCTTTAGACACTTCAATACAATATCTAAGAACTTAAATCAACTCTCTCAAAATGACCACTCAAATTAGTCACACAGTCAAAATATAGTTATACTATTTTGACTCTCCATATCTATTCAGGAAAAAATTATGATAACTAATGACTTATCATAAGCCTTAGATACTTTTACATCTTGATACTAATTTTCTTCCTTAAATCTGCTTAGAACACCTTCAACTTACCTTTACAAGATCATTACTCAAATTATCAATGCATTCAATAAACACAGTCAAATTCTAAGCTTTTGTCCATACTGAATATGGATTGGTCAAAACTCCAAAATCCACATAGATTATCCTCATGGAGTCTAAAACACTCTCCAAAAGATAGTTCATCTTGAAACATCAAAATACTATTAAGAACAACTCAATTATCATTTTCGGGTCACTTGTAGAACATGGTCAAATAAATAGTCAACTTTGGAGATTAATATATTTGACTATACAAATATTCAAACCTTTTAAATCACTTATCTAGATGAATCTTGAATTCCTCTTCAACTTTTATTTTTAAATCACCTTCAAATTCATCCTATATCAAAATATTATAGATTGGTTTTTTCCTTTACTAATTCAAATACCAACAATCATTGGTTAATTCAAAAACATCTACAGACACGTGTCTTCATCTCATGTCCTCACATAATTTGCTCAAATACACTCCATCAATCTCCTCATGAGACTATTACCTTTAAATATTTAATGCTAACCATTAATCCTTGACACAAGATTTTGTGATTAAGAAACTTGTCACCCCCACATGCCTTCTGAGCACATTATTGTCAGTTCCTGCTCTTGCACCACTTGGTAGTCCCACGTGCCATTGATCTTCTATCAAATCATCATGATTGAGACACATGTCACTATAACATGCAACATTAAGAGATTTTGACATATTGACTTCATGTACATCATTGGATCAAAATTTAGATGATGACCACTCACATTTAGATCTATCTTGACTAGTTGACTCTAGATTTCAACAGAGTTAAACTTGATGGTCTCTAGCACATCACAGTCTATAAGAGCAACTTTGAAGGTTTATAACTTGAGATAGAAAACACTTCAAGAGTACAAATATTTAAGGTACCTTTTTGGCACTATAAAAAACATCTACATGAAAACCTTTGACCTATTGACTTTCTAAGTACCTGCACTAAATGTACAAAATTGCTAGTTCATTCATATTTGCATGACATGCAATGATGATCTAGATTTTTTTAAGCTATAAAATGAATGTTTTTCTTTCCAAATGATCAAATGACACACCAAAACTTCACCAAGACATCTATGGATGTCTCACAACCTCTTCTTTATCCTTACTGATCTACACATATGCCATATACTCTCCAAGCTATCAATCTGATCATTTTGTCATTAATGCACTAGTATATCATGCTCTCTTTAACATTAATGAAAACCTAACATCAATGACCATGCTTAACAATGGAGACTTATATTATAGATACCCCTATGTTAGAGACATGTTGTAGATTATAGAGAGCCTCTCTCTACCCCATTACCACATAGATCAGTGTTACAACATAAAACATCTATTGCAGTTAGAAATTCTTCTACCAGATGGGTTTTAAAGAACCCCATAGTTCAAAATCCAATTTAGTCAGCTTCAAAAATTCATAGTCCTAATTCATAGTTAGTGTCAGCTATAAATCACTTATTATATCTAATTCTCTGATCTCAGATACCTCATCATACAACACACATGATCACTATCCCTCTATTTGATACATGGCACATTGATTGTGAATCTCTTACGAGATTCATCATTTCTCCTCTTACCTTGATCCTTGTATACAGTTTCATTTTCATGATTTATTTTACATAGCTTATATACTTAGAAAATACAAAAATAAATATAATATGTTCAAAATATATAAATATTCAAATGTTGTTCAGAAACACAAAAAATTATATTATTTGCATATCCATGTTTACATTCTTTATACATACCAGGTATTACATATGCTATCTATCTTAGTATATTCAATTTTACTATACATTTAAGCTTAATTTGTTCTTATCGAGTGTTCGTAGATTCTTACAAGACTCAAGTCTAGCACATAGATCTAGATATACTACTATCTACCCACTAGGGGCACATACACAGACTCATAATTGATACATTCACCCATTGGGGGAATCATACTATACATATTCCATTTTTCAGGTTACATATTTATATACTCTATATCACAAATTTGGGATTTTTTATACCTTAATATTGATAATCACATACTAAGAATTTTTGTCGACAACTACTATAGACTCAGTTTATGCACACCTTTGCTTTTATACAAATTTATACCACATGTTCATGAATACTTTCATTTCTAGATTTCTTAGTTTAAACTTGATTGTGTCTCTTTGCTTGTACATCTATTCGACGACATTGAATATGATATTTTTCTATGACTCTACACTATTTTTTTTCATTATGTTTATGCTTTGGATATGCACCCATATCCTTGTGTTTGCCTTTTTGATTGTCTATATGAACATTTGAACATGTCTTTCCATGTGGCTCTAATCCAAGTTGCTTATTGTTTGTGCATGTGGACATTTGAATATGTTATTGTATGTATTGATTTCTCAAAGTTAGTGGCATGTGCCCATGTCCCTTGTATTGTGGCCTCTTATCTTTATTTGCATACCTCATGTGTGTTGTATGTATGATTTCATGTATGCATCATGGACATGACACTTATCTCTTTATTTTTACACTTACACCCAATCTTAAATTCCATGAGTGCCCTTATGCATCTCCCATCTTCTCCTTGGGTTCCTTGATGGACATCATGCCCCATCCCCCTAGGTGGTTTTCTTAGATTATTCTTAGATTATATAGTTCATACATATGCTTACATTTTTATATCTATCTTGACAACCTTGTGAATGATATATCTAACATACATCACACATTACCAAGTTATGCTTAGATTATCTTACATTCCAATATCATGTATATAAATTATATTATTTTACTATGCATATATCATATGTTTTTAGCCTAACATACATCATGTATAGCTTTTATTTTGAGGACAATTATTGCACAAGTAAAACAAATCACATCAAAAGAGAGGCATTCAAATTGGTTTGTCATAGAGATCAAACCATCTAGGTGCACTCAGAGAATAATTTTTAGTACACATAGAATTACAGAACACAATCAAGCAAACACACATAAAAACAATCAAACACAAATTAATTTTAGTTTGCATAGAAAAAACATAAAGGGACATTAGCATTGAAATTAGGATACTATCATCTCAACACTACTATCTAAGGTACAATGCTACTGTCTAGTAGACTAGAAATATGGAAATCTAGATTTGACAAAATCACATAATAGTTACAACTTAGATTTACCCAATTTAAGTCACAAGTTATTAGATTTGATCAATTTATGTTTAGTTTTACAAAAAAATCATACCAAGTTTTACCAGATTGGGGGCATCATGCATCACATGATCACTCCCATTTCAAATTCAGATACATAGACATTGATTGATACAACTCAATCTATAATCCAGATTCATAAATATTAGAATTGGGATTATGTATATGACACATTATTTCCACATGATCAATTTTACACTAGCTCATCTCAGATGGAATGGAAAAAACCATGTCATTATCTACATTATATACTTTAGACACCATTTACACCAAATACCACATTAGATTGATTCCTTATTCTATCTACATTGGTTAAATTTTTTACATAGTCCCTGAACTACATTCTCGAGTGTCAGAGAGGACCATTGGCCATTTTACATTTTAGAGTTTTCAAGTGGCCCCAGATCCATCCTACATAATTTTAGTTACATCATATAATTAAATATGCATCTACTATACATGTATAGGTAGTGATGGAGTTATAGCCTACTTGAGTTCTTGATCCACACATATAGGAGGGTTGGACAAGACATCAATCTAATCCAAGGTATTCATAATGTAAGATCCATTGAGAAGGGGTGGGAAATGATGGAGTCAAAACCATGTTGAGTTCTTGAGCTACCTCCACATGGGGATTGAGCAAGCCATCAACTCAGTCCAAGTTATTCATCAATTTGATCACTATCTATATGCACACACATAGAGATGATGTCATAAGGGTTTTGCATTAGTTCATGTACCTAGTGAGGTGTATTCATTTATTTCCTCACTGTATGATCTTTTTACTCATTTTTGTCTTTGATTTTGATATATTTTAAGTAAGGACTGATTCATCCATGTTTCATTTGAAATATACATAATGGATCATACTTCACACACCTAAACCCAAATTTATGGGCTTTACTTCATAGGTAACTCTAGGTATGATTCTTTTTCCTTTATCCTAGTCATTTCAATTTGCTAAATTTATAGAATAAAGGGAGGGAAAATGAGGTCATATAAAATATCACTTGGATGAAATTATTTTTAATTAAGACCACCCATCCTAGCTTAGCCTTAGACCTATCTTACGACCTCTTTTAACACTTAACCAACTTTTGTACCAACCTTATACATCCCTAGACATTTCAAAATTAGTCCTAGACCCTTCCCAATGGATCTAGGCCCCTAGTGCCTTAGGTTCTACCACCTAGACACTAGCACTATACTTTGGACACTAGTGCCCCACTTTAAGCGCTAATGACCCATGACTAATTTCAACCCCAACATATACCTTTTCAATTCCTAAGATACCCAGGGTTAGCCTAGACTTATTTAAAACCTCACAAAAGTAGTAAATTAGTATAATTACATGAATTTTATCCCTTTATCCACTAAATGGAAATCAAATGCAAAATACACAAACAAGCTTAGAATGAGTTATGTATAATCAAGGTTATTGATCCCTATTCTTCCCTACTTCTACATACAGTCATCTACAACCATCCCAAGCCTAGAATACATAGACTTCTAGTCTCAATATTCATTCAAAGAACTAAAGTCAACACTCATAATAACATTTACTTGCACTTGCACTTGTACCAAACACTCAGGTTGGAGAACTACATCAGGCTTGATCCCTCCTCAAAGTATTGGTATGTAGGAAACTCTCAATACAATGGGGTGTTGAGGATATGCAGCCTACCTAGCTAACATCACACTTTTGCTACTTATGCCACTAAAATACCTTACTAACATGGAGGTTTAGTGTTTAATCCAAAATCAATCAAAAATAGTGCACATATAACAAATCAAAACTCATCCACATAGGGACATATAGGTCAAACTCAACCAGAGGTGCACCTAGAAGATTAGACAATTATTACACAAAGGACATTAGCACTGAAAGTAGGGCACTAATGCCTCAACACTACTATTCAAGGTACAATGCTATTATTTAGGAGGGTTTTTAACACCTAGACCCTATTTGTGACACTTAGATCTGCTTTCACACCAATTTTTAGGCTTCAAATCATCTATCTTAGTTTATTGATATGTACTTATTTGTGTCATTCATTGTTATTTATAAAATATCAAATTAGGTCAATTCTTGCACAAATCAATGGTTATATTTATTGCTTATTTATACCTTGATTTACTATACTTAGACCCTTTAATAGCCTAGGGTTAAAAATCCATAAACTCTTGAAAGTTAAATCACCTTGTCTAAAGTTTGACCAAGTAAACCAAGATGAAGTGAGTCTCTTATTTGGTGGTGATTGGGATCATAGAGACCAAGCTTATTACACATGTATAACCACACTTATCACTCCCCATCACACCAATGCACATGAAGGTGACCATATTTATATTTATTAGACTCCACCATGTTAAAATCACCACAAAGAATCTAGTGAGATTCAAGAAGTGAATCTACCAACCACCTCTAGAGTTGAGCTCTTTCAATAGCATCATTTAAATCATACAATTTATCTAACCTAATAAATTGATAGTCAAAATAAAATAAGGCCCACACCACCTAATGGGTAGGGTTAAACCTCAAAAAACCAATATTCTATGAAAGCTTTGGTGTTAATAATGTGATGACTATTCCACGACCAAGCTCATGATTGGAGATATGGTAGCATGCACTTAGCCACATCATGTGTGTAGAAAAGTGTAGAAGAAAACCAAAAATTTTAACCTCTTATAAACACAACACTTTCATTATGAAAGTTTTGACAATTGTACCTAATTGTGTAACTATGGGTTAGTTCAATGAGGCTACAAATGTTCCATGAGTAAAATATCATGGGAAAACATCAAGGTGCATGTTATTTCCCTCTTGAGATCTTTGAGGGTTGAAAACTTTTTAGCAAAGACAATATTCATTTGGTTTCCTATAGAAAGTCAATCATTTAAAAGGGACATCATTTTTATTAAACATATTCTCCATATTATGAATGAGAGGGACTCAAAAACTAATTGAGCACAAATTAGGACGAAATGATACCACATTTTCCTATGTGTGAGTATTTACATATAATGGGGTTGTGAGAATTGGGAAGTGATAACCATAGGTTGTCAGAGAATAATGACGGTCTCTGCTTGTAACATGCGAGAGATCAATAATGGTATTTTAATATTAGAAGGAATATATTTTTTGTCATTAGGCACATAGGAACTAGCTTTGAGACCACTAGTGGGATGATACACCATAGTTTATAGCCTAGAGAGACATCACAAAAATCCAAAGAATTATTTATTTGTCATAGTGGTCCATCTATCACCAATGAAACTGGTTGGCTTGTTTTGTGGTACAATTTTTTCATATAGATCCTATTGAAAAGTAACCATTAAAATCAATTTTATAATTATATGGTCCCAATATTGGGAATGGAAATAATTATTTAGAAGATTAATGTAAAACATACCCCATGAAAATTGGGTTTCATGAATCTCTATGTAAATGGTTTCCTTTAGATCCTTGGTTAGGTAAATTTCAACATGTACTCACTTTTAAAAGTGAGTCATGTATAATTTGGGTTGTTCATGGAAAATTAATCACTCCAAGGGTTTGTTGAGCTTCTTAAAAAATCCCCAAAGGGGCATAGGGAGCCCTAGAAACTCAATTCACATTGGGATTTTGAGCTTAACCTGTTTGAAGACTTGGAAATCCCTAGTCAAATGAGAAAAAACCACAAGAGTCATGAAAATAAACTAAGGAACATGGTTGATAATAGACTTACAATGATCAACATTAACAAAGAAAAATAAGAAAAAAACCTTTGGTCATGTTTTACATCTCTTCAAGCTTGATGCCATGTGGTTGCCAATGGTTGTGAACTCACTTCTTGAGTAAGCTCTTAGGTGGAACTCAGCCAATAGAAATACAACAAGAGTAAAATATTCAAATTAGTTTTAAGCTTTTTAAAATCTAAGCAAATAAATAAAAAATTTAGGTAAAGAGGTTTTTTGGTTAGAACTAATACCTTGTATAAGACATGTTGGCACCCAAAATTGGCTAAGTCCCAAAATACCAATGTGTGAAAACACACATCAAATGAATACAAATCAACACCAATATCTAAAGATGATGCACATAATTTGAATCAATTACCTATGTGTACACATAATACATATTTTCAATAATTTAGGTTCAAAATTTTAAAAACCACATACACATGCATGAAATGAAAAAACAACATGACCCAAATACAACTACCTATACCTAGGAACCATAACAGAGATTATGGAGGATAAACAATGAAAGTTAAGTCTAATAATAGATCCTGATATATAGTCATGATTGATGACTGAAGATGGAGGTAGGTGACATCGAGTAACACACACATTAACTTTTAGGTGGAAAAAATGATGCAATAACTGCAAGGATGTTGTAATTAAAGGCAATGAAGGATCTCATGAGCCTATAAAAGGTAGAGGATAACAAGAACAATTTCCAAATTTGGTTGAAGATTTGATCCATAAGGAGTTGATGATAATATTTTTACCCTTATTAGAATCAAGAAGAGACTATACCAAATTACATAGGACATTAGCTTAGATTAGATGGGATTGATAGTAGTAGCTAAGGGATTGTAAACACCATGATTTAGTTGCAAAGAATGAACAACTATAACTATTTGAGATAATCATCAATAAATTTGTGTTATTATATCTATAGAGTTGCCTACATATCAATACTCTGAGGAGGAATCAAGCTTGATGTAGTTCTCCCCACCTAAGTGCTAGTGAAAGTGAAAGTGATGCTAGAATGATAGTGGTCTTGAATGCCTTGAGTGTGCTTGAGATTAAAAATATGGAAAATATGGGCTTAGGGTAACTATATATGGTAGTATGTAGAAGTATGGTAGAATTTGGATTACTAACCTTGATTTTACTCAACTTATTTCATGTTTGAGTAGGTATTTTATATCTAATTTCCATCTAGTGGATAGAGGTGTAAAAGTCATGTATTTATAGTGTTTTATAGCTTGTGAAGATAATAAAAGATGATTAGGCCAACCTTAGGAGGTTTTTAATTTTGAAAATATATTAATTTAGGAAAGTTAGGGTAAAGGACACTAGCCTCATTTTGGGGACACTAACACCGTGTGGCTCTAGTGTCCTTAATGTGGTGCTAATGTACAACTAGTAGGCTATTGGGCATGAAGGGATAGGATCTAGAAATGAAGGTCTAAGACTATGTTTTAGTTGACTAGAGATGCCTATGGTTGGAAAAAAGGTTGGAAAAGTGTTATAAAAGGCTCTAGGATAGTTCTAGGGCTAAGCTAGGAATAGGTTGTCTCAAGTAACACTCTTAGAACTCAAATACCAATTTTAAATGATTAAATTTACCCTCCTTTATGATAGAAATGTAGTAAAGTGAAATGAATAGTATAAAGGAAAAAGAAGCATACTTGGACTTACCTAGGAAGTGAAGCATGTGTAGCTGAGTTTGAGTATGTGAAGCATGATCTAAAGCATGAACTATAATGAAACATACATAAATTAGTCCTTACTTAAGAGATATAAAAAACAAAAGACTATGCTAAATAAAGTATTTGAGTAAAATCGAGTACAAAGATAGGAAAGAGGAAAGGAACAAATACACTTCATTGGGTACATGAACCAATGCATGAACTTGGTGATAACCTATGTGTGCATGTGTATGTAGTGGTCAAATCATTAAATATATTTGATTGAGATGATATATTACTAAATCCTCTTGTATGGGTGGTTCAAGAATTCAATCTAATTTTGACTCCATTATTACCCACTCTTGCTTGGTAGATCATGTCCTATGCATAGCTTAGATTAGATTGAAAGTATGTCTAACTCTCTCATGTAGGTGGATCAAGAATTCAATTAGGACATGAATCCATAATTTATTACCCATGTGTAATAGATGCATCTAAAACTAAAATTTGAAAAGTGATGGAAATATCTAACTGGGTATATCTAATTATGTATGTCAGCTCTGTAGCCACTTGAGTACATTAAGCAGCTCTAGGCCACTCAAGAATTCCAACCACTATATATGAATTAAGGCATGAAATTGGTGAAACCTATAATATGATGTAAAGTTTATATATCATATAGAATGACATGGAGTTTTCCATTCCATCTGATCAACCTGTGTGTAACTGAGCATATGGAAATAATGTGTTATGCACATGCCCCCAATTTGATATCTGAGTATATTGATTCTATACTGAATTGTAATAATTTTATTTGAATATCTAAAATGAATATGGGGATGATCTTAGTATGTATGATGACCCCAATCTGAACAACTACTATGAATATAAGCTAGACTAATGTAAATATAAGCAAAATTTGAGCATAACTATCAAACCTATAGCTGTATCTATGTAAAATTATATAGTACTTGGTGTATTATTTTGGCTAATCTCAATTGCCCTAAAACTGGGGCTATTAGATAGTAGTTCCATATCCTAGATATTAGCACCATGTTGTGCTAGTTTCCCTCTCTAGGAACTAATATCTATCTGGTCTAAAATTTGAATCACTGTATTGATTTTTGATTCCCTATTTTTAAATTGTGTTTTACCTCTGTTTGATTTCCTGAAACTAAGACTATTTGATTAAAAGTATTCTGTGAATGCAATATAGGAACTTGATCTTTGTGAAAAACCCTTATGAATGCCCCCCTCTTTTTATGATAGTTGTTGAACCTATGTAAGAACTGTACTCAAAATAAATAGCTCTGTAAAGCTAGTCGGAGCATATATGATAACTATGTGATCATCCAATACAATGTGCAAACATAACATCATAATGTAATAGAGTTTGAGCATAAGTATGTAATGTAATATGTATGTTGTGTCTATCATTGCACAAGGGTGTTAAAATATATGTAATCAATGTGTATAACAATAAATATAAGTAGCTACCTAGGGGGATGGGGCATGATGTCCATCACGACACCCAAGTAGGAAGGGTAGATGCATGAGGTCCCTCATGGTATCAAAAACTACAATGTGTAATAAGCAAATACAAGTGTCATGTCCATGATGCATACAAAAAATCATACATATATAATACATGAGGTACACAAAATAGGCCAAGGGGATATAATACAAGGGACATAGGCACATGTCACTAAAAATGAGAAAAGAAGACATACAAGGACATGTTCAAATGTCCACATACACAAACAACAAATAATTTATCTTAAATCCACATATAAGGACATGTTCAAATGTCCACATACACAATCAAGAAATCACACACAAGGGACATGGGCACATTTCCAAGGCATACATGAATAGAAGTGGCATATAGACAAATAAAAATGGCATATGCAAATGCCCTAGAATAAAATAAGCATATGAATACTATCAAGTCTAAACTAGGAAAGATATAAATGAAAGCATGCATGAATGTAGTATAAATCTATGTAAGAGTGAGAATGTACATATTCTAAGTTTAAAGTAGTGATAGTCAAATTTTTTTTTGAGTATGAGTAGCAATGGTCAATATCTAGATATATCAATGCAAAAACTAGAATGTAAATAATGTAAGGATAGAACCTAGTAAGAGAAACTATGTATAATATGCCCCCAAGTGGGAGAATGTATCAAATGAATAATATTGAATTAATGTATATGCCACAAGTGGGAAGATGATAACAAGTATAGATCAGTGTAGTGGACTTGAGTCCTATAAGAAATTTGCAAGCACTCGACAAGAACAAGTGAAACATGTAGTATGATAAAACTAACTATACTATGATAGTTAACATATGTAGTATTTGGTAAATATAAGAAATGTAAACATATTAAGGCATAAAAAACTATAAATTTTGTGTTTTCTGAGTAATATTTGAACATTTTTGTGTTTTGGCATGTTATATTGTTTTTGTATTTTCTAGATATAAGTTGTATATAAGTGCTTTGAAAATGAATAATGCATTATTTATATGTAAAATATCCTTATATGCATGATGTCCAATGGATTTTTGATTGCCTTGCCATCAAGTAAAGATAGACAATATAATTTTGGGCTAAGATTTTCTGTGATGATGTATGGTCCAAGCCAATTTGGTTTAAACTTTCCTTTGTTCTCTTCCTTGGCATTGAAATTTCTAAGATTTTATTTTAACACCAAATCATTGATTTTAAATTTCTTGTTATGGACTCAGTTATTGTATGTTCTCTAGATTCATTTTTGATATGTGTGTGATCTAAATGTTCTAATGTTTGGAAATGTCTCTCTGTATTGATCATCTATGATGAGCCCTTTTAAAGATACATGTAAAGAGGGGATTTTTAATTACAATGAGATGATAGATTATGTGCCATATATGAGTGAAAAAAAAGTATCTCCTATTGATGTATGTATGATAGTGAGGTAAGCCCATAATGCATAGATGATTTGGTTGTGCTAGTCATCACTAAATTTGGTAACTATTTTATTGAGAATACATTGTCTTGTTTGATGCTTATGGTTGATTGTTTTCCTATGGGTAATATGGATTTGAAAATGTGTGTCTAATTTTATATTTTGTGTAAAACATTTTTAATATTTTATTCTTGAAAGAGGTTTCATTATCTATAATTATGGCTATTGGGAGGCTGAAGTGTGAAATAATATTGGTCATTAGAAAATGACAAATATCCTCCCCCTTTTTTGATTGTAATGGGATGGATTCTACCCATTTTTTAACATATTTTTTAGCTATGAAAATGAATTTGTGACCTCCTACATATTTTGGGTTTATCTTATTGATCAAGTCAAATCTCATAGCATGAAGGGCCATGTGGATATGATAGGTTGAGGCTACTGTGAAGGTGTATAGTGAAAGTTTCCATGTCATTGACATTTATCACATAATTTGGCATATTTTTGGCATTCTTATTCTATGGTTGGACAATAGTAACCATTTATGAGTAACTTGTGGGACATTATTTACCATTAAAATGAATGCCACATTCACTATCATGTATTTTTTGAATGTCCAATTTAGCTTCCTCAATTGTTAAGCATAAGAGTAAGTGTCTATCAAAATATATCTTAAATAAATCACCACCAATCATGACATATCAAAAAGAGTTTTGTTGTAGTTTATGCTTTTCATTCTTTGTGAAAATATCATATGTAATAGATTTATTCAAAAAGTTTTATATGTTAGAGAACCATTTAGATGGTGTTATACTACACATGATAACTAATAATGTTAGAGTAATAATGTCTGCATGGGACTAATGGAGATTATAATAGTTTGATAGTAAAAATCTCCTAGTCTGCATTTATATCAATGGGGATAAATGATGCGGCACTTACCATTGCATCAACATGATGTTTGTCTTTGCATATGATGTTCTCGATAAATAAATTATTAAACTAAGTCTATAGACATTTTAACCATGTTATTATAAGGAATTAGGGACTCTTCTTTTGTTTGGTAGACATCTGTAACTTGATTAATAATTAAGTAGGAATTCTCATAAACTTTTATTGATTTAATATTTGAGATTTTAGGCTAATTGAAGGCCTAAGATAAGAGCTTTGTATTTTATGATATTGTTAGTGCATGAAAAATTGAGTCGGTATGTGAGAGTCCTAAGGGATCGATGAAAATAATTTTGGCCATCACTAGATGCACATCTAGAACCATCAAAGATCATTATCCATGTATCTAAAGTGTTATTATATTCTATGAAATCATCTCTAAAATCATTATTAATAGGATTTGTATTAAGTAATGGAGATGTTGTAAATTGATCTCTAATTATTTGGCCTTTAACTGATTTTTGTAAAATAATTTTGATGTCAAATTTTGTAAGTAACATAACCCATTTTGAAATACAACCTAAAATATGTGGTTTTAACATGAGGAATTTTAAAGGACCAACTTTCATAATGATCTATGTCTCATTGTTAATCATATAGTGGTAGAGTTTCTAAGTAGTAAATACAAGTGCTAAGTAGAGTTTTTCAATTGAGAAATAATTTCACTCATAGTCAACTAGTGTATCACTAATTTAGTAAATGGATTTTTATTTATGTTTATCATCGTGTTGTGTTTAGAGTGTTCCCAGTGTATGATCTATCACTAAGAGGTAAAATATAAGTTTCTTATTAGGTATTGGTGGGACCAAGATAGGAGGGTTTAATAAGTATTACTTAAGTGTATCAAAACTTTCTTGACATGTGATGTCCCACTCAAATTTCAAAATTTTTTAAATTAATTTGGTGATTGATTAGGTTTTATCTATGAGTAGTGTCACAAAAAGATGAATTTATTGAATTTTTCCCTAGAAGGAGTGAAGTTGTTTTATATTGGTAGGAGGAGGCATATCCATGATTGCTTTGACCTTCCTAGGGTCAAGTTCTATGCCGCATTAATATATAATGAATCTAAAAAGTTTTCTCAAGGAAACTCCAAAGACACATTTCTTAGGGTTGAGTTGCACATTGTATTTTTTGAGTCTTTAAAAAATTTATTTCAAATATATTTCATGATTTTGTCTCTCTTTTGATTTTTCCAATAAATCATCAACATGATCTTCAACTGTCTTATGAATGAAGTCATGAAATATATGTCATAGTCTATTAATAAGTTAGACCTACATTATTTAATCCAAATGGAATGAAAATATAGACAAAATTTCCCCATGGTGTGGTAAAATAAGTATTTTCTTCATCTTTTTCAACGATCTTAATTTGGTTGTACCCAACAAATTTGTCCATAAAAGAGAGCATCTCATAACTAGCTGTGGAATTGACTATAATATCAATGTTGGGTAAAGGAAAGTCATCTTTAGGGAATGATTTGTTATGGTCTCTGGAATCACAACAACATCAGATTTAAACATTAGGTTTTACAATAGGAATAATATTAACAACCCACTATGGATGAGAAACTAGTCGAATGAAACCAACATCTAATAACCATTAGATCTCATCCTTAACAAGAAGAGCAACTTCAGGATGCATTTTATGAATCTTTTATTTAATTGGCTTAGCATCATGATATAATGTAATTACATGTATATAATTAAGGGATCAATGCTAGGCATATTAGAATAAGCTCAAAAAATACTTAAAGAAAATCACTTAAAATCTGATAAATATCTATGTTTTCTAATTTATGTAAGGCATCAACTAATAGTATGATACGAGGATCAATTTTGGTACCATAATTGAATTTGAATATTTATTCATTAAGTAGCATAGATCAATATAAAGTGTATGGTGCTATAGGGATTTTATCATCTGTGTTGGGTAACATATCATCCAAGTCATTTGAATGCTCATCAAAGTATGCTTGTGCACTTGTGGAATGAGGAAAACTATTCTTATGATAGAAGGAATAGAGATCCTCATATGCACCCAAGAATTTGAAGAGAGCCTCGTCATTAGAGAAATCATCAATAATGGGTAGATTTGGAGAAAATGTATCATCAATAAGATTAGGGTAAATAACTGAGAGTGTATAAACATGGTTTACTATAACAAATACCCATGGAATATGTGGATAAAACATGATATACTGAGAAGCATGGTAATAGGATCTAGAATTAGATGTATTATTTATATATCCAAGTCCTTGTCTATCTTGTTGATCATATACTTTAATGGGACTAAGGATTCCCTTCTCATGTTTTCTAAGGCACTATTTTATGTAGCCCATCTTCTATAAATATCATAATGCAAAAGATGAAGTGAAATTATTATCTTGTGTACTAGAAATTACTGGGGGAGTTGTATGTGTACTTTGAATTATAGACTAGAGTGGTGTTGTAGAATAATACATATGAGGAATATAATTGTGTGAAGGCTCTATATGTTGATAATAATTGAATAGTTCTTTATTTATAGGACATGTATATATGACCTTTGTATCTAAAATTTAAACATTCATGTAAATAGATGGAACTATGTGCATAACATGAGTCTATGGTTTCCCAAGCAACAAATTATAATTAAGATCATTAGACATAAATTGACATGTTATAAGTAGTGTTCTGGGTCCCAATGTAAGGTTTAATGTGATTTGACTTAAAACCTTGGATGTACTATTATCAAACCCTTGAATGTTCATATTATTAGGATCCAAATTCATCGCATGTATATATAGAAGTCATAGAAAAGAGATGTTGCAAATGTTCAATCCTGATCCATTATCGACTAGAACTCATTTGAAACCTACCTTATTAATTCATAAATCAATGTAGAGAGGTAGATTTAAATCTATGATGTGTTGAGGTGGGAGATATTCCCTTTCAAAATAAATATGTTCTTATGTCCATTTCATAGTATTAATTATGGAAGCAACATAGGTAGGCTCTGATGTTAGAGGTACTTTAGTATCATGAAGTGCTACATAAAAATATCTTTGTATGTGTTAAAATGTTGTAAACTATCTAAGATTGAAATTTCACTTGAAGGAGTATTTATCTGATCAATAAAACTATAGTCATGGGTATTGCAAACCTGCTAAGATTCATGACCACATGAGGACATCATAACCTAGACCATAGGGTCTACTAATAGCATAGAGCTACTAGTATATGCAAGATGGTGGCTAGATGTTTATGATCAAGAATAAGGAGGGATAAGTGGGACCAATGATATCTCCATATTCATAGGAATGATAGGAAAGGAATCAAAATGGACCAAAGAGAAAAATGCATCTAAGGGAAACTTATTGATTTTAGGTAGTATAGTTATTATTTGATGTAATAATTTATTTATGTGGTTAAAGATTAGTGTCTTCATTACATTCCACATAGGAGAAAAATATCATGCAAAATAAAAAATGAAACATGAAAGAAATTTTAATTGATATGAAGCATCATATATACATGTATCTATGTCATTTTTGATTTTATTTTGAATGAAAGGAAACAAACATGCAAATGAAAGTATTAAACTTTGCAGCAAAAAGTGATTAATTTCCTCTATCATTATAATCATGATTATAAAAATTAGAAGATATATGAATATAAATTATTAATTCTATAAATTTAAACCCTAGGGTTAGATAGGTCTAGGGTTTTAAATTAGGGTTGGTTTGCAAAAAAATTAAATTATATTTCAATAAATGAAACGCTAATGTGGGACTAGTTAAATTAGCTAGGTTATGCTTAAAATTTATAAAAATAGGAGTTTTTAACCCTAATTTAGTACAAAAAAATTGAGATAAGGTAAAACCTATGTAGAACTAGGGTTTTAAGCAATATTTGAAGTAAATTGGTTTCACCAAATGTTTTAACCTTTTAGGATTTAGCTGTGTAAATCCTATGTTTGATTAAAGATATGAGTAGTCTAAATTAGTGAAATAATATGCAATAAATAAACACTATTTTTTTTACATATTTTGAATTGATTTAACTTTCTAAAAATAGTAATAAATATGTGTAAATAGAAATTTATCTAGAAAAAACCTTCTATGAAAGGTCTAAGTGCTAAAAACTAAGATATAAACAATCTAAGTGTCATTAACCAGATCCCTATGTTATATCCTCTCCTAGATAGTAGCACCACACTTGGATAGTAGTTCCATGTGGCTCTAGTGTCCTCTATGTAGGACTTCTCCTAAATTTTGGGTGTAATTACACTTGTGTTTCTAGGTTTTTTTTCTCATGAACATGAAATATGAACCTCTGTATTGTTCTTATAATAGTTTATTTATGATTCAAACCCTAATCCTCTTTGCAAATAAGGCACAAGCTAAAAAGTGTGCTTGTTATTAAGATAGGATAGACATCTTCAACACCTCAATGTGAAGATATTTTCCTACATACCAATACTTTGAGGAAGGATCAAGCTTGATGTAGTTATCCCCACCCAAGTGCTAGTGAAAGTGCAAGTGATGCTAGAATGATAGTGGTCTTAAATGCCTTGAGTGTGTTTGAGATTGGAAATATGGAAAATATGGGTTTAAGGAAGCTGTAGATGGTAGTATGTAGAAGTAGGGAAGAATAGGAATAAATAAAATTGATTTTGCTCAATTTGTTTTGTGTTTGAATAGGTATTATGCATCTAATTTCCATTTAGTGGATATAGGTCTAAAAGACATGTTTTTATAGTGTATTGTAGCTTGTGTAGATAATAAAAGATGCTTAGGTTAAACTTAAGAAGGCTTTATTTTTTAAACTATATTCATTTGGGAAGGTTGGGGTAAAGGACATTAGCACCACATTGAGGACACTAGCACCATGTGGCTCTAGTGTCCTTAATGTGGTGCTAATGTCCATCTAGCAAGCTGTTGAGCATGAAGGGCCAGGATCTAGAAATGAAGGTCTAAGATTGGGTTTTAGTTGACTAGGGATGCCTATGGTCTACACAAAGTCTGTAAAAGTGTGATAAAAGGCTATATGATAGGTCTAGGGATAAGCTAGAAATAGGTTATCTCAATCAGGACTCTTATCTCTCAAATACCTCTTTTAGGTGATTATATAGAGATATGTTTTAATGATATAATGGTTGCATTTTATTTCTACCACATTTTTTTATTTTTGTATGATATGAGAAAGTGTATGATGTATGTGTTATTATTTTCTAGAAAATGTGAATAAATACATGGTAAAAAAGAATGAGAGTCATAAGAATTAAAAATATATTTTAAGTGAATAAAATGAAAATATGAAATTAAGTTACTAAAATATAATACCGATAAATAAATAATTAAATATGTAAAATAAGATATCAATATTTTGTCAATGTGTAAGAAAATATAAAAACAAATGTAAAAACAAAGATATATGAATAAGAGAAATATCAATATGTGATAAGAACACAAATAAAGATATGAATACCAAGAAATATTTAAAAATTACAAATCAATGTAGTACTTGTGATATTATATAATGTATAAGTGTATGATAATTTATGGACATGTAAAGATGTGGCACATTGATTTTATGGGAGATAAGGGTATTATGTGAGGAAGGCATGGTCCTATCCAAGGTCTTATATTTAAACTCACAAAATTAAAAACAATGATGTGTGACAATAGGAAGTGTGATCGAGGGTATAATCAACTATTAAATAATATTCATCAAGGGAAATATTTTAGATAATGTGATGAAAAGATGGAATGAAAATTACTACATAGGTGTTGTAAAAATCCTTAGTATAAATGAGACACATTAAGTAAATGTGCAAGTGATAAAACATTGTTTGAACAAAAAGAACCTAACATACTCTAACTAGTAGATGAAAAATCTTGGGATAAAAAGTGAGGTAAATAGATCATCCCATGAATGTTGTATATATAGGAAAAGGTAAAATGGGCCTACCTTCCCCTAATGTGTTCCCTATTCCTCTAGACCCCTTACATAGTTATTGATATACTATGAATATTGGAAAATTTCATGAGAAATTAGGTGGAACTAAATAATATAATGCAACATATTATCCCATTCTGCTAGCCTAACACACTCCAATGGACCTCCACTCTATCACGAGGGAAACTATGGAGTTTTAGATTCAACTAGAATAGGATATGTGCCAAAAAAGAATCACATCTTTTGGTGTGATTTTGAATTTTGAATTTATAGTTGCCTTTTGATCATTGCCTTTTGTTTATTTTATGATCTAGGTTTTAAATTATATGTCTTTTTATATTCCTCTTCTATATAGATTCATAAAACTAATCATGAGTGATATATGTGACAAACACTGGAAATTTTAGACTTTGGTTACAAGAGAGAAGTAATTTTATATTATGTCATCTTTAAATATTCTTATAATTTCCCAAAAGTAAGTGTACAATCTAAAGACTAACCTATGCATGATTTTTTTCAATGAATAATGACAAGGTATAAATGAGGATAATAAGAGATACATTTATGTAATAAATGGTACAATGATGAGTATACTTTATAACTGATCACAAGGAAAATAGTAAATATGATAGTGTTGGGTGTGGTATAATAGCTATGTTAAATAAATAACTATACTATTCAACAAATGAGCTAACATAAGAACAAATGCAAGGAAAAATAATCCAAAAATAGGGGGAAAATAAATGTTTGCCAAATATAAATGAGTCATGGATAAAGAGTTTAAATTTGGAAATTGATTATCAAATGATTTAATTAGAAATAAATGTTTGTAAAAAATAATATCATAAATTCATAGATTAAATTACAAAAATTAAAAAGAAGAATCATGAGAGAAAAAATATAAACAATGCATCAAAAATATTATAGTGAAATGTAAATATCAAATACTACTCATATGAGAATGTGAATAATAATGTTATGTAGTAAAATAAAATATTCAAAAATGCTGATATATTTCATGTCATACATCATAAATAACATAAAATAAATATTTTTATAATTAAAATTTACCTTTAATCCTAGTCATTTCTATCTCCAAAAAATATTCATACGATGGCTTCCTTGCACATAGTCTCTATGGAGAAAGTAGGTATGCTAGAATAAGTATGATCATATGGAACCTCTTGTGAAGGATGATAAATGAAAGTAAATGGTGCTATAGTGTGAGAAATATATTTATATCTTTGGGATGATGTATATGGAGTGGAATGCTGAGCCTTTACTCTGAATGACCTTGAGTACATTATTGAGAATGTGATGGAGTAGGCCATGGAACATCACAAAATATTGTTGTATTACTCTACACTTGTCTATTATTCCAAAGGAAATAAATATCCCATGTTTAGGTATATAATATGGAAGTATATTAGTTGGAGGAAAGATTTTATCTACAAGAGACTATATTATTTTTGGATGAACTACATCAATGTAGTGTGAAAGTGTTCAACAATGAGTAGAGGTGTGCACGTTTGTGCCATGAAAACAAAGATACATCTAGGAATAGATGGCCATGGAGGTTGAATATCTATGATAGGGGTGGAACATGATTCCTGATGTTGTGTTAAGAATATATAATATGCATGATAATCCTAGGGCCAATGACCAAGATTCTTATGGAATTCACAATATGGCTCATTTGTACATAGTGTAGGTGAGGAATCAAACTTGGGAAAAGGTAATGCTTCATCAACATCAGTAAGAAAACTTATATTAGGTTCAAGACTAGGCTCAATAGTTGTAAGAGAAGGTATCAATATCATATTAATGTTGTTGATATCTTAGGAGGTAGTATGCTTGAAGGATCCAAAAATTTAGCAAACTGACATGGTCCCATCATCACATGATAAATAAGCATACTATGAAGAGGATTAGAAGTGAATAAATAATAAGGATTTGGTATTTGATCCATATCAAACTTATGAATATCAAATGAATAAGAAATAATGTCAAGTGAGGTAGAATGAGAATAAATTACATTAATATAAATAATACTATATAATTGTAAATAATGTTGTAAAGAAGAATGATATTGAAGTATTTATGCATATTTATATTTAACAAAGCCAACTAAAAAGGACCATATAATAAATATCCATAATTAAAATTAGGGGTATGAAGATCAATTGTATAATCATCAAGGATTTTATTAGTTGAGGAATGATGAGGAATGAGTTGTTCTAACATCACTATTGAAGTGGTAATCTAATATTTTTTATTTTGATGAGACCTAAGTCATAAAGGAGGAGGTAATTGAGTAATTATGTGTGAAGGGAGATCAAAAGTTTTTAGTTTTAAATTGATATCATTGGTTCATCATCATCATCATAATCTAATAGGTTATGTGGTCTATTTCCTATAAGTTTAAGGTGTTCATTATAAACTTTATTAGAATTAATGGGATAGTTGAATCACTGAGGTTCATGAAAAGGAATACTAAGTAAAGGTTCAAGGGTGGTTATTTTGAAAACATCACATTATTGGAATTATTCAAAATTACACGGGTTCATGTCCCCTTGAATCTTACATATATCACCATTTTGAGGAAATTTAACAAATTAGCATGCTAGTGAATCTATAGATCTCATGTGATGTTTCCAAGGTCGATCAAGTAAAATATTACATGATAATGGGAAGTTAAGGATCACGACTTTAATATGAACTATGATAAGAGGAACCATGATAGGAATCCAAACACAACCTAGAGGAGGTATTTTTATTTTATCATAACTTTGACTTGTACTTTGGGTACATTTAAGATTTCATTTTGAGCATCCAAGAGTTTTAATGAAGTAAAGGGATGTGATGCAAGTGATAGAACCTTAATAAATCAAATCACACTTGACTTGGATATCACCAAATTGGATAGTAATGAATAACATAGGATCATCTACATTAAGTAATATTTTTCCAAGAATCATTGATGCAAGAGGAAATTTGAGTGGGAGAGAAGTATCTAATTTTTTTAAACTTGTATAGACATTTCATCACATTGTCAAAGAATACTATCCTCAGACCCAGATAAATTAGCTTATTGCCCCACAAATGGAGGTTGAGAGATGTTCATTTCAAATAAAATTTGTATTACATGATTACAATGATGAGGGGAAGTCATCATGAGTTATAGAAAATGAATTTGAGATTATAGGTAATAAAGTTTAGTTATAGCATCCCAATTATCATATCTAGTAAAAAATGTATTAGATAAAGGTGCATAATGTTGAAGCAATTATTTTTAAGGAGAAGTAGAGGTACACTTAAATTGATGATGATTAGAAGGATGTTGTTTGTAATTAGCTGGTTGTCCAGGTGGATCAAACTAAATTGAGGTGGTTGATGCCATTTATGTCATAATTTAGTTAATAATCAATTCCCTTGAGGTGGTTGATGTGATTAGTGGAGATGTAAGTATAAAAGTTTATTTATTCATGATATTTAAAGTAGAAGTTTTGAGTGAGGATTGACAATATCAACTTAGAATATACCATAGAAATGAAAGAAGAATGAATATGAAGTTATATATTTATATTTGATATAGTTCAGACCATAGTAGCAAAACTCCTAAATAAATCATGATTAATCTTGAATCACCAATAAAAATGCTTTATTCCTTGAAAAAATCATGGTTTTTACATAGTGAACCCTTGGTAAGAGGTAAGCATTGAAAATCATTGAAAATTGGCAAAAAATCATGATTTTTTAAAAATCCTAATTTAAACTCATTTAAATCACAATTAATATTGTTATTCATGTTTTTTTCAAATATATATACCAAAAATGATTTTTATAGTTCATTTTTACTTCATTTTCATAGATTTTAAACATCAAAGAGAATATTTTCATTTTTTTTTGAAGACTAAGGAGAAATTCAAGATTTTTAGTGAGAGGTCCAAGCTTATAAGTAAAAAATTAGACATTTTTACTTGATATTGGAGAAAACCAAGTTACAAATTTTTTTATATTGAATATGTTTAAATTTAATAAAAACTGTAACAAATATAGTTATCCCTTAACCCTAACCCTAACCTCTATATAACCCTAACCTATATATTCATATTCAAAGGCCAAAATGTCAAGAATAGGTGTAGATGTGGGTTTTAACTCAGATGCAAGGGATGATCAATTTGATGACACACCAGGGCCATTAATAAAACATGATAAAGGAAAGGAGAGGTCTCAGATGACCTCTAAATCGATGTCTCATGGGCCAAACATAGGTGGAGGAATTATTCAAGCCTTCTTTAGCCCTCATACTATCCCTGGAGCACAAACCAAACTAGAGAGTTAGGTTGGAAAAAAAATGTTCATAAGAAAACAAAGAAGGAAATCTCTAAATTTTGGTACTCTTCTAGCTTACAGTTTAATGTGGCCAGATCTCAATACTAGAAAAGTATGGTGGATACAATTATAATTATAGGTCCTAGGTTCACAACCCAATCATATGAGGCTTTGTGAACATATTTTTTGAAGGATGACATACAAAATGTGAGTGATGTCATTGAAAAACATTATAAGGAATGGGCACAATTAGGATGCACTATCATGTTAGATGGATGGATAGATAAAATGAATCACATGCTCATCAATTTTCATGTCATGTGACATTATCATAATGTTTCCTAAGAGTGTCTATGTAGCTAATCTGATAAAATAAGGTGAGACACTGTTTAATCTATTTGATGAGGTTATGATTGAGGTGGGGTGATAAAATGTGGGCCAATTCATATCTAATAATGTTTTTACTTGTGTGGCCATTGGGAAACTTCTTATGGAAAAATATGCAATTATGTTTTAGACTCTATGTGAGACACATTATCTTGATTTGATCTTGGAGGACATAGGAAAAATTCCATGGGTGAAAGAGGTATTAAAAAAGTCCTGTACAATCATGAATTTTATATACAATCACACAAGGGTTCTAAGTATGATGTGCACATTCATAAATGGCAAGGAACTTACTTGGCCGGGGTGACAAGGTTTACAACCCACTTCCTTGTCTTGTAAACTCTTTCCCAAAAACAAATGAATTTGAAATGAATGTTTATTTCAATTGAGTGGGTAGAATCTTCATTTGTAAAACATATGGATGGAAGAATGGTGAATGAATATGTTTTATCACCATATTTTTGAGAAGAGATAGAAAAATTGTGTTATTCTCTAAGCCTCTAGTTTAAGTTTTGAGACTCGTCGATAGTTATAAATCTCCCATGGGTTATTTTTATGAGTTAATGGATAGGGAAAAAGAAGGTATTAGAGGTAGATTGGATAATAATAAGGCCAAGTACATGCCATTACGAAAGATAATTAACAATAGATGGAATTAACAAATGCATTCTCCCCTCCATGCATCTAAATACTTATTTAATCCAACATTGTTCTATAATGCCTCATTTCAAGATGATGTAGAGGTCATAGAGAGCCTATTTATGTGCATAGAGAGAATGTTTCCTATTCAGTAGGACTTTAAAGAAGCTTGAACCCTAGAGAGATGTTGAAGTGTAGACCTATTAATCCATAGTTTACTTGTTGCTATTAGTTCCCTCCCCTTTTTTGTCCCCTTGTAAATGACAATAGTATGCATTTTGAAATGCAAATGTAATGAAATTTGAATAGTATTAAAAGTAATGAAATAAAAAAATTGACTAATTTTGATGGCATATAATCTCATTTATATTCCTCTCATAATATGTATCTATTATCTATGAAATTGAAATGCCTAATATGTATCTTTATGCAATAAAAATGCATTTAAATTTAAAAAAAATATTTTTTTCCACATTTTTTAGCAGTTTTAAGTTTTCCCAAAATTTTCACGATTAATTGTGATTTTTTGAAAAACACTAAAACTTTTAAAAAAATCCTTTTTTCCCAAATGATTTATACTAATATTGGACAAATGGTAAGGGAGTGGAGTGTGTCATGTGTGTAGATGTAGTGATAGAGGTGGTATTAAGATTTGTTTTCATATGTTCTATATCCTTGAAGTGATATGGATAAGTATATTGACTAGTGTGGAAAGTGGGATTTTTTTAATAAGTGGAATGTGGATAAGGATAAATATATGATACTGCACATCTCATTTTGTTCATGTTGACTACATTTTCATCGTTGGTTAGAGAATTAGGGTCAATTGAGGTAGGGAGTTGAGTAGTATTAGGTTGATGATTGGGAAGTGGATATTTATAGATAACAAGGTGAATATTAGATTGATTAAGAGATTCATGATTGAATTTGGAATCATTATATTTATATACCTTTTCATATTCTTGTTGACATTCATGAATCATAGTTTCATGATCAAATTTTGGATCAAGGATAAATTCAAGAGCAAGTTCCTAAGTTTACTATAGGTTTCATGAGAATGTCCCCAACTTGCATGATACCAATTTTTTTTATGTGGATCATACCAATGTTTGGTAAGGTGAGTAGGATCAAGTTCTTGTGATGAAGGTTTAGGAATACATTTTTAGATTTCCACTATGGTAAGAGGTTAGTGAACATCCAAACTATTCATGTAGGAAAATGTGAAAGAAGAAGAATAAAAGGGAGTATTCATGAATGGTGGAGAAAGAGTTATATAATTGGAGCCAAATAGAAGAATAACATGGATGTTTTATATTTAATCATGGGTATTTGTGAAACCATCAGTAGTAATATGTCAGTTTTCATAAGCATGCAAGTTCCTACCAGAGGTTAGGAAGGATCAAATTGTCTTATGAGAAAATATCAATGTTTATCTTGATCAAGGGATTCTTCCAAATATTTTTGAGAAAGAGTCCTAAAATGTTATTAGAGTTTGTGATGAATAAAATTAATGAAAAAATGAAAGAGGTTATATTCCAACATGTTGTGTTTAGCTTTGTTAGATAAGGGTTCTTTTTTTTACTGAAAACTTGAGAATTTTGAGATTCCACCTATTTAAAATTAATAAAATGAACTAAGCTATTTTAGGTAGATCATTGGTTTGAAATTATTGGACCAATACATTAATTACATGTCTTAAACTAGGGACATTGTTAGACTTGAGTTGATTGTACCAATATATGATATCACCTGAAAAGTTTTTAGCTAGAAGTTTGGTAGCAACAAAAGTATTTATCTTATGCCAATATTTATAAAGGTTTATAAAGGATTTTAAATGCAACATACAGTCACTATATCCACTGTAGGTTATATTAGGAGTAATACCACATATGCGTATGCTTGTAATTTAAGGGATTAATGGTTTATTTTGAATATGTTTGATGAATTTGTTAAGGAGTGGTGGTTAATGATTAACATTAATATTTTGGAACATATCCATTTGATTCATTAATTATAATAAGATTTGGTTGGATTTGATGACTTTTTGGATAGTAGTAATGGCTTGAGACAGACTAGTAGTAGTATTGATTTGAGTGTTAATGTGGGAACTTTGAGTAGGCCCACTACGTGAAAGACCTACCATAGTAGTGGCTATACTAGGAAAGGTAAAAGAGGAAGTTGTGTATTGATTTGAACTAAATCCTTTACAAAAACTATGTGGTGGTAAAGAGGGACATCTTATGTGGGGTCCCATCATGAGGTTATAGATTAAAGTGGGATCCTTTCCCCTCTTTTTAGGGTTTTAATTGATGAAAAGGGCCATTTTGGTAGTATATTCAAGATCACTTTCATCCTCAATAATAGGAATATATGGAAGATAATTAGATGGATCAAGGGTTTCAGAAGGAGGTGGACCATAGTTTTTGGTTCTAGTGGCCACATGAACATTTTTTACATCTAGATTTTCTATATAAGTTTAAGGAAGGTGAGATTTAGATATTTTATGGAAATTAGTCAAATCCATCATATCATGTTGTGTTCATTGTTCAAAATCATCAAAGATATATTATAGCATGGATATTTTAAAGTGAAAACTATATCAATCAACTCAGTAAAGTATAAAAATGCAATATATTGATTGTGGTCGATGTAGTTTTACAACCATAAATGTGAAGGACAAACTATATCAAGTGTAGTCAATGTAGTTACAAAATAATTAAATGCACTGATAAACATGTACTATATTGATTATGGTCGATGTAGTTACAAAGATTGAAAGGTGAAAATAAAACTATATTGATCCTGGTTGATGTAGTTAAATCTATGAAAATTTAACAATATCAAGAACATGAAATGCACTATATTAAGCCTATTCGATGTAGCTACATATACTAGAAATTAGCAATAAAATTATATGGAACCTTGTTGATGTAGTTAAATATAGATATAATTTAAAAATACAATAACTAAATTATATTTGTCCTAGGTAATACAGTCTAATAGATAGAGAAAAATAAAATCAAACTTATTATATTATATTAGACCTAGTTGATGTAGTCTATTCACACACATACAACTATATTGACACTGGCTGATATAGTTGGAATACATCACATAGAATTGTATCAATGCTAGATGATATAGTCTACAATATAAAATACATTAGCAAGCAATAAATTAGAAATCCAACTATTTATTTTAAATGAAGATCAAATATATGTATTAAAGGGATGTGATTAATTTGTAGGCTCTCAAAGATACTTTATTATCCATTAAATAGTGTTGGACCAATATTTTAGAGTACCGATTATAGAGTAAGAACCATTTACATAGACCACTAAACTAGGTCTCAATGGTAAGATGAGAGTATCTTCCCAACCCTAACTACTAACCAATGCACTACAAAATTAGATGAATGGCTAAGTTCCTAAGTTTCAATTAAAAAATGTAATACTAGGCATTTTATAAATATAATGAGGTATGTGGAAACTAAATTTAATGTTTAGCTTTGTAATATGGATATAAGTATTTATGAAATCCCCTTATTCCATAATGTGTGCAAAATATAGATAATGATTATAAAATGAACACCACTTAACCCTTCATGACACTAGCTAAGTAGTTTGAAAACTCTTAGAACAAAATTTTTAGGGAAGTAAAACAAAAAGAAAATAAAAGTCAAAAATCAACATTGAAAATCAAAATTCAAATTTTAGTGAATGGAAATAAATAGGTAGTGAACTTGAAAGTAAAAATTTATTTAATTACTAAAAATAAATTTAGTTTGCATTGCTTAAGCTAAAAATAGGACATGGAACTATATTAGTGAAAGATGATGTAGTTATTCAATAAGTATAAACTGATTAAACTAGATGAGATAGGGTTGATACAATTTAATAAAAACAAATGAAAACATATAACTATATTGACTATTGTCAATATAGTTTAATAGGGAAGAAAATGAATTTATAAATATATCAAACTTGGTCGATAGCACTCTCTATGTAAAATTAATTTTGATAGAATGTAACTTTTGATGTAAAATTTACTAAATGAAATTTATTGTATAGAAAACATATCTGACTAATTCAATATAGTATGGCAAAAAATTAATTGTAATATAGAACTAGATTGACCTTGGTCGATGTAGTTGGTTAAATGAAAATAATATAGATATGAGTGTGAAAATTGGATTGTCTTGCATTAGAGTAGCCTACTAGAAAAACACAAAATTAATATTATGTCCACTTGTGTCAATGCAATTTATTGAAAAATACATAAGTTAGACCAGATCAACTTGAGTTGATGCAGTTTATAAAAAATAAATAAAAATAAACCAAATAAATAAATCTCGATCTTGTCTGGCTGATATAGTTCGCTGATTGAAAAATAAATGTAGAAGTTAGATTGGATTTAATTGCATTAATGTCACCTACTGAAAATATAGAGAATTAAAATATTATCAATGTAAACTAATGTAGTTTTCCATAAAATACATATAAATTAGATTGCATTGACCTACATTAATGTATATTAATAAAAAATATAGATAAGTAAAACTATATTGATCTTCGTAGATATAGTTTACCAAAAAATAATAATGGTTAGTTCATGTTGGGTTCAACAAAATGTATGCAAAAAAATAGGATTAACCTATAACTTATCCCATTTAAGAGATCCAAACTCATATAAGGTAAATCAAATAGAGATTTTTGATACTTAGTTATATTTGGGTATGACCAAATGGCTATACTAAACTTGGATAGATGATCACTTATAACACAACATCAATGGATAGGATTCCAAATCCTCTAAGAAATAAACATAATGGAATAACCCTAACCAGGTATTCTAATATTAATATAATCTAGTATTTCAAAGATAAAAACACAAATAAGGGTGATGATTAAACTAAAAAGGATAAGGAACCATGATAGATAAAAGGGGGCCTAGGTTACTTAAAGTTAGAAATGTCAAGTTTGATAAACCTTATAACCACACTAAGTATAAGTGTAGATCATCCAATAAAGTTATTAATTATGAAATATATATTTATCAAATGAAATAGCTAGGGTTAGAAATACTTACCTTGAATAAACCTGTCGAGCCTCAATATCCTCCTTAGCCAATGGTGATTTATAAGATACTATTTTGGTTATAAGGATCACAAATTTTAAATCAATATCAAGGATAAAAAGACTCTTCCTATTGTATCCAAGATTAGACAAGATAAACTTTTTACCTCTAAGATAGGATCTAAGCAATGAATTCTCTAAATTTAGACTTTAACAAAATTATAAGCAACAATAGTGCAAAAATGAATGTTCTTCTCTACTAGATTGAAATTGGACTTATATTTATAATGAAGGATTAACCTAAACCTTCTAATAATTTTAGCCAATGACATCAACAAAAATTGATCTAGTTCAAATGTTAACATTTAACCTTGAACTAGGTTGGCTAGGGATGATTTAGTTAAGAAGCGTATGTCAAAACTTTTGGACTATGTCAAACTAGGTTGAAAAATTCTAAAATTTTATGGGAGGAAAAAAAGACTACATCGACCTAGGATGATATAATAGGAAAATATAGGTCTTAGTTTAGTTAGGGGTAGATTTCTTAGGGGATCAAGTTTGCGGGAAGTGTAGTGGATATAGGCATGATAGACAAATAATAATATCTCTTGTGAAGCACCATCAGTATGCCCATCCCTTTCCTAATGCACCCTGTAAGGTGTAAACTTAGTGAGATTGAAATTTAATAGGCTTCAAATCGATAGAAACAATCAATAAGTGGTAAAGTTTAAAAATACTATGTATACACAACCTTCGATGCATCCATATCCTTTGAAATGTGGACATCCTATTTAATATAATGATATACCAATATCATAATCCACTTCGCCTAATATTCCACCACAAGAAGATAATTTGAATTAATATGGTTTTATGCTTTAATATTTACAAAAGTTATGTTACACAGGATAAGATTTAGGAAAATATACACAAGGCATTGTCAATCCCATACTTACATTTGATCATGAATGTAAATAAGGAATTGATTACAAGAAGGATTATAACATTAATAAGGAAAAAGTTAAAATAATAAATTAAATATTTATACACTTTTACTTAAAATAACACCTACACCTACATAATATGTTCATCATGTGTCAACACTATAATTAGTATGGATTGAACTCATTGATGATACATTTTCACTAGAGATTTGGACATTAGATGAAATATGAATTTATGAGTATCTATTGGAATATTTGGAGGAATATGAGGACATCTCTTCCTTATATCACAATATTAATTTTCATCACACAAAAAATGCCCATGTGTATTTTAGAAAGAGTATAAATTCTAATATTAATTGTCATTCCCAATTTTTTCTTCCAATAAAACTCCATAAATTATGGTAAAAAATTATTTTTATTTTTATTTTTTTAAATAACTTATTTAATATCCCAAAACATGTCTTAAAGTAAGTGTGATGTGAAATTGAAGTAATAATGTATCTTACTACATTCTAAAAATGTATTTGATTCCATGAAGTACATGAAATTTTGGATCACCTTTTTATGAAAAATGACATTAATTCATTATATGAATTAATTAGGATTTGGTTAACTATAATTTACTTATTAATTTCAAAAAAATTGTTGTGTATTATTTAAAAATATAATTTAACACCAATCATTTTCGTAACAATGAAATACAAACATATCTGGGAGAATCTATGCTCCTATAGGGTTCTCAGAATTAGCTACCCAACAAAGGAATTATTTTAAAAAACACCCATCATTATTTTTGTAAGGAAACATTAAAAAAATGTTTTTATAATATTCCACATATAAAAGGTCTCCTTTACCTATATCTTATTTTCATTACTTCAAGTGTGGAAAATAAGCTACTATTATCCTAATGTCCATCATATAGTAGTATCATGTGACACACAAGATAAACATTAATAAACCTATATTACATATAAATTTGATAGGTTTCAACCTTATGAGAGATGTAAGAGTAATTTTCAATGACCCATCACTCTAAGATATATCAAAAATTGGAAAAGTGTTACTCTACTACAATCAACATAAATGTTAGAAAACATCTTGTAATAAACATAGGAGTAAGTTTGATAGTACTTAAAAAATTATGTATGTTTTTTTTAATTATTATATTTTAAATCCTTGAAAAATAGTATTATTCTAACTTAAGGATTGACGATGAGACAAACCTAACCTAGCCTTAGACCTAGGACCCAATTCCCCACTCAATTGGGACAATCTACATATTCACACCTTAGAATCAGGTTTAGATATAGTTCACTTGGATGAGTGAATGTCTCTTAAACAAGATGTAATATCCATGATACATAATATCAAAAGAATTATCTTACTAATCCAATAAAAGGATAAAACTATTAGGACTCAATAAGCTTGTATATATCTAGCATGAAACACTAGAACCTTAACTAATTGATTTCATTAAACCTTAACATTTAATTATGACATTTGTGTTAGTGAGGGAGAGATATAGGGTAATTCCAAATTCCTAATTCATTATGCTCTCAAAAAATTACCATCTCACAAAATTATAATTTATTGTGGTAAATTTTATCAAGTCTAAATTTTATTAATTAATAGTTATTTATGAAGTTATAACAACATTTAATCTCACACCATAAGGAGTTAATTTTCCTCTAGGAGATAGTTTCCATCAATAAAAATGATAAAAGGTTATTTTCATTGTTCTAATTCTTAACTAAATATTATATTATCCTTATGTTAATACCCAGAATTTATATTATTAGAGTCTACACACTAATGAAAGATATGTCTTATCAGGTTAACCAAGTAGGTATGTACATTTAACGCACAAAGGAAAACACCCTAAAAGTTATTTACTAGTGCCCATGCTTACTTCCTGAGCTACCTACATATATTTTTATGGCCCCCTTCATATATATAATCAAGTTTGGTTTTAGTTCATATATTAACAAAAATATTTTAAATTTTACTATGAAGGCAACTGGTGTTCACCATTTATCCACTGAACTTGTGCTTCCAAAGTTATTGTACAATAACATTGTGGCCACTAATTGGCTCATGCCTAGTTAGAATTAACCAAGAGTTAATAAGATAAACCATTACACATGGAATATGGATCATTTGCAATTCCTAAGTCTAAGTAAGGTAATGCATGTTTTTATTTATATAACACTCTCATAACTCTACAACCGACACTATTTCCATAGGTTTACATAATGCAACTAAAATAGTACTAAAATAAAATAAGTTTAATGTCAATAAATAAAAAATAATGTTTTAAATGAAATTTATAGGCTAAAAAGAGTGTATAAAAATCATAAAACAAATTTATTTATGAAATTATGCATTAAGTAGTTTGCATGAGTAAATGCCAATTACACATAATCTCTTGTACATCAATTCTAGGGTCATAAAATATAAACAAAATGATGTCCAATTATTTAGTATAATTTATTAATAAATATATTATATTATTAAAATTTAATTTCTATGCTCTATAAATCATAAATAAGTCACCTACAACTTTTATCTATAAGGAAAACACTAAATAGTTGCATAGGTAAACAACAATTTTAAAACAAACATTTTCCACACAATTTCCAAGTTAATAAAGTGCAACAAAAATCACTATTAAATAAATTTTCCAAGCAAGAAATAAATTTTTATAAATGTTTGATCATATTTTAAAAACTAAGGGGATTATACATATAACATCAATTTTTTTTGTGCAAGTATACTATAAAAACACCTACCATTCTTGGGTGATTTTTACAAGCAGAAACAAAAACTACCAATGAAACTTGTTTTAGAAGCTATCTAATTTTAATTGTAAAAACCAATAATAAAATTATTTTTCTGTAAAACTCGTAATTTTAATCCATTTAAAAAGTTTTTCAATTCTCATATTTGATAAATGTAATTTTTTAATTTTAATTTTATGTAAGGTCCAAATTGACTTTCAAAGAACTATAAAACACTAATAAACTAGTAAAGACGACTTTTAAATCCAACCCATATTAGTTGAAGTTATTAGTAAAAAATATATAATCATTGATCTATTAATTATAATCCATAAAAAGGTATCAAATTTAAAATTTAGTAAATTTTAATAATGGGTATTTTATTCAAAATCTGGGTTGTTTTTAGCGGTCTAATTAAAATCAGAATAACATTAAATTGCATTATGACTAGAAAAATTGTTCGAAAAATCACTAGCTTTCTAAGTTAAGGAAGGAGTAAAAATAAAACTATAAATTTTCATTCTTGTCAAGATTAACTCTCTCACCTCTCATTTAGTTTAGCTTCAACGTGAATAATATTAAAATATATTATATTAAATTTGGGGTTTATTTCATAAGGTCTTTATTCAAGTCAAAAATAGTTTTCTATGTTTTGACTTCAAGGAGGATTTTAATTTATAGGAAAATTATAAATTTTATGGCCAAACTAAGGTTTAATACAAGTGTGGTATTTATTAGATCTATATATTATTCCAACTAGGTATTTAATATTGTATCATTTGTAAAGCCCAATGGAAATTTTTTATGTTGTACATAATATAATGATTTCATTAAGGCTTATTCCAAAGATGATTTTTCACTTCCAAATTTTGATATGATTGTAGACTCTACAACTAGTTACGAAATGTTTACATTCATGGATGGGTTTTATGGATAAAATAAAATAAAAATGAATTTTGAAGATCAAGTCAAAATGAATTTTACCACACCATGGGGAACATTTTGTTATATGGTCATGCCCTTTGGATTGAAAACATAGGAGTAACATACTAAAGGGATATGACACAAATATTTCATTATTCTATACATAAAAATACTAAGGATTATATTGATGGGTTCTTGAAAAAACCAAAGCTTTGATAAATAAATTTATGATATATATTTAAATTATTACATAAATATATTATACATTTCAACCCCAAAATTGTGTATATAATTTACCTTTAGAAAATTTATTAGGTTATATCATATCTTAGCGAGTCATAGATGTGGATCCAAAAAAAATCAAATTGATTGTAGACATTCCTCTATAAAAAATATTGAAGTAGTTAGATGTTTACAAGGAAGGATTAAGGAATTATGACATTTTATGGTTCAATTAGATAATAAGATGTAACGTTTTAAATGATTAAAAAAAAAATATACAATATTAAAATGGGATGCCAATTGTCAACAAAAGTTTGGTGAAATCAAGCAATAGTTACTTAATCCTCCTATTCTCATGTGCCTAAAACTAGATAGGTCTTCATTTATATACATTATACTATAAAACATGCACTAGAGGCTTTATTGGTAAAGTATGAAAATGATCATAGAGAACGTGAAATATATTACATTAGCTGTACGCTAGTTGATTATGAAATAAATCATGTTTCCATGGAGAAGTTATGCCTAAACCTTGTTTTTGAAGAACAAAAACTCTAAAATTATATGTTTAATAATGAAACATGTCATCAAAAATGTGAATCTACTAAAGTTTGTCATGGAAAAACCACATTTTCAGGATATGTAGCTACATGGGTGGTGCTATGTATGGAATTCATCTTAAAGTTCATATCTAAAAAATACATGTAATTGTAGATGAATTAGCTGCAACACCACTAGTTGAAACATTATGAATAAATTATGACTTTCATGATGATATTTTTAAATATCACATCGATGATGATACTTGGACCATATACTTCAATGGATCGAAATGTGCTACAAGCACTGGACCTAGTATATTTATCATTTATCCCCAGTCCATCCTATACCATTTTCATATTACTTAGGATTTTAGTGAAAAAATATTATAACAAAATATGAGGAAATGATTCTTGGATTATACACCACACACACGTTGAAGATCACATCTATTTAAGTATATATGAATTTTACACTTATAGTTAATAAAGTTTGAGATATTTATCAAATAAAATAGGAAAATTTGATGACATATAAAGAAATGGTGTAACATTTAAAAACATACTTTGATATATTAATAATTGACATCATACCTAAAAAATATAATATTCTTGTAGATGGTATGGATATCATAACTTCTATGATTACTATTGACACTAATACTTAACAAGAAAATTTTAATATATGATAATTATGACACCCATTAGTTATGACACAAAATATAGACAAATTGAAAGTAATGGAAGCCACATGTAGTGCATGAAATTTAGAATGGATCTATACTTTTTTTCACAAAGATTTAACCTTGAATAATCATTGAAAGCATGACAAACAAAAGTTAAAAATAAAGGCACTTTGTTATGATATAATTAGAGGGGATTTTTTTAAAAGGTAATTTTATTTTTATGTATTATCCATGAAGAGGATAAGATATATTTATTAAAGGTGCATGACACTAAATGTGGAGGACATTTTATTGGAAAAATAATGTCTTAATAATTATTGAGTAGGGTTAATATTAGCCTAGTATGGAACATGGATGTCAAGAACATGGAAATTTATGTCCAAAATGTTAAAAACACAAAAAATTGATCCGAATTTTTCCCCATGGTCATTTTATCTTAAGGGTTTTTACTTGATTGGAAAGATAAATATAGAATCAACTTGTAGTCACTTTAATTTGGTCACAAATATTTTATTATGTTAGTTTTTGCCCTATTTCACATTAATTTACCTATGCACTTAACCTGGACCTTTTTTTATACCTCACTCTATCATAAGAACCTATATGGACTTATATATTTTCTAAATTATTATTTGTAGTTTAATTTATTTTCAAATGGATAAAACCAACCTTAAGCATCTATACAAATAGACCAAGACCCAAAATTCATATGTTTCCCCTAAGGGAAAAAATGTTTAGTATTGGACAATAGTGGTAGATGTTATTATTCCCTATGGGACATTTCTATCTTATGTATTCTAATGGTCATTTTACAAATTTTAAGCCTCCATTTACATTGTGAACCATTTTTTTAGTATTTTTAGCACGAGGTTTTCCATATTGGATTCATTTAAAGGCACACTTAAGTAATCTATTATACCATTTTAAAATTTAAATATAGATTCATAATTACACTACTATACATTAAACACCCTATTATTTCCAATTTTGATTCTAATAACTTGAAGCAGTCTTTAGCCAAGTCCAAACCCTATTTTATCCAAGCTAAAAAAATCATGATAAATTATTCACTCCATCTCTATATGTATTCCTATAGTCAAAGGAAAAAAAAATTCAAAATGCACTCTAAGTGGGAGAAATACATGGGCTTGAATACCATATTTTAAGTATTGGATATGTAGGCAATATTTACTCACCACGGGGGTAATTGGTGTCAACTCAACCCATTACGCTCCCCCATTTTATATTTTAAGGTTTTCAATAATTATAATCCCTATTATGTTTCAACTTTGGAGAAGTTATTTTTAGGTCTTACACACATTTGAAGGTCAAATATCCATATATAACTCTAATTTAAGATGTCATGAACTATAATGACTTGAGTTCCTGATTTTTAATAAAGGATAAGATAGACCAGTTTAGGATTATAGTATAAATAAATCCTATCCCAAGTTGTTTGATCATTTCCTTCACCAATTATAGCTCTAGATTCTAGGTACTTTTATATTTAACTCATTTTTTTAGTTTTAGTTTTTATCAACTTCACACAATCAAATATTAGACAAACAAATACATAGTTCATTTCATTTCATATTAAGTATTATTTTAATAAATTTAAATTTGTCAAATTTAGTATTTTAATTTCATTCTAATTTTCATAATTTATTTCATAACATTCTTTTACATTCTATTTAATGTATCAAAATTAGGGTTAATTCAACTATTAATTTAAATTTTAGTAAAAGATATTAGTGAACTCACTTTTCATTCCAACATTGTATTAAATTTTTTGTCCTAGGGTTTATATAAATTAATAAAATTTGATGTGAAAATAATATTATTTACATTTGAGATCTAAATATGACATTAAAATATCTTTCTTTTAACCTCAAATATAATCGCTGACACTGAAAGCACGCTATTCTGACTTTGGATTTGATAATGAAAGATTAAGGTATGAATGGTGTACCCATTTTTAAATGAATTTATGCATTTCATCTATTTAATTATTTTATTATAAAACCTCACTTAAATTTAAAAAATACCTAATATATATCTTTTTGTTGTTGGTTCTTTATTGTGCACATCATATAATGCCTATATGGGTTATTTTTGGTGTATACTTTATAACTAAAATAATGATTATTATAATTATATGGTATATGATAAAAATATTAAATATATTTCATAATCATGTATTTAATTATAGAAAACCAATGAAAAATGAAATTAGGGTTGAAATAAATCATCATACATCTTCTATGACTATGGAATCCTAAGTAATTTCTACCATCCCTCTTCAATATTGTGATAGTTAATTTCCCTCTAACCAAGTACATGCTATCCTTATATAAATAGGTAAGTGATGAGGATTGATTATATTATTAATAATAGAAATTTATGTTTTAATTAATGTCAAAGTTTGTTCATAAGGTGACTTGAGAAGGCTTATACATAGGATGCCAGTCTTGTGCATGGAGGAACATGGTAGTCTAGTAATATGGGTGCATATATCGCTATGCCCTTAATCATTGGCATGTCTATGGATATGTGTATTTAAATTTTGGCTTGAATGATTATTTTTCATATTATTTATCATTTATTTATGCATTCATATACTTATTAGGTGGGCCTATGGGTGGAACATGGCCTTGTTAGACTATATACAAGAGGTAGGGTTAGTTATTCATCATCATATTGAGTATTCATTCTTATTGAAAGCATTTGGTAGGTTTAACCCTAGAATTAGATTATATATTATTAATATTTTCTACTATAATGCCATATAATTATGATATAATACTATATATCTTCTTATATGGTGAATTAATATCATTCTAAGTGGTATTAGAGTGTCAATTTGGGCCATAATTAGGGCAAAACCCCTAGATATTGAAATTTGGATATATATTGAAAATGGGTGATAATTTATCTACAATTTTTTTAATGGAGTTTCAAAATAATTCAAGTACATTTCCATTAAAATTTCATCTCATTTGGATCTATTGTTAAAAATTTATCACCATTTTAAGTTTTTTTATAAAGTTTCTCCATAGCTCATAATTTTTATACTTTTTCATTTTATTTATATTTTTGAAAACCTTAAAAAAAATTAGTTTGGGTATATTATTTGATATTTGTGATTTGATGTTTAAATATTCAAAAAACTTAGTGGTCAAATTTAGGTCAATGGGGTAAAACAAGGTTCACCATCAAGCCTTTGTATGGCTAGTCCTAACATTTGTGGATGGGGGAAAGGGAAAGAAACCCATAAAACCCATTTAGGGAATGACATGGAGTCTAAATCATCTGATATAAATTATCAAATCCAATCAAACTTACATGGCCTAATGCATAAGGATATGCAAGTCTAAACTCAAATATCAATAACACAAGGGGAGCTTAATGGCATGAAAAATTAGTTGCATCAAATCATGACACACTTGGATGTAATTTCATCCATTTCATATCATTTACCACTCAAAAACCCTATAATTTTTCCTTCTAGTCCTCCTCCTCTTAATACTAACACTATCAATATGGGGATAAAATTGATGTTGCCAAAAGTAGACTTGTGCAAGTTTGATGGTAAGGATCCACTCACTTGGATCACTAAAATTGAAAATATATTTGATTTAAACCAAAATAATAGATCTTAAAAGGTGTTTGTGGCATCTTTGTATCTATAACCTGAGCCATTCATTTGGTATCATTGGTTTTATGCTAAAAAAAAGAACACTGGTGCTCCTGTTACATGGTCAATATTCTTTGATGAATTGATGCCTCATTATTGGGATAATATTTTTGAAAATTACATTAAACAAATAGACAAACTATGACCAAAAAAATATTGAAGGATTATATTCATCAATTTCAAAATCTATCCTTATGTGTGGAGGATATCATTGAGGCAAATTTGGCTGACCTTTTCTGGGTGGACTAAAATATAGTATTCAATTGGAGGTTTGTATGTTTAACCCCACAACTATATCAAAAGCTATACCAAGGGCATGCTTGGAAAAAGAAAAAGAGATGATCAAACATCATCCTTTTACTAATATTTGGGAGTGCACCTTCTTAAATCCATCACAGCCTCAACCTACCAGATTAACACCATAACAAATTGAGGATAAGCATGCCAAAGGGTTGTGTTATGATTGTGATAGTAAATGGAGAAAAGGTCATAAATGTGATGAAAATAATTTATTTTACATTGAAGGGGATGATGAGGATGAATAATATGAGGAATCATTTATTGAGGGTTTTTAAGTACCTGAGGATGAATCTATATATTCTCAACCTACTATCTCTTGCCATGCCCCTGTAGGTATTTCTACTCCTCAGACTCTTAAGGTGGTGGGTGTTATTAAGAAATAGAAGGTCATAGTGTTGATTGAATTAGGTAGTACACATAATTTCATCAATAGTAAGTTGGCTACTCATTTGAATTATTTCATCTACCCAACACTAGAGTTTCAAGTCATGATTACTAATGGTGGTATAATTAATTATTCCAAAAAATTCCATAATATTAAGTTAGCAATGGGGGACTATTTGATAGATTCTCCTATGTTTGCTATTCCTATGGGTGGGATTGATATTATTTTGGGAGTAAAATGGCTCACCACATTGGGTACTATTGAGATGAATTTCCATGAATTGTTCATGCATTTTTATTTTGAAGGCAAGCTAATGGAACTATAAGGATTAAGATTTAAATATCCACAAATGGTTAATTCACATCAAATGACCAAGATGCTGAAGGATTTGTGGAATGATTGTTTTCCATTGATGTCTAAAAAACTAAGGAGTCCAACCATCTTGAGTTACAACAAATATTGGATGAGCATTCAATTATTTTTAGACCCATGCCAAAAGGTCTTTCTCTTAGTCATACTCATGATCATGCCATCATACTCATTCTTGGAAGTATGCCACCCAATATTAGACCATACAGATATCCTTATTCTCAAAAAAGTGAAATTTAAAAAATGGTACAAGAGTTATTAGAGGTAGGTACCATTCACCATAGCGAAAGTGAATATTCTTCTCTAGTAGTCATGGTATGAAAGAAGGAAGAAACCTAGAGGATATGCCCAAATTATAGAGAGCTCAATAAGTTCCCTATCAAAGATAAGTTTTCTATTCCTTTAATTGATGATTTTTTAGATGAATTACATGGTACTATTTATTTTACCAAATTAGATCTTCACTCTAAGTATCATCAAATCTGGATCCATGAGGAGGACATTCCTAAAATAGCCTTCCGTACTCATGAAGGCCATTATGAATTTTTGGTCATGCCTTTTGGTGTCTCCAATGCACCATCCACCTTTTAGAGTTTTATGAATATAGTTTTTAGGCCATTTTTGAGAAAGTTTATACTTGTGTTTTTTGATGACATCCTTATTTATAGAAAAAATTGGGAAGACCACTTGCATCAAGTGAAATAGGTAAGCTTAGTTCTTGAACAACATTAGTTGTATGCTAAACCATCCAAATGTGATTTTGGAGTTTGGGAAGTGGAATATTTGGGTCATATTGTATAACATGAGGGAGTAAAAGTTGATCTTTAAAAAATCCAAGCCATCATGGAGTGGAAGATTCCTAAGACACTTAAGAAACTAAGGGGATTTTTGAGGGTAACTAGTTATTATCATAGGTTTATCAAAAACTATGGTAGTATTGTAGAACTACTTAGTTATTTATTAAATAAAGACTCCTTCCAGTGGATTGTATATCTACCAAGGAATTTGAACAACTAAAAATGGCTATGTGCACCGCTCAAGTATTGGCTAATCCAGATTTTTCTAAGACTTTTGTGGTTAAATGTGAAGCATCTGGATATAGTATGAGTGCATTAATTATTCAAGAGGGTAGGACCATTACCTTTTAAAGTAATCAATTGAAGGGTAACAATCAGCTTAAGCCCATCTATGAGAAAGAGATGATGGATATTCTACATTCATTCAAACAATGGAGACCTTATGTATTAAGTCATCACTTTTAGGTAAAGACTGATCATGATATCCTTACATATTTTTTGAAACAATGATTATCCTCTAAATAAAAACAAAAATGGGTGATGAAAATTTTAGGTTTTGATTTTAAAGTAATCTACAAGAAAGGAAAATAAAATGTGGTGGTTGATACACAATCTAGGCGAGATAAACCAATTGAGGCATTGTTATGTGCCATGACCATTTGTTAGGTAGATTAGCTGAAGGAAGTAAGGGAAGAATGGGAGAATGATAATTTTACCCATTCATTAATTCAAAATATGTAAAAGGGTTTTGATGGGATTGAAAAGTTTACATGGAAGGGGAATGCATTATGGTATAAAGATATATTATATCAATGTCAAAATTCATTGTATTTAAGATTATAATATATTTATTGTAAGTTGATCTGAGGATGTTTTAGGATCATCTAAACCTATTTTAAGTTCATGAAAGTGATTATACATGTGTTCTAAGTCATTTTTTCCATGACTATGTTTTGAAGCTTATTGATAGTTCTACATGGATTACTTACAGAGAAGGGTTTGAGTACTTTTGCCTTTATTTTTGAGGTATAATGTGCATGGTGATGACTATAATGTCATAAGACTTATATGTATATTATTTTTTCCTATAATTGTTTTAAAATATTGTATTTTTGATTCATTTATATAAGATAGATTTTTTAGGTATGCACAGACCTAATTGTGATCAATGTTAATGGTAGGGTTCAAGTGGTGATTGGAACTAAAAGGTGTCATATACCAAAGATAAGATTGTTAGATGTATATTAAAGTGAAATATGATATGTTCATTCCACGGGATAATTTTGAGAATTTTCTAAGGTGTTCAAATGGTAATATGTGCTAATACAATACTTAATTAAATAAGTTTTTAGTCCTATATGCTATGACCAACCAAGAGGTGTATGAGCAAGAGCCTAGTAGAAGAACAAGGCCTAATAAACCTAATTGTCTAGGTTGAATTCATGGGTGTTGAATTGAATAATATATTCATTTTAAGGAGTTGAAGGAGGTATTTTAGACCATCAAAGGGTATAGAAAAATCATCATGAAGATCTAAAAGGGTTAACAAAGATGAATATCAAGGTCAAATAATCTAACCTAGTCAAGAAGAGGGCTAATTGAGAGAAGAAGGTAAAAGACAATTTTTTCTTATGTGAGAGGAAGATTTGAGTATATTATAGAAAAATAATACCATCATCAATTATGACAGCATAACAAGATCAAGGTGGAAAGTTTTAGAGTGTTGATTAAGTGGGTGCTTGATCAACAAGGGGGTTGTAGCCTCCTAAAAAGTTGGTGCTTGATAAAGTTAAGTTGGTGTTTGATAAATTTAGGGGTTGGTGCTCCTTTTTGGTTTTATGCTCAACTAAATTTGATTCATGGTCTTATATGACAAGCTATCTAAGCCATGTTTTAGTGGGTTTTATTCCCATTGAGGGTTTCCCACATATACTTTGTGTTCATATGTTTCATGCTCATTTGGATTGATGCCTATGATTTCTAAGATGTACATGATTGTATAATTGTTATATAATTACTCAAGTAAGTTTACATATAAAATTTTGAACACTGATTCATCCCCCCCTCTCAGTAACTTTGCTTCCAACATTTGGTATCAAATCCTAATCCTTTAAGGCAAGTTTAACTGCTTGAAAGGTGATCCAAAATAGCACAAGAATGTATTGTGATAAACATGAAGAATAAAACATGTATGATGGAGAAGTCTACTATGATAGTGAAGAAAGAAAAGTTGAATTAGACCTTAAATTTGAGTTCATGAATACCTTTAGTGAATTAAAACACCAAAATGAGATAATCAAGGATATTAGGAGTTAGTTAAAAGAGGCTAACATAAGGTGTACGTAAAAGGAAGTCAAATATGACCAGTTAAAGATAGAGATATATTTAATGAAGGTTGAGCATAAAAAACTCAAAGACAAGTTGAGCATATTTGAGAGAGAGCATGAGAAGTCAAGACATGTCAAGAGTACTAACTTGAAAATATTAATCAAGAAACCCAATGCTATAAAGGATAAGTCATCAAGGAATCAGGGTAAGTATATAAATGTTACTTGTTATATCTATCAAAATATAGGATATATTCCTAGATTTTATTCTCATAGAGTTAGAAGGTCCAAAAGATTCAAAAAGACATATGAAGCTTCTAGAATACATAGGAAGGATAAAAATTTGGTATGGAAGCCAAATCAAGCTATGACATATCAAATTAATCTCAAAAAACAAGATGGTCTATATTCTAAAGAGGAACAAAAAATCAAAGAGGACATTTTCTAGGTTAGACTACCTTTCACATTCAAGATGAATGCATGAAATAGTACATAGATAATGGTTATTTAAGCCACATGATAGGAGATAAAAAAAACTTCATCTCTTTGAAGAAGAATGTTTCAAGAATAGTTAGGTTTGAAGATAACAAAACTGCCAATATAATTAGCAAGGGTGTCTTGAGTTTGGAAAATGGAAAGACCAAGACATAATATGTGCTGTATGTGGAAGGTCTGAAGCATAACCTAATTAGTGTGAGTGAAATTTACAATCAAGGACACACACTAACCTTTCATGACAAGTGGTGTGAGATAAGGAGAGCTAAATTAGGAAGGCTAATTTATAATGCCAAGAGGATTGAAAACAACCTATATGTTTTAAATTTGATCAATAATGAGAGATGTTTCATCAGTAAGATAGTTGAAAGTTATCTATGTCACATAAGGCTAGGTCACCTAAAATTTGATAACCTAGTCAAGATTAACACTAAAAATCCTATGAAGAACATGCATAAGATCATCAAACCTACAAAAATATTTTTTAAGGCATGTCAACATGGTGAGCAGACTAAAAGAACATTCAAGTCCAAAGATTACTCTACTATAAGACCCTTGGAGCTAATCCACACTGATCTCTATGGGCCTAAAAGAATTCAAATCATTCAAAGAGATAGTTACTTCATGTTACTCATTGATGATTACACAAGAATGACTTAGGTTAAATTATTGAAAGAAAAATTAGAAGATCCTAACAAGTTCAAGGCATTCAATGCTCTTGTTAAGAATGAGAAGAACGGGGATGTCAAGTGTTTAAGGTCTAATAGAGGAGGAGAGTTTTGGTATAATTCTTTTGATGACTTATATGAGGTTCATTGAATAAAGAGATAATTCTCAATAATAAGGACACCTCAATAGAATGGGGTAGTATAAAGGAAGAATACGATAGTTCAAGAGATGGATAAAACCATGTTGAATGAGTATATACTATTTGATGGATATTGGAGAGAGGTAGTAAACACTATTGTCTAAATTTTGAATAGGGATCAGATAAGGACTAATGACAACAAGAATCCTTATGAACTAAGAAGTAAAAACTTATAAATGTAGAACACTTTAGAGTGTTTAGAAGAAAATGTTTCATCAAAAGGGATGATGAAGACTTGGAAAAGTTTTAATCCAGATATAATGAAGGCATATTCTTAGGATACTCATTTATGAACTCAGTCTATAGATGTTACAATAAGAGACTACAAAAGATAGTGAAAAACACCAATGTAAGGATTTATGAGACAAGGAAATCTCACCCACAATCAAAGAAAATTTTAGATAATTTGAACTTACATGATGAAGAGGATATTATAGAGGTTGATGAGGGATAAGAAGAAGAATTTGAAGAGGGACAAGACTCAAAAGGACCCTTAAGATAGATTCAAAGAGATCACTTTGAGTCTCAAATTATTGGTAACAAGAATGTAGGTATGTAAACCAAAAGAAGATTGGTAAGTAATCTAAATCAAGAGAATGATCTATTATCCAAGATTAAACCCAAAAATATTATATAAGCCAACAAATACAAATTTTGGATAGGTGCTATGAATGAGGAGTTGGACTAAATAGAGAAAAATGAGACTTGGGAATTATTTCCTAGGCCCAAAGATAAGAATGTCATTGGCACAAAATAGGTGTTTAGAAACAAGTTGAATGCATATGGAAAAGTCACTAGGAATAAGGATAGATTGGTATGTAAAGGATATGCACAAGTTGAAGGGGTAGAATTTGAAGAAACCTTTGAACCAGTAGTAAGATTAGAGGACATTAGGTTGTTTCTAGCTTTCGTAGGATACAAAGGATTTAAGGTATACCAAATGGATGTCAAATATTCCTTTCTAAATGGGAATTTGGAAGAATAAGTGTAAATTGATCAACTTAAAGGGTTCTCACTTTAGGGTGATAAAGACTATGTTTTAAAATTAAAGAAAGCCCTATATGGTCTAAACCAAGCTCCTAGAGATTAGTATGCTAGGTTAGATAAGTATATGTTAGATCAAGGTTTCAAAAGAGGAGTTGTAGATAGTAATCTATACATCAAGATAGAATATGACCATCAAATAATTGTAATTGTCTATGTGGATGACATCATCTTTGGTGGAAACAATGGGAACATGACAAAGTCCTTTGCAAAGGTGATGAGGAAATTGCTTGAGATGTCCATGATAGGAGAATTGTCATTATTTATTATGTTGCAAGTCACTCAATTTGAAAAAGGTATATTCATCTCATAAGCCAAGTACATAAGAGATATGTTGAAGAAGTTTGAGATGGAGGATTACAAGATAGTAAGTACACCCATTATCATAAAATGTAAGTTGAACAAGGAAGATGAGTCTTCAAAATTTAATCAGACATCATATAGGTCAATGATCAGAAGTTTTTTGTATACCACTACATCTAGACCTAATATCATGCAAGAAGTAGGTATTGTGGGAATGTTTCAAGTAAATCCAAAGGATAATCATCTAAAAGTAGTCAAAAGGATACTCAAATACCTTAAGGGGACTATGGAATATAGATTGTGGTATCCAAGAAGCAAGGAATTCAATTTGATAGCCTACATAAATGTAGATTGGGTAAGAAGTATAGATGATAGGAAAAGTACCAATGGAGGAGCCTTCTTCCTATGTGGTACCTAGTGTTATGGATACAAAAAAAAATAAACACTAGTAGCTTTGTCTAGTTGTGAGGCTAAGTACATTATAGTAGCCTCATGTTGCACTTAGGTTATATGGATGAGATAGACTCTAAAATACTATCAGGTGGAGTATGAAGGTCCTAATCCTATCTTGTGATAATACAAGTGTTATAAGCATCTTAAAGAAGCCTATCATGTACTCAAGGACAAAACACATTCCCATTAGGTATCATTTTATAAGAAAGTAGGTAAGTGAGTAAAGCATCAAAATTGAATATGTGTCTACACATGATCATATTGTAGACATATTGACCAAACCACTTCCAAATGTAACTTTTGAACACTTAAGACAAGAATTGGGTGTAATTATTACCCCTAGCAATCATTAAAGAATCCAAATATTTGGGGGAGACAATCATGCTCATTATCTCTAAGAACAGGTGAGTTTTTATAAGAAGGTATTCAATCAAGATAGGGGGATCATGTTTATCTTATGTCTCATAAATTCTTTATTCTGTGTATTGAATATGTTATTTGTAAGATGTGTGATCAAAGGAATTGCAGACATAACTTTGTCATTTATGTCAAAGGGGGAAAAGACTAGATGGGGAGATAAGGATGATTAGTGTTTAGTATGGTTTACCATAACTGATATAGGGGGAGATTATTGAGCATTGATTCTATTATTAAGACTTGACATTGATGTCAAAGGTTGTTCATAAGGTGACTTGAGAAGGCGTATACATAGGATGCCTAGTGTTGTACATAGAGGAGCATGGTGGCCTAGTAATATGGGTGAATAAATTATTAAAATGATGTTTTAGGACACTTGATTAAGTTTATGAAGCATTGGATCACTCATGAAATATTCAAGGTAAGTCTATAGGGGTAGACCTTATAAGACTAACATACAAATAGACTAGTCCTAGACTCTACCTAGTCTAATGAGGGGTTATAAGGTGTTAAAAATACCTATGAAGGATGAAAATTAGTGTTAGATGTTGTGTAATTTTTATTTATCATTGAAGTGAGGTAAATAGTGCTTGGACAATAGCTAGAAGGTCTAATTTAAGGCCTAATGTGACCTACAAGTCAAAAGCCTAAAGAGCAAAGAGAGAGAAGGTGACCAAATGAGGTATGAGGTTCAGGTTATAAGGAAATAATGGATATATGATCATTAAAATAGGTATTTAATGGTTTTTTAGGTATGTTTACCAAGTCTCATATCAAAGTATGCAAGAAAATGCATGGAATGAGGTTTCTTGTGTGCACAGAATAAAGGATTCTCAACTCGAGAAGAACTTTCATGTACTCATTAGAATGTGTAACCTATGAATAAAAATATAATAAATTCATGGTAGATGGGAAAGGGTCCTAGCTCAAATTTCTTAGAATTGGTTTCTAGATTAAGGGCCTAAGCTTTATGAATGATCATTAAGACTGTAAGGTGGTTTAAACCTCTCTAAAACCCTAACTTTGACTTGATATAGAATATATTAATATAAATGGATAAAAATGGATTGGATAACATAGTTTTATGATTATATAATGTATTATACTCTTCTATGTATCTCCATATGGTATTATTTTGTCATGAGAGTGAGTGGACCCTATAGGAAAAACCATGTTTCTCAAAAGTTCATTGTAGTAGGAAGAGTTGACCTAGTCAAATTTTCTAAGTGGATGGAGGTTGAATATTGAGACTTATATATTATTCCCATGGTGGTTTATAATTAGGTTCTAAACATAAAATATGATAAAATAGTAATGGAATTTGACCTATTACTAAAAGGCTTAGTGAGGCAGATAGTGAGAAAAACCAGGTAGAAGTGGGAATGAGATTAGGGATATGTTGTCATGGATTAGGGATGGATAAAATTATATGGGGTTGTTTTTGAAGATATTTAACACATATACATATTTCATATAATATTTGGAGATTTTTATATATATCAAAAATTTTCTCTCAAATTGACCTATCTAACTCAATAAGGTCTATGTACAGTGAAGCCATGAGATTGGTCTGTAAGACCAATATTGCTATTTGATATTATAATATATTTATTGTGATTTTATATGAGGATGTTTTAAGATCATATAAATCCATTTTAAGTTCATGAAAGTGATTATACAGGTGTTTAAACTCATTTTTTCCATGACTATGTTTTGAAGCTTGTTGATCATTCTAAGTGGATCACTTGCAGAGAAGGGTTTGAGTAATTTTGCCTCAAGTTTTAAGGTCTCATGCACATGATGATGAATATGAGGTCATGAGTCTTCTATTTATATTATTTTACCCATAATTTTTTTTATAATATTGTGTTTTTGATTTAGTTATTCAAGACAAACTTTTTGGGTATGCACAAACCTAATTGTGATCATTGTTAATGGCATGGTTCAAGTGGTGGTTCATGATAAAAGGTATCATGGAACCAAAATAAGATTTTTAGAGGTATATTAAAGTGAAATATGATATGTTACTTCCATTTTATAAGTATAATAGTGTTCCAAGGTGTTCAAAGGGTAACATGAGCTAATGCAAGGCCTAATTGAATTAGGTCTCCTTTAGGCCTAAATGAGGTTTTGGTCCTATATACTATAACTGACCTATTATAATGATTTATTAATGTTTTTTACATGTAATAAGTTTTTTTTCATTTAAAAACTAAGTGGTCAAGTGTGTATGGATGACCAAGAGGTGTATGAGCAAGAACCAAGTATAAGAACAAGGCCTAATTGTCTAAGTTGAATGCATGGGTGTTGAAATGAATAATATAGACATTTAAAGGAGTTTAAGGAGGTATTTTAGACCATAATAGGGTATAAATAAATCATGATGAATATATTATAGGTTTACCAAAGATGAATATCAAGGTTATATAACCTAACCTCGTCAAGAAGAGGGCTAATTGAATGAAGAAGGTAAAAGATAGTTTTTGCTTGTGTGAGAGGTAGATTTGAGTATATTAGAGAAAAAATGCATTCATAAGTTATGAGAGGAAAAAAATATCAAGGTGGATATTTAATTTTTTTTTTATTAAGTGGGTACTTGATCAACAAGGGGTTGTAGCCTCCTAGCAAGCTAGTACTTGATAAATTTAGAGGTTGGTGCTCCTTGGGTTGATTCTCAGCTAAATTTGATTCATGGTATTATATGACAAGATATCCAAGTTGTGTTTTAGTGGGTTTTATTCCCCTTGAGGGTTTTCCACATATGCTTTGTGTTCATATGTTTTATGATCCTATGGATTGGTGCCTATGTTTGCTAAGATGTACATGCTTGTCTAATTGTTATATGATTGCTTAAGTTGTATATAAAAGTTTGAAGACTAATTCACCCACCTTCTCGATCATTTTGATTCAAAAAATAAGGTTTCCAAACTATAGTTCCAAATTAAGGTAACCGACATTTCCTCCATCAAACCCATCCATCCTTCACATCTCCTCTTGATGGTGTTTGTATGCATATTCAATATAAGTACACAAGGCTTATGCATGTGAAGCCCTTCAAGATCAAATAGTCATTATGAGAGTGATTTAATTTTTCATGGGTTTATACAAGTAATTCATATGTTTAGATTAAAGGGATGAGATGTATAAATAAATTAAATAAAATTATAATAATTAAGCTACTAATTTTTTGTGATTTTGACCTTGTTTGAATTTCTATATATATCAAAAAATAGGGATAAATAGAGACTTAGTTAAAAATTGACTATCGTAAATGATCTAGGTTCTAAAATTTGAGATTTGTGTAATAGTCTATGTCATCAATAAGAATTAGATATTCATCTACCCAGTTTGGATAATAGCACCATTTATGTGTAGTGTCTTTAATGTGGTGCTAATGTCCCTTTTATGGGATTATTCCTATTTTAAAGGAACAACTGTACCTGTATCTATATATTATATTCCTACATGAACAAAACCTATAGCTATGAATTATACTTTAAAAAATGGATTTGATGTACAAATCCTAATTTTATTGCAATTAATACATAAGCAATAATTTTGTATGTACTATTAGGATGGACTAGACATCCTCAACACCCTACTATGTAGAGAGTTTCCTATATACCAATACTCTGAAGAGGGATCAAGTCTGATGTAGTTATCCTACCTAGTGCTTGATGCATGTGAAAGTGAATGCTAGAATTATATTTGCCTTGGATGCCTTGAATTTACTTGAGCTTTGAAATGTTTGAAAACTAGACTTAGGTCTATTGTAGATGGTAATATGTAGAAAGTAGTGTAGAATATGGAAAAAATACCTTAATTTTTCATAACTTTATATTTGGTTTGAATATATTTTTAATCTATTTTCCATCTAGTGAATAGAGGTATATTAGACTTGTATTTATAGGGTTTTATTACTTGTGTAGATAAGAAAATCAACTTAAGAGGGGCACACATTTTAAAAACTATCCATTGGGAATAGCTAGGGCTAAGGAAAGTAGTACCCAATTGGGGACACCAGTGCCATGTGGCTGTAGTGTCCCAAATGTGGTGCTAATGTCCTTTTGGTAGAGTACTAATAAAGTTTAATTGGGATTTGGGATGATAGTTTTGGGATAGTGTCTTGACTTGCTGTAGGTGACTGTGGTCTAGTAAATGACTAGAAATGTAAGTCTATGTTTTAGGATAGGTTAACTCAAGCAACACTCTTACCATCCAATTACCACTTTTAGGTGATTAAATTTTCCCCCACTTTATGAGAGTAATGCAACAAAGTGAAATAACTAGTATAAAGGAAAAAGAAGTATTCCTGGACTTAACTTAGAAGTGAAGCCCATTTAGCTGAGTTTGAGTATGTGAATATGGGTCTATGTATGTGAAACGTGATCCAAACTAATTTACTACAAAGAAAAATAGAAAAATAAGTTCTTAATTAAGAGATAATCAAAAGTAAAAGACTATGTTGAAATGAAATAACTAACAAAAGTTGAGTAAAGAAGAGAGGAAAGGAATGTATATACCTCATTGGGTATGTGAAATAATGTATGAAACAGGTGAAAATTTTTAAATGTGAATGTGCATAGGGATTATATCATTGAATATATTCAATTTAGATGATGTATTTTTCAATCTTCATATGGGTGTCTCAATAACTCAATCCGGTTTTGACTCCATCATTGTCCACCACTGCTTGATAGATCTTGATCTTTGTGAATAACTTGGATAAGACTATAAGTGTGTTGAAACCTCTCATTTAGGTGGATCAAGAACTCAATTAGGCCATGAATATATAATTTCCCCTTGTGTGAAGTAGATAAATCTATAAATATACTATGCAAAGTGCTAAAAGTATCTAATTGAGTATTTGACTTTGCGACCACTTTGGTATATTAGGTGGCTTTGGGCCACTCAAGAATGCCAACCATTAAAAATGGAATAAGGAATGAATATAATGATAAAGTAGAATGTGATAGAAAGTTTACAAAACATATAAAATTACATGGAGTATGTCATTCCATCTGATCAACCTATTTAAAGCTAAGTATATAGAAACTATGTGCCACACACATGCCCCCAATCTAGTATCTGAGCATACTGAATCTGAATCAAGTATGTAATATTTGAGCATGTGTAACTGATTTATATGTATGATTATTCATCCCATGCATGATGATACCAAAACTAAGAAATTTGTATGAATTTGAATTAAAATGAATGAATCTAAGCTAAATTTAAACATAACTACCAAACCTATGACTATATCTATGCAAATTTGTATTATTCTTGGTGTACTAGTATAAATGATCTAGGTTATCCTGAAGTTAGGGATACTAGATATTAGTGCCCTATAGTGGAAAATATTTCCATGTGGTTTTATTTTCATAATATGGGCACTAATGACTACCTGGTTTAATTTCTGTGTGATCTGAACTGATTGCTGAATCTCTATTCTATTCTATATTTGCCTTGATTTTGATATTGTTACACACCAATTTTCAAACCTAAACTAATTTACGTATTAATCTATGGATTAATATTAAAGTTAATTTGTTTTTTTAATTTTAAACTAAATATTAAGTCATATACTATTATGGGATAGATGTGTACTACTTATATTTTATGAGTTCATTATTATGAAGTGGCTAATTATGAATTATGTACATAATGATTATATTACTTGTTGTTATAGTATTGTTTTATGATTATAACACGATGAAAATGAATAAATAGATTCTTATCATGAGTGTGATGTAGGAGAGTTCATCCATAAAAATGTGATGGAGGGAAAGCATCATCAGAGAAGGTGGCTTAGATGGAGATAGTGAAGGATGACGAAGGAAATTGCTAAGACCCATGCACACACCAAAATAGGTTTTAAAACATAATATGCATTTTATGTTTGGTTTGATAGTAATAGTACATTTTGGACGTAAATTTTAGTATATATTATAACTTGCATGTTTTATGCATTAACATATTTATAAGGGATAAATCTTGTAGGAGTTTGTATTTTGTATTTATATGTAGACATAGTGATTTAATTATAATATATTTATATAATATTATTCTATTCATGCTTGTGAATAAGGAAATGTAAATATTATTAATAACATCTTATTTATATTTTATGTATACTAGATAATGTCTTAAAATAATGTTTTATAATGTTAAGTTTGCAAAGATTGATATTCAAAAATATCAATATTTGACAAGCTATTATGAAGACATATATGGTCTATATACAATAGTAAGAAATGCAAACAATTAACAAGAGATAATTAAAAGTAATAATTATTATTTTTATTATCAAGGGATAATTATCTTATATCATTTGATAGGAGTTTGAATATCCTAAAAACCTATCCTATAATCTAAAGTCTAGCTTTGAATTATGCATGGACTACATAGAGTTTTGTAAAAGTGAGTTATCATGATAAAGGTGGACTTGTTTTAATGTTATACTTGAGTTTGAAAATGAAATTGGCATGCAAATTTGGATTTATATTAAAAAAAATAATGATTAAGGAAAAATGAGAAGGCTCAATTCTATAATTATGGATTTTTCTAGTTATTAATTATGAGTTAAGCGAGTTAAGAAGAAAACAACAAACTAAGCATGAACAACTAAATGGGAGCTAGTAGATACATGAAAATTATAGTCAATTTGGGATTGAAATGGAGATTATAATAATTATTAATTGAGCAAGAGAGGACATAGTTGAAGGGAAGTGGAAACAAGCTAAACAAGAGGAAAAAGGTTTTTTTGGTTTCAAATTTGGAGCGTTGAAAAAGGTTGGTGATGTACTTTTATTTGGATCAATTCTAGATTTTTTTTGAGAATGAATATATTTTTTTAGGGTTTGAAGGATATAAATTTAAATAAAAATCACAAGGTTATCCCTATGGATGGTTTGACCATCCACATCACTAACCCTATACACTATAAAAATCCTTAAAAATGTAAAAAACAATTGAGTTCATTCATTGGGATTTGAAGTATTTAACTTATGTTGAAAATTTAAAACCTAGGTAGAAGATTGATAAATTAATGGACTGTGTATAGAATCCCAATATGTTTATATTCTTAAAAAACTAAGGGTTGACATTCTAAGAATATGTACATAATAAAAAGGTTTGGTACACATTTAGATTTTTATGAAGTCTAAGTCGATTTAAATGGAAAGGCTAAAATTATAATTTATGTTTGATTTTGGTTTTGGAATTTAGTATTTTTTGATGACTATAAACTTAGGTCATCTAAACCATAAATAATAAAATGTTTGCATAAGAATATTTATAAAAATAACATAGTGAATCTTTTTAGGACCGTGTATTATATGTTGGGAACCCATGGAAATGTAGGAATGGAAAATATGTTATAATATACAAAACACAAGGAAGAGTATATTTAGAATTGAGTTATATATTTTATAAAAATTGGTAGATCTTTATGATTAAATATTCAAAATATGGCATATCTAAAATCATAAATTTGGAACTATGTGTGTATTACGAAACGATTTATAAAAACAAGAAAGTAATATAATTGTGCATATGATGTCATTTAAACCAAAAATAATAAAATGTTTGCATAAGAATATTTATAAAATAACACAATGAATCTTTATAGGACTGTGTATTATATGTTGGGAACCCATGGAAATGTAGGAATGGAAAATATGTTATAATATGCAAAACACAAGGAAGATTGTATTTAAAACTGAGTTCTATATGTTATAAAAATTGGTAGAGCTTTTTGATTAAATATTTAAAATAGGGTATATCTAAAATCATAAATTTGGAACTATGTGTGTATTATGAAATAATTTATAAAAACAAAGAAGTAATACAATTGTGGGTATTACAATATCACATAAAACTGTGACTGGATGTAGGTTTTCATAGGTGTTATTATTATAGTAAATTGGGTTTACACTGAGCATATCAAATAGGGAAAATATATATGTTATGAGCTTAGAGTTTGGTGAGAAAATATAAGACTCAGGTCTATGTTATAGGTTGACTGAGTAAGATTTATTACTATGGCATATAAAGGGAACTTTCATTTGTCTAAATATGTGACTGTAGATGATTTGGGATTTAAAGAATAAAATAGAATCCTTTATATATAAACCATAATTATAATAATGGTATTTATCCAAATTGATAGGGTTGAATTATGTCATATGTTATATATTTAATACTACTTTGTATTAAGTGGTTTGATTTATAAAGGAAACTATATATTTAGGTGTTTTGGGCGTACTATGTATGTTTGTAAAAATAATAGAGCATTATCATTTATAAAAGATGAGTATTAATAAATGATAGACTTATACAATAGTATATTTTACAAGATTTTAAGGTTTATGAAATTACATTTAGTTTTATGTATAATCTTGAAAATGAATTATGTAAATTGATATAAAACTATGTATATCAAAATAGTGGTACATTTAAATTATCTATATTGTGGGATATAGATAATAGAAACATATCTAAATATATGAGGTACACATATAAGAGAGTTTAGGTCTTCCTACATGTGTATATCCTATATTTATAAATTAAATGGCATAAATATACTTATAATATATGTTTGAACACATAAGTCATGAATCCTGACAAATAGGGAACTATAACTATATACACAACCTAAATTCTGGATGAATAAATTGTTTGTTTTTAAATAAAGTTTATCAAATCATTTTGTAAATTGTATTATATTAAATGGTTTGAAATTTAAGATATGAAATTGATAAATTCTATAAATAACATTTATTTAAGAAAATTAGATTCTTGGAATGACTTGTATTATATCTATATGGTATATAAACTTGTTATAATATTCTATATGAGATATATATTATAATGGAGTTCATTCATATGTTTAATAGACTAAACCTATGTAAAGTAATTATTTTGTAACGAGTACATGGATTGTACTTTCTAGTAAACATAATTTCATGAACCTATTAGTTATTATTAAATTCTAACCAAATCTAGCATTGATGGTTCTAACTAAGAAGTGAGATGGACTTCACTGGCTTAGTTAGAGTCACCAACGCAAGATGAAGGTAATATTATCTAGTGGTGTGTATGAAATTAACTAATCCTAGAGATCAATACCTATTTGAAAAACTTTAGAAAAAGTAATGTAGATAGATATTTTCATTTCATATGTTTGAGTTACGTGTTTGTGAAATATCATGTTAGATCATATTTTAGTTATGATACACATCATATAATAGGAATCTTATAACACACAGGTAATAATATGTCTCTCTAGATTTCTGCACTATCACTACCTACCCATCCATAAAGGGAGGGCCATTTCCTATTTAGGGGATTGTGTAGGGAATCGATGGTCTATGTTTGGTATAGAAAAATTATTAGATGATGCTTTCCATCTTCACTATTGTACTTACTTGGAGACTACACTTGAGATTATCAAAGATCCAGTTGAGTTAAAGTAACTCAAGCTTCATGGAGAATAGTATCTATCATTATACTTTTGTTAAGGCTATATGCCAATTGGAAATGTAATTAATTATTGTAATACATTTATAGTGGTGACCTAGCCATGGATGGATTTTATGTTATGATTACTTTATTTTTGAAACTGATAGTGACCAGTAAATATTATTGTTACATGTTTGCTTATGTTAATTATGCTTAATTTAGTATATTAACAATCAATAATTATATTCTTGTGGTTTAATCTAATGAAATAATAAGTGTTGATTAAGCAATATTTTAATTTTTTTACTACATTATTCTAATAAATCCCTGTGGAGATGTTATAGATATATAAAAATAATCCTATGTTTTGAAATGTATTTATGAAAAATAATGTTGGAGACTGATCTTTATGACAACCCCTATAAATGCTCCTCTTTTGAGGGAAGTTATGAAATATGTGGAAGAATTTACCTTTAAACAAGTAGATCTACAAAATGTGTTAGCCATAGCATGTGCATGATATTCCAATATAATTTAAAACATAACATCAAAATTTAAATGTATCTGAGCATAAGTAGGAAGTGTAAGATGTATGCTATAATCTAGCATTTTACAAGGGTGCCAAGATAGATGTAAGAAATGTATAATAATAATAGATCTAAGTAACTACCTATGGGGATGGGGAATGATGTCCATCAAGTATCCCAAGTAGGAAGGGTACATTCATGAGATCTCTTATGGCATCAAAAATTGGTGTGTGTGTGTAAAAATAAAATATAAGTGTCATGGTGTATAAGCATACAAAGAAGCAAACATACAAACACATGAGGCATGTAAAAGGTAGGCCAAGGGGCCATAATACAAGGGACATGGGCACATGCCACTAAATTTTATAATGAATACATATAAGTACATGTTCAAATGCCCACATATGCAAACAAGTAATTTGGCATAAAGACACAAAAAAGGACATGTTTGAATTTATGCATATAGAAGCACGAAAGAGCACACATAAGGGACATGAGCACATGTCCAAGGTATATAAATAAATAAGTGGCATAGAAGCAAAGTAAAAATGGCATATTCAAATTCCCTTGAAGATGGAATAAGCATAGGAAACACAATCAATTTTAATATAGGAACTATAAATGAAAGCATATATAACTATATAATACAAACCTATGTAGATGTCAGTGTTTATATATACTGAGTCTAACTAGTGATAGTTGGTAAAAAATCTGAGTGATTAATAATAATGATCAATATCAAGATAAATCAATGTATAACTAGAATATAAAATATGTAAAGATAAAACCCAATTATAGAAATCATGTAGGAGATGCCCCTGAGGGTGGATGTATCAATGTATAAAATGGATTAGTGTAAATTACCCCAATGGGAGGATGATATCTAGTCTGGATCAGTGAAGTGGATTAGATCCCTATCTAGAATCTATAAGCACTCAATAATAAAAAGTGAAGCATATGTGTATGATAAAACTAATTATACTAGGATAGCTAGTAATATGCAATATTTGACATGTATTAGAAATGTAAACATAACAATGAATACAATCTATAAAATTTTATATTTTTGAAATATTTTAATGTTTTTGTATTTTGACATATTATATTATTTTTTTGTTTTCTGAATATAATCTATGTACAAGCATATGAAAATAAACTATGTACAAGGATCAAGAGAGAGAAGGAAGTATGTACAAGGGTAGGAACCATACTAACCTATGAGTCTCATGGGAGAATCACCATCACCATAACATATGTCAAATAGTGGAACTATAATCATGCATATAGTGTGAAAGGGTAACTATGAGCCCATGATCTAGTGTGTTGTATAATCTAAACTAAAGGATGCCTAAGTAGTGATGCTATGATGTTGTGGCACTGATTATGATGCTCTATGAATGATAGGGGTCTTAGGTACTAATATATTAGATGTAGAAGCTATTGGTGATGTAGGTGCCCTATGTTGAGAACCCTTAGACCCTAATATGACTAATCTTGGCATAAGCTGAGTAGAGGAAGGTCCTCTAGATTCTATGATGCATCTCTAATGTAATGATCTCTCTAGTAATGGTCTCTAAGGGAGAATATGTATGCATGTAGACACTATAAAATTAGACCTAGCCTAATCTAAAGACTCTGATAAATACTATAATGTATGTATAGGAGCTATACTCTCTACCATAACTGATAATCATGCAATATTTAGTAGTGGAACTAGAATTGTAACTAGTGTTAGTATTGGAAGTATAATATGAATCTATGATGGAACTACCTATGAGATGGGAAGAGGATACTCATATGGGACATCCTCAATCTTAACCATTTGGATATCATGTATATACTTAATACATTAGTGTATTATAGATGATATGACTTGTAGCTACTGTAACCATGGTCTGTCCAATAATATATCGAATACACCCACACTAGCTACTAATAGAATTTGAGTGGCTATGTGTGCTAGTCCAACCTATAATAAAAACATAATATCCTTGATGGAGCTCTAAACATGGCCACTAAAACTACTAATGACTATATTTATAGGGAATATATCCCTCTCTATATATCTCAAGTAATGTAAGAGTGTCATGGTGCACATGCTTATGCTTGACCTATTATCAACCATGACACTGTGAATATGATGGTGTTTTATATATGATCATACGAAGAGTGAATGTAAATTTGTGACATCTTCCATAATATCCTACTCTAAAAATGTGATAAGTGGTCTAGGTGGCACTATAGTGTGATACATGTTGATAATTTTATACAAGGGATGTGTCTCCTCTATAAATGTGTGATAAGAAACTAGAGGTGGATGAGCTGGTTATGTATAATAAACACCTAATGTGCCCCCTAACTCATTATATGTATGCTTTTGGAAAGGATATAAAAATATTTTAAGTGACTTTGCCTCTATTTGATATTTTAGTTCCTTTGTGGGTGTGCCCACATTAATAATGTTTGCCTCAATGAGAACTTATATCTTATGATTTAGGCTAATGCATCTATTTATCATGTGGCTTGGTGAATTGTGATACTCACATAATAAATTTGAATCATAAATCTTTGGAAGAGGTTGTGTTGTATCAACCTCTTTAATGGGAGGGAGATACATGACATTTCATTGCAATAGTTGTTGTAAAACTCATGCTAATGACTCTAGTAAATTAGTGAAGACTCTGTACTGAGGAGCTAATAAAATAGATATGGGAGAAGGATTTGAAGCTATGTTAATTAAGGCCTTTTTATAAATTTTATTTTATGTGGCCTTGACCTTATATGGAGGTTTTTTTTTACTCTTAATAGTTGAATATGATATATTTGTATACTTGAGTCTACCCATTGCTAAGAGCTTAACCTCTCTTTCATTAATTGTGTGGCACATATCTATAAATGTGGGAAACTTCTTGAATAAGATATCTTCATGAAGTGATGGTAATTAAATCTATTTAAATATATATTTAAGATATTTGTCTACCATAGGGCTAGTCAATTTTGATAAAATTATCTTGTATCATAAGACATAATTGGCTATGGGCTCATTTAACTTTTGCTTGAGCTATGCCACTTGTGCATATGATATCTTATCACTTATGTTGATAGAAAAGTATGATAGGAACATATTTTATAAAATATTGAATTCTATGATAAACTAGTTAAGCAAATCATAAAACCATTATAAGGAACAATCCTTGAGACTGCATGGAAATAACTTCATAAGAAGCCAATCATTGGACACATAGTCCAAACATGCTACATGAAAGGCTATGAGGTGATGCTTTGGGTCACCCTTGCCATCATATAATGTGAGATTGAGTGATATAAAACTAGATGGCAAATGATTTGATGTTATGTGGTGTGACAAAGGTGTATGCAAGAGAATGTTGGAATCCAAGGCATATGATGGCTTAGTTTCTCCTTGCTCAAGATGTAACACCTTAGATTATAGAGAAAGAAATTGATGCATAAGGGATTATACATCTGGAGGATAAGAAATATCCATAAGTGGTGTAGTTTTCATTGATGGTCAAATAAAAATCTTGTGTTGTGCTATCTAAGTTAGTTGAGTAGGCCCCATTGAAGGTGAAACAACATCATTAATTAGAGGGGTTAAAGATTGACTATTGCTTTTCTTATTCTTGATTTATAATATGGCCTATAACATCTATGCATGATTATGGGGATGTTCCTAAATTCTATCTCTGAATCCTTATAAGAACTCATCCTTGTTCACAACTATATCAATATCATTAAGTGGAGGTAGTGTGTCTTGATCCTTAATATAGAACTAATCTTGTTTTGAGTTATGCTTTAGTAACTATTTTTGAATTTGACCCTTTTTGAATTGGTATATGTGATAGTGTATGTTTTTTGGATGAAGTGTCACTATGTGAATCATATGTATCCATGATCTATCCTATTTTAATTTTTAATATTAAACATGAATTGGTGTGGTGCCCATGCATTCTATGATATATAAAAAAATATTTTGATCTCCTCATTAGGTGTAGATGAGGTAGGTTTATCAACTTAGCTTTAATTATTTCCCTTAGTGTCTCACTTGAGCTCTTATTTGAAATTTGAGTGCTTTTTGAATCACTAGTTATAGATGTAATTTTTTGTGATTTCATGTTCTGATATGTAACATTGTTTGCCACAAATTGACTAGTTGAAGATGTATAAACATGATTTAAAGTATTGTTCCCTGGAGGTTTTTGTATTGTAAATTGATTTTACAATATTTTAATATTTTCATGCAATAGTTTATTATGATTTTTTAAACCTATAATTATCTTGCTCATACTAGTAATTTAATCATGTAGAGTTTCACAAGTGCAATCCCTAGTTGTTTCTATTTGGCACATAACCTATAGGGAAGAGGTGTGAATAGGCTGAGTAGGGGATTAGTGATAGGGTTATAGGCTGCTTCATCTCATGGAGGAATGATATCATGGACTTGGTTAGAGGAAAAGTAGCTATCACCCTCATAGAGATGAGGAGGAGAAGGATATTTTTTCCTGTGCATAAGAAATGACATTGAAACTTGAAACATAGTGTTAGTTTATGTGCTAAATATGCCATGTGTGCATGGGTTTGATTTAAAAAGTTATCTCTATGTTGAAATAATATTATATTAAGTGTATTTCACATAAGATCAAAATAACATGCTATGAAATATGATAAATATTGCATTTGATATAAAACATCATCTATACATGTGTTTATGTCTTTTCTAAGTTTATTTGAATTGAAGGAAATAATCATGCGAATTAAAGTATTAGAGTTTGTAATAAAAATCTATTAATTTATTCTATCATTATGATCGTGATTGTATAAATTAAAAACACACACACACACACACACACACACACACACACACACACACACACACACACACACACACACACACACACACACACACACACACACACACACACACACACACACACACACACACACACACACACACACACACACACACACACACACACACACACATATATATATGAAGAGGATACAAACCCTAAGTGTGTCTTGGGTTAGGGTTTTTGAATTTAGGGTTTCTTTTGCACCAATTTAAATTATATGTAAAATAAATTGAAACCTTAATGTAATATTGATTTAATTTATCTAGGTTGTCTAAATAAAATTAGAAAATCAAAAGTAATCAACCCTAAATTTATTTAACAAAATTTGGATGAATGCAAGCTAGGGTTTGATGTAATATTTGAAGTAAGATGGGTTCACCAAATGATTTAACCTCCTTAGGGTTTTAAACAAGTAATTAATATGTTTAGATTAAAGGGATAAGATGTCTAAATTAGTTAAATAACTTTAAATAATTAATCTACTAATTTTTTGTGATTTTGACCTTGTTTGAATTTATATAAATAGAAAAAAAGGTAAAAATGGAAACTTAGTTGAAACTGACTATCATAGATGATTTGGGTTCTAAAATTTGAGATTTGGGTAGTAGTCTATATCATCAATAGGAATCGAGTATTTATCTACTCACTGGATAAAAAGACCCAATTTGGATAATAACACCATATATGTGTAGTGTATTTAATGTGGTGATAATGTCCCATTTTTAGGACTATTCCTATTTTCAAGGAGCACCTATGCCTATGTTTGTATGTTTTTTCCTATGTGACTAAAACCTATAGCTATGTATTATACATGGAAAACTTGATTTTATGTGTAAACCCTAAAATACTTCAAAGCATGGAATAATCAATAATTTTGTGTATATTATTAGGATAGACTAGACATCTTCAACACTCCCTTATGTAGAGAGTTTTGTACATACCAATACTTTGAGGAGGGATCAAGTTTGATGTAGTTCTCCCACCTAGTTCTTGATGTATGTGCAAGTCAATGCTAGAACGAGAGTGACCTTGGATGCCTTGAATGTGTTTGAGCTTTCAAATGATTTAAAAATGGACTTAGGGATGTTTTAGATGGTAGTATGCATAAATTAGGTAATAATGGTGATCAAATACCTTAATTTTTCACAAATTTATCTTTGGTTTGAATAGATTTTGCATCTTTTTTCCATCTAGTGAATAGAGGTAGATTAGAATTGTATTTATAGGGTTCTATTTCTTGTGAAAATAATAAAATGAGCTTAGGTAGACCTTAAGAGAGGTACAAGTTTAAAAAACTATCCATTGGGAAGATTTGGGTCTAAGGATAGTAGTACCCAGTTGGGGATAGTAGCACCATATGGCTTTAGTGTCCCAAATGTGGCACTAATGTCCTTTTGGTAGATTGCTAAGAAAATTTAATTAGGAAATGGGATGGTAGTTTTAGGATTATGTATTGAATATTTTTAGGTGACTATGGTCTATTTATCATTGAAAATTTATGTCTAATGCTCAAGGATAGGTCTATGGCTAGCCTAGGGATGGGTTAAATCAAGCGACACTCTTAGCATCTAGATACCACTTTTAGGTGATTATAGAGAGCATTAATAGAAAAGTTTAAAAATTAATATCAATATTTCAATTCAAGGATAAAATTAATGGAACATATCATATACATAAGGAATATATAGAATTTTAGTGTTAATCATATATCTACATCTCCATATAACTATTTTTTGCATAACAAGACTTCCTATCAAGATTGGAAGCCAAAAAATAATACATCTACAATTATTGATTCAAAAAGTGCATAAAAGGCTAAAAAAATATTCTAAGAGAAATGTTTTGAAAAAAAATAATCAAAATATCTCTATACATCCTCTAATAAGGTAAAAATTCTATTGTGCATATCATAAAATGCATGGGAATCATAAAGATAGTTTTTGGGATTTGAAGAAAAAAATATAACTTATCACTAATAATGGTGATCCTATAACAATTAAATCAATAAATAAACATAATCACATTATAATTGCATCTTCTAAAGAACAAGTAAAAGTAGAATAAATGGAAAATTCACAACAAGAAATATTACAAATGGAAAATATAGAGCAAGAAAAAATTCAAAAGGCAAAATTAGATAAAGAGAGGTTATAAAAAGAAAAAGATGATAAATAAATGTTACAAAAAGAATATTTTGAAAAGAAATGGTTACAAAGGCACTTACTGAAAGACAAGGCTGAGGAGATGAAAAGAGCTACAACAAAGGACCAGGCAGGGTCTAAGGAGCATTATAAATATATTTATATTTTATCTTTTATGTTTTATTGGTTATGTAGTGTGTGGTCATTTATACTATGGATTTTTGTTTTATGATTGGCTAAAGTCATTCTATGTTTTATAACATTTGTAGATTAGTCTCTTGACTCAGGGTCTTAATTTTATTATTTAAACTTTGTGGTTGATGTATCCATATAAAACCAAATTATTTTACCCTATCAAATTAAAAAAAGAACAAACTGAGAAGGAATAATTGAAAAAATAAAAATTAGAACAAGAAAGGTTACAAAATCTACAATTAGAGAAGCTATAAAAAGAGAAATTATTAAAAGGAAATTTGTGACAATAATATTAAGACACGTAAAAAAAATATCTTTATGAAAGACATTATAAGTAAATGATATGCCCTTAACCTATAGTGCATCTAGGGATATGTGTGGTTGACTTATGGCTTACATACCTTTATATTAGCTTATTGCATTTCTTGATGTTCTTAGTATGGTCAACCTATGGAATAATCATGGATAATTAGAGTATATATATGAGGTAGTGGTTAGTATTTTATGATCACATTATGAATTATATTCTTATTACATTATTGTGGAGGTTTCCCCCTCAAATTGGCTCAATCATAATATTCAAATATTTAGCTATTTTGCCAATTGTTGTTTTGGATCTACTTATTTTAATCTTAATTCTAGATATATAATTCTATTATTGTAAATCATATAAGTAATTTCCTTACAAGTGGTATAAAATCTTTAATTTGGGACTAAAAAAACATAACTTTTGATCCAAGGAGAATTAATTTTTTTCATTACCACAATTTATTTCATGAGTTTTTTTACAAAAAATAAAAAAATAAGCCTGGATTTTTTTTACCTTGTGAAATTTAACAGTCATGAAATGATCAAAAAAAAAAATTCTAATGGTATAATTTTTTCTACTAAAATTTTCACCCCTATACACAATAGCAGTAGTTAGATTCATCTTGGTGAGATGATCACAATGACGTATTCCATCAATACACTTTTTTTGGTGCTAAAACCCTCCTAGGGTTTGTGCATGGTTATTATGAACACTCATAGATGTGGGAAAGGGAAATAAACTCTGAAGACTCCTCATAGGGATGCCACAAAGTCTAGAACTTTTGATCCATGTATTTTGTAGGTAGTTTAACAACTTAAGTTAGAGTTGTAGGGCATGGTGAAAAAAGATGATTTTGATATGGTTCAAAGGGACACTAAAGGGTTGATATGGGACATAGATAATGTCATGGATCAATTGAAACAAATATATGGATAATTAACTAAATTTTCATCTCACCCACTACAAAATAACCCTCCACCACTTTAGTTTGGTTCTCCTACAAATAATATAAACACTAATCCTAACCCTAAGCTGATGTTGCCAAATATGGAATTCTACAAGTTTGATGGTAATGATATACTCACCTGGCTCACTCAAATTAAAAATTTATTTGATCTACATTAGAATCCATGTTCAAAAAAAGTGGTTATGACCTCACTATATCTAGAACCAGAGTCATTCATTTGGTATCATTGTATGTGTATTCAAATTAAAAAGAAGGGTGTCCCAGTATTATGGTCAATTTTTTTTGAGGAGTTACAACTCCAATATCACAATAATGTATCTTAAATCTACTTTATTTATCTAGCCAATTTATGCCAGACTAGGACTATCAATGACTACATTCATTAATTTTAGAATCTCTCCTTACATGTGGTAGACATCACTAAGGAAAATCTAACTAACCTATTTTTGGGTGGCCTCAAAGATAACATCTAATTGGCGGTTCACATGTTTCATCATATTACTATATCTGAGACCATACCTAAGTCACACATGGCTAGGAAAAAGAGTTTATTAGATAAAAACCTTTCACCCATGTTTATGAACACATGTTCTTAGTACCATAATTTAAATAGCCTACTAGATTGACACCTCAACAAGTGGAAGAAAAACATGCAAAAGGTTTGTGTTTTGGATGTGATAGAAAATGGAGTAAAGGACATCAATGTGATGAAAATAAGTTTTTTTTACATTGATATTACCAATGAGGAGGAAGAATATGAGGAGGATTCAATGTTAGGTTTAGAATAACATGAGGATGAATCTGAAGATTCTCAACCTACTATTTCCTATCATGAACTTTCAGGAATTAGTACTCAAAATATTAAGGTGGTGGATTTCTTGAAGAAAAAAATGGTGACCATGTTATTTGACCATGGGAGTACACATAGCTTCATCAATAGTAAGTTTGGTACTCATTTAAATTATTTAATTTAACTAGTTATAGACTTTCAGGTTATGATTGTAGATGGTGGTACAGTCAACTATTATGGAGAAAGCCATAACATTAATATTTCAATGGGATACTATTTGTTATATTCTCCTATGTTTTATATTCCCATGGGAGGAGTTGACATTTTTTTGATGTGTAGTGTCTCACCACTTTGGGCACTATTGAGATTAATTCCTAGGATTTTTTCATGAAGTTCCATTCATAAGGAAGAACCTTTGAACTATGTGGATTATGGGCTAAATATCTACAACTAGTTAGTTTCCACTAGATGACAAAGATTCTTGGAAAAGGTGTAGAAGGTTTTATGGCACACTTATTTTCCATATGTTGTTTTTGGTAACATGCCAAAAGGACTTTCTTCAAGTTGTGCACATGATAATGCCATTAGAATCATTCTAGGAAGTACATCACCCAACACCAGGCCCTACAAGTATCCCTATATCTATAAGAGTGAAATTAAAAATATGGTACAAGAGATGTTGGAGGCAAGAATAATTTGACACAATCAAATAAAATGTTCCTCCCTAGTGGTTATGGTGTGGAAGAAGGATGACAGTTGGAGGATGTGAAAAAACTATAGAAAAATCAAAAGTACACCATTAAAGATAAGTTTTCTATTCTAGTAACTGATGATTTGTTAAATGAATTGCATGGTGCTCTTTATTCTACCAAGTTATAGCTTTGCTTTGGGTATCATCAAATTCACATTTGCAATGAGGACATATGTAAAATAACTTTTAGAACTCATGAAGGCCATTATGAATTTATGTTCATGCCTTTTGGCCTTAAAAAAGCACCATATACATTTTAGAGTTTGATGAATACTATTTTCAGGCCATTTTTGAGAAAGTTTGTACTAGTGTTTTTTGATGATATCCTCATCTACACCAAAAATTGGGAAGACCATTTGCAGGATTATAAACAAATGTTTTCAATTTTGGAACAACATCTACTCTATGCCAAACCTTCTAAATGTTCTTTTAGTGTCCAAGATGTGGAATAATTAGATCATATTATTTCACATTAAGGAGTGAAAGTTTTTCTTAATAAAATCTAAGGGATGATGGAATGGTAGGTTCTTAAGACCCTTAAGAACCTTTTAGGATTTTTGGGGCTAACTAATTACTATAGCAGGTTTGTAAAAAATTATGGTAGAATTATAACCCCATTCAACTCTTTCATGAAGAAAGATTCCTTCTAGTGGACTGATTTAGCTACCAAGGCATTTGAATAGCTAAAAGTAGCTATGTGCACAACTCTAGTTTTGGCTACTCCTAAATTTTCAAAAACTTTTATTGTGGAGTGTGACACAATAAGATATGGCATGGGGGATGTAATAATGCAAGAAAGAAGACCAATATCATTTGAAAATTTACAATTGAAGGAAAAAATAGGCTCAAACCAATATATGGGAAAGATATGATCATTATTCTACATGCAGTGAAGCAATGGAGATCTTATCTGATGGGTCATCACTTTCAGGTAAAAATTGATCATGATACCCTCAAATATGTTTTGGAATAATGATTATCATCTAAATAATAATATAAATGGGTGACTAAAAGGTTAGGATATGATTTTGAAATTATATATAATAAAGGTAAAGAGAATATGGTGGTAGATACCATATTTTAATGGCATGAATTAGTTGAGGCATTATTATGTGCCACAACCATGTGGTAGGTAGATTGGCTAGAGGAAGCAAGATCAGAATGGGAGATTGACAATGATACCAAGGATTTGATTCAAAATATTTTGTAGGGTTATGATGAATATGAAAAATTTACATGGAAAAATAAAATATTATGGTATAAACATAGATAATATCTCTATAAGAATTCTCTCCTCAAACATAAAACTATTTAAGAACTTCATGCCTCTCCATTGGTAGGTCACTCCAAAATTTTGAAAACATATAAAATAAAGAAAGATTTATTTTGGTAAGGACTCAAGGGGGATGTCTAGAAACATGTGGATAAATGCATGGTATGTCAATAAAATAAAGGTGAAACCATTAAGACTCTAGGTCTTTTGTAGCCTTTATCCATCCCTAGCCAATATTGGGAAAATGTTTCTATGGACTTCGTTATGGGGCTACCACAGTCTGAGGGTAAAAATATTATCATGGTAGTTTTGGATTGACTCACCAAGTATGATCATTTTTTATCCTTATCATAATTTTTTGTTTCTAGTATAGTAACTTTTACTTTTCTCAATATAGCTCAAAAATTACTTGGTATTCCAAAGATCATTGTAAGTGAATGAGATCCCATATTTACTAGTAAATTTTAGATTAAATTATTTGCATGTTTGGGAACCTAGTTGGTTCATAGATCATCCTATCATCCTCAATCTAATGGACAAATAAAGGTATTCAAAAAATGTCTTGAAGGGTATATATTGTTTTATTTATGACACATAGGAGAAATGGGTTCATTGGATGCACTTGTTGAATGGTGGTATAACACTTTTTTTTTCACACTTATTCCAAGATGTCTCCCTTTGTGGCATTATATGGGTATCACCCCCCATCCATAACTTTAGCTTTAAAAATGCATCCTAAATTTTGAGCTATTAAGGAACACATTAACCATAAATAAGAGGTGTTAGTTAGTTTATGAGAAAATTTAACAATAACATGACATTGAATAAAACATTAAGTAGATCAACACCAAAGTGAGTGTAATTTTTTCATAGGTGATCTAGTCTTTGTGCATTTGCATCCACATATGTAAATGTATTTGAAATTAAAAAAAGGATTAAAAATTTATCACCTATGTTTTATGGCCCTTGCCAAATCTTATAGAAAATTGGTAGTGTGGTTTACAAGCTGGAATTACCCCATCCACTCACATACATCTAGTATTCCATGTATTTTACCTAAAAAAAGTAATTAGACATAGAGTTTATAATTAGACTAAGTTACCTGAATTGGATGAATAATGATGAATCATTTTGGATCCTAAAGAGATCTTTCATATGCTCACTAAGTAACTTTAGACTAGATCCATTAATCAATATTTGATCAAATGGAAGAATCTGCATTCTGAAGATGCAACATGTGAGGATGAAACATTCCTACAACAACATATTGATTTGTTTTAATGTTGAGGATATTTTTTTTTTTAATGGTGGGGGAATGCTATGCCCTTAATTTATAGTACATCTAGGGATATATGTGGCTGAATTAAGGCTTACACACCTTTATATTAACCTATTGCATTTATATATGTTCTTAGTATGGTCAGCTATGGAATAACCATGTCTATGTAGAGTATATATAGAAGGTATTGGTTAGTATTTTATGTTCATATTTTGAATTCTATTCTTATTTGATTATTATGGAGGTTGTACCCTCAAAGTGGCTCAGTCATAATATTCAAGTATTCTACTTTTTTTATAATTATTATTGTGGATCTACTTATCCTGCTCTTAATTCTATGATATATACTTCTCTTGTTTCAGATCATCTAAATAATTTCCTTGCAATAAATAAATTTAAAATTAAGATATATATACAAAATCTAATGTTATAATTATGGTTTCAAAGGAAGCATTTAAAAAGCATTCATCAATATAAAAAATTTGATTTTTAATCTTCATATTGATGAAAATAAATGCATCAAGATTGAGATTACATCTTTTCATGAATAAAATTTATGTAGCATGACACTTCTCCAAAATATTGGGTATGCTAGTCAACACTTAGATAATATTACTAGGCCTCAATGTTACACTGGATCCATTGACTTATTAATAACACTTGAGTCAAAAACATGTTCCATTATATTTCACTTGACCCTCCCTTGGATCAATACAATGAAAAAAGATAAATATCATAAATGAGAGAAATGGGGGAAACATTGGGTAAGAATCATGACTATATCACATTTGAACATGAAAATGTAATGATTTTAATAACAAGGGAATACAAATATTTAGATCAAGAATATAAAAGGAAAATATTTATTCAATTAAAATTCTATCAAAGATAGTTAATATCATCAAAACAAAGGCACATGATATAACACATATGGAAAATAAGAGTAAGTCAAAAATTTCAATACAATAATATGGTGAAGTTAATTTTACATATACATATACAAAAGTTGATAAGTGTGACATACTAAAATTTTAGGATCAAGAGGATGATTATATTTATGATGATGCACATTTAGAACATTGGTATGATACACCCAATGACAAAAAAAATGCATGTGGGCATCCTTTCAACAAGATATTTAATTTATAAAAAGTAAAAATTTGATTATACATAACTTCTTGATTATTGTATCATGTTCTTATATTATTTACACATGAGATCAATTTAATAAATTATTCTAAAATCTTGTCTCTTGATGACTTTTTTTTCCTTTTGGATCTTTTTTTTCACCTTTAAAAATCTAAAAAAGTCCAAAAAAGTAGTCTATTCTACCACTTACCTCTCTATTTTCATAGTCTGCACTGATAAAAATTACATTTTATAATAAGGACATAATTTAATAGTGATGGGAAAGATCAAATACCATTATTATCCTTGGTTGATCCTGTCATATGGAGATTTTCAACTATAAATAAAAATTTAACACATATCCTTAACATTTCCAATTTTTAGACATTTTTACTCAATTAGAATATGCAAAATAGTACTTCGGTATGCAAAATATTTATTTTCCCATATTATATTTATCATACATTACAAACACTTTGAAAAGTATACATTTGATGAAATGGGGATTTAAAATTAGTCTTCTACATACTTATTCAATTTCATAAAGGTTTTTCAAAGTTACAATTCACATATAAAATGGGGGAATCTTGCTCATACAAGGCCATACCATAATTCGTAGTGCATACCTCACATTAACACATGTTGTAGAATTTTAAGATCTATGATTTTTATTATACTTCTAAACCCTTACTCATCATTACTCTTTATTATTCTAGGCTACAAAAAATCAACAAGTACAAAAAAATTCAAATATTGCCAAAGTACAAAAAACATTCAAAATATTATAAAAATCCAAAATCAGGACCTAGTCATGATTAGACATTTAGGTTTTATCATTAACATATGTTATTTATCTCAAAATTAGTAGATAAAATATTCCTTTTATATCACACATGCATTTCACTAGTTATGTAAGACATATAAATTTCACATGGATTAAGATGTTGGACTTACATCTACCTAATAACCTTAACAAATTAAGGGCATCTTATCCACATACCATATCATTTACATGTTTTATCATTCTATGAGTCCTAAAATGTTGAGTTATATACACCTTTGAAAATGTCTTTCTAACATTTCTATTTTGTATTATGCATATAAACATGTTATTTTAGAAGATATGATCACATTACATATACATGATATAAACCATCATCTAGTTCTATTCTAACTTATACATAGTAGATTATATATTGATTATTTACTGTGCATGTCCATTGGAACTTGTGTTAATTTTTTCTTGAACATATCTATGAGTTCATTATTTGGTATATATGACATTTGAACATGTCTATTTCTTGTGACCCTTGGCCCTTTGTTTTGTGCAATATTTCAATGTGTCCCTTATTTGTAACATTATTCATGTCCTTTGCCTTATATGTGAAATATTTAATTATGAAACATTTGACCATGTCCCATGTATACAACCCTTAGCCTTATTATATGAAATTGCAATTTTTGTGTTTGTGTTCTTGTTGATGTTGATAATTTTTATAAGTGCCATGATCCATATCATGCACTAAGTAATGCATAAGATCCTAATTCTAAATTTATAATACTATTAGATTCATTGATAATTTTATATATGACTTAAATCATGTTTTACATACATAATTAGAATGATACAAGTCTTACTATGTTAACAAACTTTTAAAATATGCTACATTATTCAATGATTACATCTTGCTATGCATGACGTAGTTAAATTTTATTTTAAGATGAGTGAATTTTAGGATCAATTTTCTCACCTCAAAATAGTGGAATTGTAGTGGGATTTTAATACACTAGATAATAATTTTCAAGATAAAAATTAGTTTTGATTTTAAAATACAATTTCAAAGGTTTCATAATCATTCAAAAATCAATCATTAGCATTGATTCTGGGGGCATATTTCATGCATATGCACTCAAATTACAAGATCAAAGTAAAATTTCATATAATTTTGAGTGCATGATACATGTTAATAAATAAGTTAAAAAAGATATATAATTTGTATTTACATATAGTTACATATTTTAAATTTATCAATGGGCTCATGATAGATATTCATGCACACTATGCTATTTTTCAAAATTTAGGGGACATGATACAAATTCATGCTATGTTTTCAGTACTAATTTCTATCCATGGACATGGTACGACCATCGATTCTCTCCATTATTTTGTGATCATTTATTCAGGGATGAAGGAACCAAGTGATAATTAAATCTACAAGCCTATGTAGTGGTTGATTTAGTTAAAGTGCATAATGCATAACTTAGAGGTTTAGTCCCCTTTGGCATTATGTCTATAAATACATTATGCATTTCAATCCATTTCATGTTTTAGGGTTAAAAAGACCAAAAAAATAAATTAAGATTTTTATTGTTAGGATTTAGTCCTTACATATGGGTTTAGTGCTCCAAATTATATTATTAATTAATAGTATGTGTGTGTAAATAATGTAAGGATAAAATAATGTAAGCGATTTGGTAGAATAACTCATATAGAGTTTTTAGAATATAAAATAGGTTAAGTGATTTATGGAGTGTATTTAGGAGATAAGTGTGAGATATTTGTGGGGATAAGAGATAGGTAAATACTCCTTATTTATAGGATCTCTATGGACCTATTTATGTAATGAGTTTAATCAATAAAGATAATGAATTGTGGTTGACCAAAATTTGTCCTATGCACATCCAAGACTTTTAATATTCAAAATTATGGGGTAACTAATATAAATGGTATAAAATTAGGTTCCCTATGGAACTCTCTATTTTCCCTTAATTCATTTGTTTAAGCATCAAAATGGTTTAGTGGCTTTGCAATACAACTCATGTACAAATATCATTTTTAGTCCATGTAGTTTCTCTCCTCATATTCTCACTAAGGGGGGAATTTTAGGATCTAGTATTCACATGTTAGTTTAGTGATATAGATTATATTATTAATCAATTAGTGTGTATGTGAAAATAATGCAAGGAAAAAATAATGTGAAATATTATAAAAATCACATAGAGTTTGTAGAAGATAAGATATGTTGAGTAATTTAGGGAAACTCTTTAGGAGATAAGTGCGATAGATTTGTGGAGATAAGAGATAGGTATACTCATTATTTATAGGAGATATACGGACATATATATGTAATGAGTTTAATAGATAAATATAATGAATTGTAATTAGAAAAACATCATGTTGTGCACATTCGAGCCTTTAGATATTCACCATTATGGGGTAATTCATAACATTTGTGCTCTTCAATGGGTTGTATTTTATATACAAGTGAAAATTAAATTTGGGGATTGATCACCCTCAAATTTTAAATTGGTTTAGCTAAGGAATTAATTTCTGAAAGTTATAAATTGGAAGTACCGATTCTCCAATGCTTCAAGGAAGCATCATCTCCAAGCAAAGTAACAAGAGTAACATGGGTTTCAAACATATAGGTGTAATCCTTGTTTTTTTTTCTAGTTATAACTTATTTTTTAGTTTCATATATGAGAAATAAATACTTTTACATCATTGTATTATTTTACATGGGACACCTTGTATGATTTAGAGCTATTTCAAAAGGCAAAGTGTGTTGTACTCAAGTACCATTTATTCTTTACTTTAGTAATTTTATTTTTAAAATAAAGTGATTGAAAATTTAGTAACTCAAATTTGGTTACAAATACTTTATTATGTTAGTTTTGGCTCTATTTTACTTTAATTGACATGTTCACTTAATCTAGACCTATTTCACCACCTCACTCTATCCTAAGAATAAAATTATTATTTTTTACCTACATAAATGTTCTAACATATAAAAACATCCCTAAGAATTTGTATGGATTGTCACAAACCAAAAATTAATAAGTTTCTTTTAAGGAGAAAAATTTCCAATAGGGGAAAATAATGGTAGAGTTGTTGTCCCCTATGGGATTTTTTTTCCTTGGTCTTATAATGGTAATTTTTCAAATTTAAACCCTCACTTACATTATGATATATTTTTTTTAGAATTTTTAGTGTGAGTTTTTCCCTTTTAGATTGCGATAAAGTCACACTTATGTCACCTATTACACAACTTGGTAATTTTAATAGAATATATACTTAAACTAATACACATTGAGTAAAGTTTCACCATTATTCCCACTTATAATATCATAAATTAAGTTATTGCTCAGCCAAGTCCAAAGACTATTTTATCCAATCAAAAATAAATCATGATCAAGTATTCACATTATCTCTATATGCATTCATATAGTAAAATAAGCACAATTACACAAATCAATCTAAGTGGAAGAACTACATAGGATTGAATTAAATCTTAAAAGTATTAGATATATTGGTAGTGTTCAACCATCATGGGGATTATTGGGTTCAACTTATTCCATTAAACTCCCCCTTTTCTATTTTTAGGTTTTTAATCATTGTAAGCCCTATTAGTGTTTAAACTTTGGATAAGTCATTTCTAGGAATTTAAAACTCATACAAAGGTAAAATATCTACATACATTCCTAATTTAAGTTATTCAAAATGATCATGTCCTAAGTTACTAATTTTAAACAAATGAAAATGTTTACCAGTTTAGAACTTTAGTGATAGTCTATCCTATCCCAATTTGGATGATTGTGGCCTTCACCAGTTTAAGTTATAGATTCTAAGATACTTGTAGATTCAACTCCTATTTATCAATTTCATTATTTTTTTAATCTTCTCATAGTAAATTTTAAATTAAAAATTTAAGTTTTTCATTTAATTTTGTAGTTATTCTTTTTTCAATGGATTACACTTTGTCAAATTCACTCTTTTACTTTCATTCTACTTGTCACAATTTATTTTTACAAAATTATGTTATATTATATTCAAAATTGAATTAGGGTTAATGTAAATATTAATTAAAATTATGGTAAAACACATACATATGTCATAAGTTCATTATTATAAGTATAAAATATTTTAAAAAATAGGTTGAGGTAGTACCATTACAGTTGACCATATAATATTTTTTAATGAAAAACATTATTTCATGATTTAGTATCCCATTAGCTATTATAAAAAATAATGGATCATCCTATTATAAATAAATTATAGTACCCTATTATGTTTTTAAATATTGAAAAATATGTCATACAAAGTTTATTTTATCATAAATATATAATGACATGGTAGGGGCCACTTGAATTAAATTATTTATTTATTTAAGTTTGTTTATTTGATTAAGATTGATTATCCTATTTGATTAAATGTTTAATGTAATTTCAATATGACACATGGATTATGATCATTATGAAATATTATGAAAGTAGACATAGTTCATTATGAACATGGTGGTAATTAGGCGATGATTTTGTATAAACACTACTAGATTATAGAGTGATACATAATTTAGTTTATACAAGTTAAAAATAATATAAACACTAATTTATTCACTTACTAATGTTCTTTTAGATATTTGTTTGTTATGAAACTTGTTGAAAATATATTTTAAAATATGATCTTGTAAAGAAGGTGACTTATTCTAATTGTTAGATTTAATGAACTCATATTTGCTTGTCACCCTTATCATTAAATATAAAATTCTACATTTTATTTGAAATCAAGATTTGGTAAATATAAATATAAATTATATACTATCCTAGTCTTGTATTTGAACCCTATCTAATCCTCTAGTTCCTTTCTTTTATTATTTGATATATGGTTATTCAACCTACATGAAAGACTTTAGAAATAGATAATTTATATCTTGTACATTTAAATTAATTTGAATTCAAATTGAAAATATAATTTAAGACAAGATATGGATTTTATTATAAACTTTATGATTTGAATTTGTCATGTAACATAAATGCATTAAAGAGATGAAAGTTGGTGGAATTTGACAAGTTTAAACAACTACAAAATTGATAAACTAAAATAATGTTTAAAAACCTTGGTGTATCACCAAAGTTAGAAGAATGTTTAAGGAAGATAAAAAGTTCACAAAATTTTGACATAAAAAAGTGGAGTTAATAACTTGATCTAGAAAGATATGTACACATTCAATGTGACATGGTGATTTGGGGTTTGAGTCTCTAATGATTATTCATTTTCCTTTGACAAAGATTTGAATGGTAGATAAAATTTTCCATTTTTTCAAACTAGTAAGCTTATTAATAATATTTTGTTAATATTTGGTTTGATCTGGACACATTTAGAAGACTTGCAGGCATATTATTTCACCATCAGTGTAGTTTTAACTTTGTGAAGCTTGTGTTGGATGTATGTTTCTATTCATTTCAATTTATTTTGAGTATAACTTAATTTTAAATAATTTTATTTGTTATTTGGATAGAATATATTAAAATGTTTGATATTATAGTGAATATTTTTAAGTATACTTTATATTTTTCATTTTTGAACAATCATTTTCATTGTTGTGATTCAAGCAAATAATATGCATGGTAGTTTGGAAATGTGTATGCATGGTTGTTTATATTGTGTTTGAAGTGTACTCTTGTATTCATTAAAAAAACATTAATTTATTGTTTAAATTTAAAAGTTAACATTTAATTGAGTGCATAATCCTCTCCCTACTTGAATCTTAAATTTATATTTACACAACTTTGTGAAAATGTTTTTCAATGGTTCTTATCATTGCACACTCTTGACAAGGGTTTATTAAAAAAAATAATTTTCATAGTTTATTCAATATCCTAGATCTTAAAACTTTATATTAGTGGTATTTATAAAAAAATGATCAATTTAAAATGGGTTCATGCAGTTTAAAATTTATTCCATGAATATATCAATATATATTGTTTACAATTAACTTCAAATAATAAATGATAATATATGTATTTTGAAATATGTAGGTTTATTGCATGAAAAATAAGTGGTGAATGGGTCCTATCATCCCATGTTTCCACTCTTAAATTATAATTTTTGGTGAATGGGTACCCAAAAGGTTTTTCCCTAGTGGAAAGTTGACTTCGGTAAGGGGATCTACTTTATCCCCACTTATTTTTTTATTTTTGTGGATACTCATAGTAGGTTTTTGGAAAAATAAAGAGATCAAGGGAATTTAAGGGGGATTAAAATTATGCATGGAATTGATCCCATCACCCATCAATAATTTTTGATGACACTTTTATTCTAGGGGGTGTAGTAGTGCGAGAAGTTAAAACAACCAAAAAAATTCTCAAAGTATTCAAAGAGGCTATTGGACAATGAATAAACTTTGATACAAGTTTTTAATTTTTTATCAATACCTTAAACTTATGAAAATAAGTATTGTTAAAATTTTAGAGTGATACTATATCTCCCCTCTATTTATCTTGACATGCCTCTCATCAATGGAAATATGAAACCTAGTCGTTGTAATACTTCTTTTGACAATCTAATTTTTTTTTATAGGATGGAAAGGGAACCTATTTACCTAATAAGGGAAGACATATTTTGTTAAAATTTCACTCTAGAATATTCCAATCTATCTCATGTTTTTATTCAGGATACCCTCCAAAGTAGCTGACAAGGTGAAGCAGATCTAAGGAAGATTTTTATGGTCAGGTACAAAGGATAAAATTAGAATTACCCTTTTTTTTTGGGATTGAGTTAGCATTATAAAACACAAAGGTGTCCTTGGATTTATAAAGGTTAAATTAATGAATGAAGCTCTAGTTTTGAAGATGGTATATAAGGTCATGACTGAAAATTCTTTATGGGTGAAGATAGTCAAGTCTAAATATATGGAGAAGGGGAATGCATGTTTATTCCTAACCTCAAATAACCCAATCAAGGATACTCATTTTATAATGTCATTATCAAAAGTATTAAAATTCTCAACAAGGGAGTATAATTAAAAATTGATGATGGGAACAAGGATTTTTTTTGTAATGATGTTTTTATCTATGACTACCCCCTAATCTCAATATCAACCTAAAAAGAGAATAAATAAACCTTAAAAACAATTTTTAGGAATAAATTAAAAGATTATTGGGTTACTACCAAGAAGGGGAAGTCTTGAATAAATTTAATATTATACATAAGGGATCCTATTATAGTCACCACTTAGGGATCCTCAATAAAAATCTAAGAAACACATAGATCTGTGAAGTGGTGAAGGAAGTTGAGTTAATTTGGCATGGTGAATATCATAGACTATTATGTCAAATCAACTTATCTCATGGGTTTGAAACATAAGGATGAGGGTTTCTTGTTTAATTCATTATGGATTAATAATATCATTCCTAAAGTTAACATTTATTTTTGGCTATTAGCTTAAGATCAAATAATCATGTGTAAAATATTATGAAAAAGGTTTATCCATTCCCAAAAGGTTTGTGATATGTGATCAAGACTCTGAGTCCATCCACCACTTTTTAATGGAGTTCCCTTTTAATTTCAAAGTTCTTGACCTCTTCCTCCTGATATTTATCTTAGTTTGGGGTAAACCCAATGTAATTCTTGATTTGATTACTCAATGGGCATACCTTGGTCATCTTTAGCCACTGAGTTACTATGGAGGTTGAATCTCCCTCACATCTTGTTGGTAATTTTGAAGGAGAGACATACTATGGTTTCTTATGACAAAACATGGAAAGTGTCAAAGGTGGGAGGAAGAATAGCTAAAGCCATAAAAGGAAATTGGAAGGCTTATTGTATATCCTTTTAAAAACCACACACAGACTTGGAAATTAACATCCTTAGTAATTATAACTTATCCATCATGGATAATTATCACTGTTTAAAAAGTATTTAAAGGAAACATGTAAAATGGATAAATCCTTTGATAAACCATTTCAAGTTAAAATTTTATGAGGTATAAAAAGGGAACCCAAGAGTGGTTAGAGGAAGGGAGTTATTAGAGACTCCAAGGGAGGCCTTTTAGTAGCATATGGTGGTCCCATGGGACATCAAATTAGTCATGTTATATAAGCCACTACAACCATGTGGGTAATCCATCTTGTCAAGGACCTTCAAATTAAGAATGTTATCATCGATGGTGATTTGATGAATATTATCAAGTGTTTTAAGGGTGTTTCTTTCCCAATTTAGTCTATTTATAATTTAATTATTGATGATCATGGAACCATATATAATTTGGAGGTGAAAAACATTGATCACACCTATCTAAAATGAAAATTTTGCATTGACTGGTTAGAAACCAAAGGGGTTGTTAGCCAAATACTTTTCTACCTAGACTAACATTGCATGATCTACCCTCTGAATTCAAAACCTTGGTTCATACTAAAGCTAACCATATAGTATAGATGGATAAATAAGTGGTTTTTGACCTTGGTCATTCTAAGTCTCTTTTATTATTGTATTACTAATTGAGAGAGTATATCATACATGATAAGTCAACCCATGAAGCAATGAAATCTAAGAGAAAAGTCTTATCATCATATCAGGCTAAGAGATTTGAGAGGAGATCATTCAAATCATTGCACTTCACATAATATTAATCCTAAGATTTTTTGAGGATCTCATTACATCTATGTAGGGAATCTATCTCATTATTTTAATTTCTTTGCATAGCATGGAAGGGTAGGCTTAGTCACTTCACACCACTAGAAAGATATTATATATCAAAAAATAATGGGGGAGATATGGTGTGAGTTAAACCTTTATATTTGATTAATTTACTATTAACATAGTAATATATGGAACAAGATTAGTCAAGTTAGCCTCACACCTTATATTAAGAGTATCTATGGTTGTAACCTAGACTTGACTTTGGATTTTGTAAAGGCATGGAATGAAATGATTTTGAGGATGAGTGGATTCAATCTAAAATCACCAAAGAATCCATTGCAATGGTCACTATGATGTCCATGGATGAGTTGAAGTATTTTAAGGATAGAAACATAAAGGAGTTCGTTTAGTGTTTTTTAAGCCTAAAGAGAGAATTAATTGGAGTGACATAGGCTACCTTTGCACTATACTTATTAACCTATGTGATGAAATGTGCCTATATCTCATGAAGTAATTAAACCTTAAAGGTAAGTACAAGGAAATACACTCATACCATTTTATTCTTCTAAACTATTTCAGACATAATATCATGATTCACTTGCCATTTTATCTATTAACATCATTAGAGAGTAACATGCTAGAATATCAAGAGGACAAGAGTGATTATTATATCCATAAACATCTCATATTTTTTTTGGTTAAATTATCTATCCTAACCATATAACCAAAAATGGTGAATACATATAGTGAGGAAGGGAATATTGAGGCATTGGGACTAACCAAGATCATTGAGGTTATCCATAAAGATGCAAATAGAGATGATGAGGATGCCCTTTCCCACTTTGTGGATAATATCAAGAACAAGGGCATAAAGGGTGAAAAATTAAAAAAAGGTAAGGAAATTAAGGATAATAATCCAAATAATTTTGATATGAGTAAGAATATTCCAAATCTAGAAAAGAAGTATCATCTAAGAAGGATCATAACATCTCAAAGACCTAAATGATTGACAATTCTTGAGATGAGGCCTACCAAATTGATAGAGTGAGTAAAATTATAGAAAGTCTCATATTTTAGATAAACCTTTCCAAATAATTTCTCAAGGAATTCAAAAAATACAAGAAGGATATTTAGGAGATACAAATAAAAATTAAGAAATAGGGGAGTGATTCCAATCAATTTTTCCTACATTATGACCATGCCATCAACTAGTTGAAGGAACATACAACCAAAAGGGTCCATAATCTATAAAAATGTGATGAGTCTAGGAAGAGGACAAAACACAAGGAGAAGGTAAGTACCAATACCATTAGGATTAAAAATGGAGATACCATGACTAAAGAAACAAAGAAAATACTAATTGAAGATTATCTAGATGGCCCGAGAAAACATACCATGGGGAAAAAGAAGATGATTAAAGGCAAAGCACATGAAAAAAAATTTGAAATTATAGATAACATGGTTTATGCACTAAAATAAGAAATTGAATCTACCATTTTATTATAGGTCATGATGATCTTTATAGTTGGTCTACTAATTTTTGAAGTGTCAAACTTTAGGGTGGTTTTTGCTTATTGTATGCTAAATTAAAGTGTCTTTTGAAACCCATTTGAATTTTGGGGCTTTTTTATTATTATTATTATTATTATTATTATTATTATTATTATTATTATTATTATTATTATTATTATTATTATTATTATTATTATTATTATTATTATTATTATTATTATTATTATTATTATTATTTTCATTGAATATCTCTTAGTTTTAAACTAAAGTTAAGGGATCCTAATAAAATAGTTTTATTTCCTTGTATCTTAAAAAAGAAGTGGTAATATTTTATGTTGGTAATAGTCAAATTGAATTTAGATAGAATGTGTGTTAATAATAGTTATATTTAGTTCTATGATTATACATAAGTAGAATGAAGGTTTTCAGTCTACAAGTTTTATAGAAATTAGTATTTTCATATAAAATCAGTTTTATAATTCTGGGTTTGATTGTAAATTGATTTTAAAATGGTAAAGTTTAAAACTAATAATCTTGAATTTTTTTAAAATTGAGGTTTAGAATAAATAATAATGAAATGTTGACAAGTAAATTTCATTCATATTATTGAGTTAAAATTTGTGCTTTAGTGATGATGAAAAATATAGTAGTTTCAAAATTATAAGGATTGGGTTATAATTTTTAGATTCAATGGATATATGATAAATATTACTTTGTATTATTTAGAAGACCTAAAATTATTGATTTAATTTATTCCATGTCCTTTAAAAATACATGTCATTATTTGAAGTGAAATTTAAAAGGATGAAATGAATGGAATGTTACAATTTTTTATTTAAATGGTTATGATAGTATTTGGAAATTTCATTTAGTTTTTTTGCATTGTCTTCTTGAGATAAAAAAGGGATTGAAAATTTACAAGTATTAAATACAAAATAAGAAATGTGTGTTTTTAGAAGTAATAAATATTTTGAAGCAAAAAGTTTGTGTGGATTCATAGATCCCATGTCTCAAGAGGAAATATTTGGGATAGTGGTAATCAACAAAAATATAATGAACTTCATGTTCAAGAAAATTTCCAATGTAGAAATTTATAAGGTCAAAGATTCACTGATGTGTTCAAGTGAGATTTTAATTATGGAACTAAAGTATCCTTATACTTTGACACCAATGATCCAAATTTATAGTTTTTTTTGAATTATTTGCCTCGTGATAATTTGACTCTCAATGGTAATAACTCTTGTAAAAGATTACAAAGAGGTAATTGACAGTCTCATTCAATTAGAAACCATTCACCAAGTACCTTTTTAAATCCAAAGTATACTAAAAATGATGAGACTATAAAAAATGTTATAAATATGGTCATACTATTGTGAACACATTAGATGTTCTTCATCCTAAATTTTGGTCACACACATACTTAAGATGATTAAACTAGAAGTTGATAATGAATTTAGTGTTGTGATTAGAATTGTGTTGTTAGCATCACCACTTGAGTATACCACATACCAAACTGAGCATGGTGCACCTTTGATAGATTTGGTCACTAATGGATAGAGTTTAGATGAAGAATGAACAATTAATTTCTTTTGTTATGTTTCTAAACATTTATAAACTTAGTTGTTTATTTCAAATTGACCATGGTATTGTAGAGTATGTAGTATTTTATTTTCATAAACAATAATTATGTATATTTTCTCAAGAGTTTACCTATAGTTTGATTATATTGAACATGCATACTATTTTTGGTAGATAGTTGATGGTTTAGATTTGAAATGATTGCTAAGTTCCTATTACATGTTGAAAATATTGGTATATTGGTGGTTTTGGAAAATAAATGGATGAAATATAATTATGGATTATTTTATTTTATCTTAATTAATATGATTAGTCAACTTACATGATGACTTTTTAAAATGAATAATTAAGTTATTTTGAGTCAAGAGGGTTCCCAACTTGTTAGAGATATTGTTCAATCTATCTTTATATAATAAAACTCAAGTTTTATAAGTTCACTTTATCAAATTATTACAAGTTAAATTGATTAACTTATTATTATTTAAAGTTTATTTATAAAATATTTATATTTATTAGAGTGAAATAAATTTATTTAAGTTAACAAAAGTTAGTTGTAACTAGAAAATACAACTAATTTCAAAGATAAGGATTTAAAAAAACTAGAGGAGAAGAGTTTTGATAATATAGTTTCATAATGTGACTTTATTTTTTGTGATAAATTTATGAGATCAAATATTATTTGTAAGAAGATCGAATGAAATTATATCTAATAGATAAGTAGTTTGCGTAGTACATATAGGTAAATATAGGTTAATTATTAAAATTATGAATTGATTATCTAAACATGACCAAGATTATTAATCTTTTGATGATTGTAGAATAATGTACTCACAAGGAAAAATATTTTTTACTTTGTCCAATAATTAATAATACTTTGTATTTATATGATAGATTGTTAATTTTCATCATGTTGTGATTGATATTCTTATAATTTTGTAATCAATTATGAAATTTAGTTTCTCAATGAAAGTTCTATGTTTTCATTTATATCTCAAGTTGTCTCTTTCTTCAAATTAGTATATATCGTTTTATGTTATATTTATATTTATTCTAACTTTACATAGTGAAATTTTTATTTAATTTTGGTTAGTTATAGATTATTTAAATTTATGTTTTGTATTTTATTTCATATCAGTTTATTAGTTTTCTATCTACTTTTATCTATATCTTATTTATATTTTCTTTGTTTTCCTTTTATTGGTTGTAATTTTAATATTTTATTATCTTAATTTTTCTACTATAACCTTTTTTATTTCCTTTTATTTAGTTTTTATTACTTTATATATTGTTTTCTTTCATTTTCTTTTATTATTTCATTTGGTGTTGTGTCAGGAGTGGTAAGGAAAGATCACTTGGATTAAAGTGATATCAATAATCAAAATATTTAATCCTCCAAGACTTTTGCTCTTCCATACACTCTATTATGTTGGATAGGACTAATAATATATGATACACACATAAAATATGATAATATACTTGATGTATCAAATTAAATTTGAATGAAATATATTTTGATAAGCCATAATTTATTTTGATGATTGAAGTTTTTTTAATTGAATACTTGATTACTTGTAATAAATGTTTAGTTCCCAAAATTTAGTTAAGTATTAAAGTATTAAGTGTTCTTAAATATATTTGATTGACCACTGAAATATCCATTGCATGAGTTAGGATTGAATTTTATAAATAGGTTCCTTAACCTTAAATTGGCATGATTTAATCTTGATATTTATGATAGGTGAATGAGTATATTCGTTGATGTAACAATTTTCACCATAAAAAAATGTGGTAACTCTATTAGGGATAATTTTATTTAGATTTATTTGTTTTAGTCATCTTTTTAAACTAATTTTTTTTATATCTACATAACCATTAAAATATGCCATGCTCTTATTGTTCAACCTAGTTTTGATATCGCTAATGATCAAGCTAATATTTCATCTAATCTAGTTTAATTTAGTTACTATAATGAACCTGAATATATTTATCATATTTTTATGGTTATTAATTCTAAATAATATGATTATTTTGAAATAGAGAGAATATTTATTTATAGGAAAAACTCAAGATCATATTTTGAATATAAATATTTGTTTAAGGAAAGAAAGATCACAAATATTGATTGAAAATATTCAACCAAAAATCAGATTTTTGTGTAATAAACCATACAAAGATAGTTAACAGTAACCCATTTGATGGTAGACAAAGCTATAAATTGAATAAGGGATGTCATTACTAGTTTGAAATAAGATATAGACTAAGAAGAAGTATCTAATAATGAAATTGATTATGATGTTGAAAATGAAAAACAAACATATAATCATTAGATACGAGGTAACCCTATTGAAACAAGAAATTATCTTGGTAATTTATGATATCTAAAAGGTGTTAATGTTCCTAATATTTATTTTGATTCAAGTGAATCATGGAAAAATCATCTTGATTATTTAAAACTAATTTTTGAAACTCTTATTATTAACGAGAATATCTCTCTTCATTTATTCTCTTAGAATTTAGAAGGTAAGGCCTATCCAATATTTCATTAGATCACTTCCAAAGTCATTAAAGAATGGATAGATATATAATATTAGCTTGAATTATACTTCAAAGAACCTAAATAAGATTAAGAAACTTTTCAAAGAATTGGCCAATATTTCTATAGATCATAGTGAGATGATTTATCATTTCGTAACAAGATATACTAGGCTTAGATATAAAATATATTATGATATTAGGCCTCCAAAAAAGATAGAAAGGTATTTTTATAATGCATTACCACTTAATTATAAAATGGCCTTATAAAATTAATAAATTTTATGATATAATTCTACTATTACATTTCATAGTGTTTATGATTTTTTTAAACATGTTGGTTTTAAAGATGCATCTACTAGTTTAACCTCTGATAATGCATAATTTTAAAAATCCATTCAAAAACTTGGAAATGAGCTATTAATCATTAAAAAATAATTGAAATATCAACCATCAACTTCATGTAAGATGAAAAATATTCAAAAGAATAAATTTGAAAGTAAAATACATTATTTTCATGTTTGTGAAATTGATCAAGATATTGATGCTTATATTGATGTTTTAAAATGTAAGAAATTTATCAGAGGAAAGGATACTATTTCTATCAAATTAGTGGATAATATACACATTTTTAGTTTTGAAGAGCCTTTAAGAAAAATTAGACTACTAATGCTAATGTAATCTAGATAAGAATAAAATATTATAATCCCAATCCTTAAAATAATCTAAATGCAACAAGCACAATAAAAGCTTCTAATAATCAATTATATTATTCAAAAAATTTCACATAAGATAAAGGTAAAACTATTTTTCAAAATGATAATGTTGTAATTAATCATGTTAAAAACATAGAAGAAGAAAACCCTTTACCAATTGGGTTTAATAATGATTAATATCAATTAGTTTATATGTCTACGGTTTATCATCAAATCAATGCTAATAGACCTTATAATATTATTAATGATCTAGTTAATATTTGTGTTATTTTTTATTTAATCTAATATGTGGGTTTACTAGAAAAATTAATGAAGCTATTAAGAATACAAATTATAAAAATGTTGTTAGTTTACAATAAGAAAATTTTAATGAAGAAATTAAGTATGTATTTACTCAATATAATGATCCACCTTATGGATACATCCTACCATTATGTTTATATTAGAATAACTGACAAGATTATTCATAATTACATTCTTGATATAAGGAATTTGAAGAATATAATGCCAAAATTTATTTCTGACCAATTAGGTGTTCTAAAATTTATTGTTGACCAATTAGGTGTTCAATATGAATGAGATAATTAGGAACTTACTAATTTTTATTCATGTCAAACCAAAATTTATGGTAAATTTGATGCATTTTTAATGTTCAAGTTTTAGACATTATTTATAATTATTCTATGTTATTGGGAAGGTATTTGTCTAAATCTACTTGTGCTTTTATTGGAAAAAATACAACTTTGGCTCCCATAGGAAATTAAATAGATTTTATGCAAAGAAAAGGATGGAATGGTACACCCATTGAAATAGTTATGCATAGCATTGATTTTGGTGAATATGGTATTGGAACATATGTAATACTAACATTAGAAGAACTAAATCAAAAAATATTATAGAATATTCCAAAGGGAAATAATTTGTTCTTTGTACTTTGATGGAGCTTGTTCTCAACATGGTAATAGAGATGGTGGTGTTATCATCTCTCCTATAGTTAAGAAACTCATATATGCTTATGAGTTATCATTTGAAAATATGAACAATATAATTGAGTTTGAAGATTTATATATTTGACTTAAAAAATACATCAAGTTAAATATCAAGAATTTAGATGTTTTTGGTGATTCAAAATTAATTATAAGGTAGGCCAAGAAAATTTATAAAACTAATCAATCACATCTACATAGATATGCACAAACAATCTAGTAAATAACAAGAAATTTGTGAATCACTTAATAAATCATATATTCTTAGATAATTTAATATACATGTAAATAAGTTTGTTGTTTATGTTTTTAATTCCACCGTGAGTGACACATAAATTTTTGTTGATTATATTTTTACTAAAATTTTTAGGCCCAACAAACCTAATCATGAAGATAGTTGGATTGTTTTGATTGTGATGAATACATTAATAATTTTTAATTTTAACCTAGAAAATTACTTTGATCATGATGATTATGTACTAATTTATAGTGATTATTTACAACTTAATAGTAATAAACTACTTGCTAGATTGGTAAATTTTGAGTCAATGTTTACTCCTCATGATCAACAAAAGATATCTAGAACTGAAAAACCTTCATGAAAGATCATAGGAGAAACTAATCCAATAAATTAAGGAATTGAAAAATATAGTAAGTCTATTTATTTAGGCATCCAATGCACAACTTAATAAAAGGTATAATTTATCAAATTATTTAAAGAACTTTTTTTTTTTTTTGCTTAGTACTTTAAATATATAAAGGGTTATGATATTGATATAATATGACATGGTATAATAATAAAAATAGGTGTAAAACATCTTATAAGAAAATATTAAGGAATAATCCCTTTTTTGGAAGATACAATAAAAAAAGAGCTTGATAAAATTCTAGATGGTGGTTCATTTATCCTATTAAATATTTAGATTAGGTAGCTAACCATGTTCTAGTTCATAAAAATAATGAAAGTATTCATTTGTGAGTATATTTTAGAGATTTGGATCATGTATTGTTAAATATAATATACCTTTGCCAAACATATCAAATCTTAAAATAAATATCTAGTTGTGAAATAATGTCTTTATTAGATGGATTTTTTGGTTACAACCAGATATTTGTTAACCTAAAATATAAACATAAGACTAATTTAACTATGCCAAAGGGTACATTTGCATTCAATAGAATGCCCTTTGGATTATTAAACGTATGTTTTAATTTTTATATAGATCTTAATGTATTTTTTTTATGATTTAAATGGTGTTATCATCAAGGCTTACTTAAATGATTTAACTATTCATCATAAGAAACAAAAGAAGCATTTAGATCATTGAAGTTAGTTTGTTTCTATATGAAAAAAATATGGTATCTATTTAAATCTTAAAAAATATTTTTTTGGTATAAATATGATTTAAATTTTAAGGGATTTATGGAGTTTAAACCCTAGGTTATTAAAGGGTTAGAATATTAAATCAGGGGAGAAAGACACAATAAATACAACTACTGATTTATACAAGTGACCTAATTAATTATTATAAAAATAAAAATGATTCATAAAAGTATGTAATTAAATATAAATTAACTAAATCAAATAAATAGGAGGATGGAAAATGGTACAAAAGCTGATTAGAGTATCATAAACTAGAAACATGTCTTAAAACTCCTCCTAGACAGTAGTGTGGTTCCTTGGATAATAGTGCACTACATTAGAGTAATCTATGTCATGCTCATGTCATCTTGATAAAAAATGTGTGAAATTATAAGAATAGCCTCACCTGAGTTTGAGACACCTATGCATGTGTGAACAAACCTTGTCCCATTATGTATGACCTATTTTTGATTGATTTAGGAGAAAACCATATACCTCCACGTTATTAGGGTATTTTAGTAACACAAGTAGAAAATGTGTGATGTTATCTAGGTATACTATATGTCCTCAACACCCAAATATGTTTATATTTTCCTAAATACCAATACCTCAAGAGGGGATTAAGCCTGATGTAATTCTCCTAATCTAAGTACTATTGCAAGTGCAAGTGAATACTAGTATGAGTGCTTTGAGTGAGGATTGACAGTATAAATATGATTAAAATGATATTAGGACTATTGTATATGGTTTTATGTAGAAGTGGGATATAATAAAGATCAATGACCTTAATTTTCACAACTTATTTTTGAGCTTAATTGTATGTATTTACATTTGATTTCCATCTAGTGGGTAAATGGATAAAAGTGGTGTATATATATTGATCCATTAATTTTCATGACATGATTTGAGTCTAGGCTAACCCTAGGGTTCCTTTAGAATTGGAAATATGTTTTAAAGAGGTAAGGTACACTATCATAGTTTCTTGATCACTAATGTAGTGCACTAGTGTTGAAAGTGGTGCGCTAATGTCTAAGTGGTAAAACCTAGGGAAGTAAGGGCTTGAATTACTAAGGGAAGGTCTGGGATTACTTTTGTGATGTATAGGGATTGGTTAGACCCAAGTGAAATCTAGATATGGACTGAAATAGGCCCTAAAATAGGTCTTTGGATAAGCTAGGGGTAGGGTGGTCTCAAGTAACACTCATTTCAATCAAGTGACATTTTATATGACTAAATTTGCCCCTATTTTATTATATAAATGTATCAAAGTGAAATGACCAGGATAAAGGAAAAAGAAGTGTAATTGGAATTACCTAAGAGGCAAAGCCCTTAAATATTGGTTTGGGTATGCAAAGAATGCTTATTATGCCCTTAAACATTAGTGTGTCAAGGGATATGTGTGGATGACTTGTGGCTTACATACCTATTTTATTTACTTGTTATATTTATCTATGTTCTTATATAAGTCAGCCTATGGAATAACCTTGGCTAAGTAGACTATATATAAGAGGTAGTGGTTAGTATTTAGTCATCATGTGAAGTATTATTTTATTAGTGCATTGTTGTGGAGGTTGCCCCCTCAAAGTGGCTTTGTTATATTATTTGGTATTCTATTTTGTTGTCACTTATCACTATGTAATCTCTCATATTTTCTTATTTTGTACAATATAAAATAATTATATGTGAATATTTAAGTAATTTCATTACAAGTGGTATCAGATCTTTGATTTGGGCAAGTTTCCTATGATTTTTTTTTGGATCTGGTGAGGCGTGGCTTCTAGGAGCAGTGAAAGCAAAAAAACATAACTTGCAATCTAGGAAGAATTAATTTTTTCTATTAGCATAATATTGCTTGAAACACTTTTTTGAAAAAAAATATTTAAATTTTTTTTTTTGGAAATATTTTTCCCCTTGCACACTTGCAATCATTGGATTGTCTAGATGAGATGATTGTAATTGTATATTCTATCAGTACACTTTTTTGGTACCAAAAATTTTACTCTAGTGCACAAAGGTACTCATTAGATTCATCTTGACAAGGTGATCATAATGGTACCATTTACTAGTATACTTTTTTTGGGGTCAAAACCCTCCTAGGATTTGTTTATGGTAGGTCCTCCAACTCAGGGAAGAAAAGGGGCATCATAAACTCCTAAGACTCATTATACCAATGACATAGAATTTGGAACTTTAGATCTAGAAATTTCTCAACTTTAGGAGGACATAAAAAACTTGGTAAGGCATGATAAATTTATTGCATTCCAAGCATATTTTTAGGGATGCACAAAGAGATTAATGGAGTTCATAGTGATTTTTAGTATATCACTACATAATTGGCTACCCTTACATCTTAGTTTTATCCTAACAACCCTCTACTTCAACATTTAAATCCTCTTGTCAACAACTCCCATGCTGGTATGAAACTAATGTTTCCAAAAGTGGACATGCATAAGTTTTATGGTAAGGATAATCTCACTTAGATTAACCAAATTGAGAATTTATTTGAGCTACATCAAACCCCTTGTTCTCAGAGGGTGATGGTGGCATCTCTGTATATGGAACCTGAGCAATTCATTTGGTATCATTGGTTATGTTCTCAAAATAAAAAGAATGGTGCTCTTATTACATGGACTATATTTACTAAGGAGTTGATAGCTGATTATCATAATAATGTCTCTAAGAACTATTTCAATGAATTAGCCAAGATATGAAAAATAGGACCTATGAAGGATTATATTTAGCAATTTCAAAATCTCTCTTTACGAGTGAAAAATATCACTAAGAGAAATTTGATTGATCTATTTTTGGGTGGCCTCAAAGATAGAATCTAATACAAGGTTTGAATTTTTAGCCCAACATTTGTGTCAGAAGCTATCCCTAAGGCATGCATGATAGAAGAAAAAGAGATGGTCAAAAGGAAAACTTTCACTACTAGTCATGATCATAACTTTACAACACCATCATTTCCATAGCCCACCAGATTAACACAATGAAAAATTGAGGAGAAGTGAGCCAAGGGTTGTGTTATGGTTGTGATAAAAAATGGAGAAAAGACCATCATTGTGCTGAAAAGAAATGAAGATGATGTAGAAGTATATGATGCAGAGGTAAAAGTTCCTGAGGAGGAATTTAAAGACTTTCAACCTACTATTTCATGTCATTCCTTGTTAGGTATTAGTACTCCCCAAACTCTTAAGGTGATGGGTTCCTTAAGAAACAAAAGGTCACTATCTTGATTGATTCTGGGAACACACATAACTTCATCCATAGTAAGTTGGTTTCTCATTTAAACTATTTCATTTATCCAACTCTAGAATTTCAAATTATGATTATAGATGGTGGTACTGTTAGTTGTTTAGGAAAATGTCATAGTATTAAGTTGGCCCTGGGAGACTACTTATTGGATTCTCTTATGTTTGCTATTTTGATGGGTAGATCTGATATTATTTTAGGAGTCGAGAGGATCACCACTTTGGGCACTATTGAGATGAATTTTAAAGAATTATTCATGAATTTTAATTCTAAAGAAAGGAGATTTGAGCTAAGAGGATTAAAGGCTAAATATCCCCAATTTTTTATCTCCCATCAAATGATAAAGATTCTCCATAAGGGTGCTGAGGGATTTGTAGCTTGCTTATTTTCTATAGAAGTACAACCATCTCAGCCATCTCCACCTCTTGATCTGCAACAAATAATTGATGCTCATTCCATTATTTTTGGAGACATGCCAATAGGACTTCAACCTAGCCACACACATGATCATGCTATCACACTTATTCTTGGTAGTACACCACCCAACATTAGGCCATACAATTATCCCTATGCCCAAAAAGTGAAATTAAAAAGATGGTACAAGAGATGTTGGATGCAGTAATCATTCACCATAGCCAAAGTGAATATTTTTCACTAGTTGTCATGGCGAGAAAGAAAGATGACACTTGGAGGATGTGCCTTGACTATAGAGAACTCAATAAGTACAATATTAAAGACAAGTTTCCAATTCCTATCATTGATTATTTGCTTGATGAATTCAATGGTGCTCTTTATTTTACCAAGTTAGATCTACATTCTGGGTATCATCAAATCAGGATCCATGATGAAGACCTACCCAAAATTGATTTCAGGACTCATGAGGGCCATTATAAGTTTTTAGTTATGCCTTTTGGCCTAAAAAATTTACCATCTACTTTTTAGAGTTTGATGAATACTATTTTTAAGCTATTTTTGAGGAAATTTGTTTTATTATTCTTTGATGATATCCTCATTTATAGTAAAAATTGGGCAGACCAATTGTAACATGTGAAACATGTACTCTCCATTTTGGATCAAAATCAATTGTATGTCAAACCTTCTAAATGTACTTTTGGGGCTGGTGAGGTTGAGCATTTGAGTCATTTGGTGTCTTATGAAGGAGTGAAAGTGGATCCTAAAAAAATCCAAGTAATGGTGGACTAGCCAATTCCTAAGACACTCAAGCAACTTTGGGGATTTTTGGGGCTTACTAGTTACTACCACAAATTTATCAAAAATTATGGTAGTATTATAGCCCCACTTACCTCTTTGTTAAACAAAGACTCCTTTTAGTGGACTGATGCAGCTACCCAGGCATTTGAACAATTGAAATTGGCTATGTGTATGACTCTAGTATTGGCCACTCCTAATTTTTATAAGACTTTTGTGGTTGAATGTGATGCATCTGGGTATGGTATGGGTGATGTGATCATGGAAGAAGGTAGACCACTACCATCTGAAAGTTTTCAACTCAAGAGTAAAAATCAGCACAAACCCATCTATGAGAAGGAAATGATGGCCATTTTACATGCAGTTAAACAATGGAGACCTTATTTGATGGGTCATCACTTTTAGGTAAAAACTGATCATGATAGTCTTAAATATTTTTTAGAACCAATATTATCATCTAAAGAATAATAGAAATGGGTAACTAAGATGCTAGGCTATGATTTTAAAATAGTCTATAGAAAAGGCAAGTATAATGTGGTGGTAGATGCACTATCCATAAAAGATAAATCGGTTGAGGAATTGATATGTGCCATAACCATTTTATAGGTAGATTAGCTAGAGGAAGCATGATTATAATGGGAACATGATAGTAATGTTCATGATTTGATTCAAAATATTTAGCAAGGTTTAGATGGATTTGAAAAATTCACATGGAAAGGTAATGCATTATGGTACAAAAATAGATTGTACCTATGAAATAATTCTCTTCTTAAACAAAAAATCCTTTAATAACTTCATGTAACTCCAATTAGGGATTATTCGTGATTTTTGAAAACCTATCACAGGATCAATCAAGATTTTTTTGGGAAGGTCTCAAGGGGGATGTACAAAAATATGTGGTTGAATGTATGATCTATCAACAAAACAAAGGTGAAACCATCAAAACTCTAGGTCTTTTACAACCTTTATCTATCCCTGGCCAACATTGGGAAGAGGTATCTATGGATTTCATTATAAGGTTACCAATATCTAATGGTCAAAATGTTATCATGGTTGTTGTATATCATCTCAGTAAGTATTCTTATTTTTTTTTAGTATCCCAACCATTTGTTGCTAGTACAATATCTATTTCTTTTCTCAATACAATTTATAAATTGCATGGGACCCCTAAGATCATTATCAGTGATAGAGATCCCATTTTTACTAGTAATGTTTGGATTGAGTTATTTACATGTTTAGGCACTCAATTGGCTCATATTTTATGCTATCATCTTCAATATAATGGAAAAACTAAGGTAGTCAACAAATGTTTGGAAATATATCTCTGTTACTTTGTTTCTAATAATCAGGATAAATGGGTTCATTGGCTACCACTTTCTGAATGGTGGTATAATAATTTTATTCATAGTTCTTCCAAAATGTCTCCTTTTGTGGCACTATATGGATACCACCCTCCATCCATCACTTCAACCTTGAAGGTCCATCTTGCAAGTTTGCATGAAAATTTAGCTATGGCCCAAAATTGCAAGAAGTAACAAACATATTAACATAGAAGTGAGAGGAATTTTGACATTAGCGATTGGGTATTTATTAACTTACAACCATAAAAATAGATGTCATTAAAGTAACAAAAAAGGATAATAAGCTATCCCCTAAGTATTATGGGCCTTATAAGATCTTGTAGAAAATTGGCAGTGTGGTCTATAAGTTAGATTTTCCTTCATCCACTCGTATACATCCAATATTTCATGTATCATTCTTGAATAAAGTAATTGGACATAGAGCTACCATTCAAATAGAATTACCTGAATTGGATGAGGAAGGTAGATTTATTCTTGATCCTAAGGTGATCCTTTAATGGTGCACCAAGAAACCACATTCTAGAGCAATTACAAAATATTTGATCAAATGGAAGAATATTCCATATGAGGATGCCACTTGGGAGGATGAAGCATTTGTGCAGTAGCATCTATAGTTTCCATAACATTGAGGACAACATTGTTTTGAAGAGGAAGGGCTTGTTATTCCCTTAACCATTGATGTGTCTAGGGATATGTGTGGCTAACTTGTGGCTTACATACCTCTTTTATTTACTTTTTACATTTCTCTATGATTTTAGATAGGTTGACCTATGAAATAACCTTGGATAAGTAGAATATATATAGAAAGTAGTGGTTAGTCTTTAATCATCATGCGAAGTATTCTAATATTAGTGCATTATTGTGCATTTTTCCCCCTTGAAGTGGCTTTGCTATATTATCTAGTATTCTATTCTACTGTCAATTATCACTATGTAATATCTCATATTTTATTATTTTGCATAATATAAAATAATTCTATGTGAATATCTAATTAATTTAATTACAATGATCTATTATGTTCTTGTAAATGAAACATAGATGAATTATTCCTTACTTAAGGAATATCAAATGTAAAGACAAATATGAGTAAAGAAATAAGGACATGAAAGGAATGAATACACCTCACTGGGTACGTGAACTAATGCAAAAAATTGGTGATGATAAAATGATGAATAACTTGGATTGAGTTTATGGATTACTCAATCCCCATGTGTGGGTGGCTTAATAACTCAATATAATTTTGAATCCATCATTTCCCATCCCTATTTGGTGGATCAAAAACTATGAATAACTTGGATTAGACTGATGCCTTGTCCAACCCTCCTATGTAGGTGGCTCAAGAACTCAAGTAGGATTTGAATCCATCATTGCCTACCCATGTGTAATAGATGAATATGTAACTAAAACTATGTAGTATAACTAAATATTTTTGATGTAACTAAAAATGTATAAGAGGGATCTAGGTCCACTTAGAAACTCTAAAATAAAAAATAGCTCAGGGGCCTTTTAGGCACTCATGAATGTAGTTCATGGACTATGTGGAAATTCTAACCACTATAGATGGAATAAGGCATAAACATGGTGTAAACTTAGTGAAAATAGTGTCTAGAGTATACAACATGGAAAATGACATAGAGTTGTCATTCCATCTAAGATGAGATGGTGTAAAACTGATCATGTGTAAATAATGTGTTACACACATGCCCCTAATTTTGATATCTATGTATATGGATTCTAGATTAAGTTGTAGCAACCCATGTCTCTGTATATATGAAATTAAAATGGGAGTGATCATGTCATGCATGATTCCCTTAATCTAAGTAAATCGGTATGATTCTATAAAAAATGAAGAATAATTTGAGCATAACTGATAATCTATGATTGATACTATACAAAGCTAAACTGTAAATATTGTACCTTTCTAGCCAATGTAGATTTTATTATTTTTATTATTGGACAATAATGTGATCCCTAAGATTATAGTGCACTTTGCTAGTGTCCTCTATTTTGTGCTAGTGCAGTTATGTTTTTTTATGCAAACTAAAATTGAACTTTATGTTACTATTTTTCACTATGTTTTCCTAATTCTGAGCTTTGTAATCTGTGTCTACATGTTAAAAATTATGTTTTAAGTTCACCCAAATGGCTTGATATCTATGAAAAACCCCTATAAATTCCCTCTCTTTTGAGGGGATTTATTGAACATGTATAATAACTATCCTCAAAAGAAAAGCTAATGCAATTTGTATGTTAGCTTGAGCATATATGATATATACATAATAAACCAATATAATGTGTAACATGACATTCACAAAATTTTCAAGATAGATATAATAATGTAGACATGTGTATGAATAATAAGTCTAAGTAATAATCTATGTAAACTACCTAGGGGGATGGGGTATGATGTCCATCAAGTCACCCAAGGAGGAAGGGGAAGATACATGAAGTTACTCATGGCATATAAAATTGAGTGTGTGAAATCAAAAAGCAAGAGACAAGTGTCATGGTGATGACACATACATGAAATCATACATATAAACATATGAGGCATGCAAAGTAGGTCAAGGGGATAAAATAAAATGGACATGGGCATATGTCACTAAGTCTTAGAAAATAATACATACAAGGACATGTTCAAATGTACAATTACATAAACATAAAGCAAGGTTGGCTTAGAGCCACATAGAAGGACATGTTCAAATGTCCACATACATAATCAAGAAGGCACACACAAAGACATGGGCACATGTCCAAAGCATACACACAATGAAATTAATTTTCATAGAACCATAAAATAATGGCATATTCAAATGACCTCAAGTAGATGTACAAGCATAAATATGCAATCAAATCTAAACTAAAAAATCTAGAGATGAAAGTATGCATGAACATGTAGTACAAATCTTTATAATAGAAAACATGTACATAAGTTGAGTCTATAATATTAGTAGTAAGAAAAAATTATTTGATTAGTATAAGATGATCTATATCAAGAGATAAAGTCAATGCCAAATCTATGATATAGAGTATAGAAAGATGTAACCTGACAAACTAGAATTTATGTAATATGATGCCCTAATGGGAAAATGTATCAATGTGTAATCTATGTATGTTCCCCCAATGGGTAGATATTAGTAAATTTGGAACTATTTAGAGTACCTTAGTCTTGTAATAATCTACAAACACTTAAGAGAATAAGTGAATCATGTATGTATGAGAAAATTGATTAGACTAGCATAAATAAAATATGTAGTATTTGGAAAATATAAGGAATGTAAACATGGAAATGCATACAATCTAAAATTTTGTATTTTTTGAGAAATATTTGAATGCTTTTGTATTTTTGAACATGTTATATATTTTTTATGTTTTTTGAGTAATATAACTATGTATAAGAAATCATGAAAATAAAAATATGTACAAGTAAAATGTGAGTTGTTTATGTATATAATCTCCATAGATGAATGATGTTCAATGGATTCTTGATTACCTTATCATCAAAAGAAGTTAGGCTCTATACCTTTGGGCTAAGATTTTTAATTATTAAGTAGGGGAAAAGCTGATTTGGTTTCAACTTGCCTTTCAACTCTTCTTTGGCATTGACATTTTTGAGATTCTCTTTTTGGATGAGATAATTGGCTTCAAATTCTCTACTCTAAACATGGATATTATAGGCCCATTGTATTTATTTTTGGTATGCTATGAGATGTTCTATAACTTGGATGTGTGTGTGATCCAACATTTCTAATTCATGGAGATGTCTCTCTCTATATTGGACATATGCAATAAGCCTTTTGAGGGATACTTGTAAGGATGGAATTTATAATTCTAGTGGGATAACTACTTTGGTTCCATATACTAGTGAATAAGGAGTAGCTCCTATCAGTGTGCAAATACTGGTGTAGTAGTTCCATAATGCATAGATGAGCTAGTTGTGTCAATCAACACTAAATTTGACAACTATTTTGTTGAGGATACTATTAATTATTTTGTTAGTAGCTTTTAATTGGCCATTTATTGATGGATATTATGGAGTAGAGAATGTGTGTTGGAAATTACATTTAACACAAAATTTCTTAACTATTTTAGTCTTAAAAGAAGTCTCATTATTTGTAATGATGGATATTGGTAGATTGAAGTGGGAAATAATGTTGGTCATGAGAAAATGAAATATATCCTATCCTTTTTTGGATTATAATGGAATGTCCTCCAACTAATTTGTAAAGTATTTTGTAGCTATAATAATGAATTTATGACCCCCTACTGATTCTAGATTTATTTACTGATTAGATCAAATCCACATAACATGAATGGCCATGGTGAGATAATGGGTTGTAACTGTTATGAAGGAACATGGTGTATGTTTACATGTCATTGACATTTATCACATAATTTAGCATATTATTGACATTCTTGCTCCATAGTGGGCCAATAATATCCCTATCAGAGTAATTTGTGTGACATTGCTTTACTATTAAAATGGCCACCAGATTCACTATCATGTACTTGATTAATGTCCAACTTAGCCTCCTCAACTGTTAGACATCAGAGTAAGTTCCCCTCAAAATATCGATTGTATAAGTCCCCACCTATGATGATGTAACATAAGGAATTTATCTATAACTTGTGATTATCATTCTTAGTGAAAGTATCTAGTATAATATATTTATGTAGAAAGTTATATATATCTAAAAACCATTCAGATGCTATTTTACTATGTGTGGTGGCTAAAACTTTTAGATATATGAGGTTGACATGGGATACCAATGATTATTGTTATAATTTGATAGTGAAGATAGTATAGTCATCACTAATATCAATGGGGATCATGATGCCACACTGACCATTGCATTTGTGTGATGATTGTCTTTACAAGGAATAATTTTTATAGATAAGTATTTAAATTGAGCCTGTAAACATTCAACCATATTATTTTAAGGAATTAGACATTATTCCTTAGTTTATCATACATCTATAACCTGATTGATAATCAATTATTAATCCTTGTAGACTTGAATAGATTTAATTTGGATAACTTTAGCTTCTTGAAGGCTAAGGATAAGAGCCTCATATTATATGATATTATTTGTACATTAAAACTCAATTAGTAAGAAAGTGGTTCCTATGTGTCCAAGTCAGTTGATAAAAATAATTACTCATATGGAACCTAATACATATATAAAACCATTAAATAACATTGTCCATGTGTCAGAAGTGGTATTGTAAGCTATGAAGTAATCTCAAAAATTATCATTGATAGGATTGGTATCTAATAGTGGTGGTGCTTCTAATTGATCTGTAATTATCTGCCCATTTATTGATTTTTGTAACACAATATTTAGGTTGAATTCCATAACATTATCCATTTTGTAATATAGATTGAGAGATGCAGTTAGTACATAAGAAAATTTAAAGGGTCTACTTTTGTAATCACTTATGTCTCATTGTTATTCATATAGTGACAAAGATTATGGGTAGTAAATAAAAGTGCCAAACATATTTTTTATATTGATGGATTTTTTTTTGTAATCAACAAGTGTATGAATGATGTATTAAATAGCTCACTCATTATGTTGATCATCAGGTTGTGCCAATAGTACACAAAGTACATGATCTATCACTAAGAGGTAGAGGATAAGTGGCCTATCATGTGTTGGTGGTACTAGTATATGTGTTGTAGGTATGGTGCCATCTATGTTGAGTGGGATATCATAGAAAATGTCTGAGTGCTCACCAAAGTATGCCTAGGAATTTGTGGAATAAGGAAACCTATTCATAATATATAAGGAAGGGAGATCCTCATATTCCCCTAAGAGTTCTAAGAGATCCTCATTGTAACAAAATTCATCAAAAGTAGGTAAATCTAGAGAAACATTATCATCAATAAGATTAGGGTAACCAACTCAAAGTATAGAGACATGATTTACTATATTTTCTATCCATGTAATGGGTCAAAAAAATACTATATGCTGATAAGTGTGGTGAGAAGACTAAGCATTAGATTTGTAATCCTTACATCCAATTCCTTTCTTACATATTGATCATATACCTTAATAAGATTAAAAATTACCTGTTCATGTTTTCTATGGCCCTATCCTATGTAACCCATTTTTAAAAAATATATCAATGTAAATGGAGAAGTAAATTTATTATCAATTACTCTAGAGGTGCCTAAGGGAGTTATATGTTGATGTTGTATAGTAGATTTTGGATGTGTTATAACAATATCCATGTGAGGAATATAATTATATGAAGGCTCTATGTGCTAAAAATATTTGAATGGTTCTTGATCCATAGGGCATGTGTAGATATGACCTTTGTAACTAAAATTTAAACATGTATGTAAAGTTGATGGAACTACATGGATATCATGAATCTAAGGATTGTTGAGCATGTTCTTGAGATTCATTGATTTTCATTGATGCCAAGGTGATCTTATTACATAATGCATTAATGAAAAATTAATAGGTTCTAAGTGGATTTGAGAGTGCATAACATGTGTGAAAGTATTTGGAATGATAGAGAATGTTTTTGATGTTATGTTCCTATTTCATAGGTCATATGAAATGGCAAAAGGGATTTTTGTCTTATGAAAGTGAAAGGAATTCATTAGAGCAATCATATGAATGTCTAGGTTCTCTTAGTCATCTTGGCAAATCAAGCTAAGTGAGAAGATTGATGAAATTATAATTAGCACATATGGAAGTTTAAAAAGGATTTGGTCACATGGATCTGATAATTTTTGTACCAAGATCTAATGGTCCAAGTTTTAGGTCATGATGTGATGTGTAACAAATGTTATGGTAGTACAAAGTTGGTCTCCCAGGAAGATTTCAATAGCTTCCGTAGCCAATTTTGAAATATAAAGTGGCCATTATATAAGGCTGACAAGTGTCAAAAACTCACTTGATAAGATGAAGATATAATGATGATCATATGGTCAATAAGTCAAAGTATCCTAAGTTTAAATGCGATGGTGACATTTGTTATAAACATAGCGAGTTAGTAGTAGATCGATGGTGCAAATCAAGTCAATAAGTCAATAAACATATATTTCACTTAGGGGTGCCAAGTGGAATAATATTGGAGACTAATATTAGGGTACACAAAAGTCACATAGGGCTTCCAATTGGTGTAAGAGTGGAGATTGATAGTAGGATACATAGAAGGCATGTGGGGCTACCAAGTGTCATAATCTTAGAAGCACATATCAAAGATCAACGACCAAAAATTTAAAGTAAAGACCAAGAGAATATTGAGGAGATAAATGGAGAATATTTGATCAAGTTTATAAGGGGAAAAATATGAATACATGTGTATGAATTTTTTGCATTACATAGCAACCGTTGGAATTGGAATATTCAAATTAATAAAGGAAAACTAGTGATCATTGTTTTGTTTATATCTTTTGATAAAATATGAATTTGAAGGTGGTATAAAAATAAAAGTTGTACAAGAATCCAAGGGATATCCAAAAATATTGGTTATGAGGTTTGAATATTCATATAGTTTTAGTTTTTGAGCTTCAAAGTTGATTATGTGTTTGACCATCTTCTACAAGTGACTCGAGAAGGATGTTTGTATTTGTCTTGATGGTGTTTGGATGTTTCAAGGTGAATTAACTATTGGAGAATGTTATAGACTCCATTAAGATATTTTTTTTGGATTTTAGAGTTTTGACCAATCTATCTTCAGTATAAAAATGACTAGAAGTTGACTGTTTATTTGTTCATGGTGTTCTTATGTACAAGACTAATGTTTGAGTAGATTGTGCATATGCAAAGGAATGTAGTGATGGATGTAATAAATTGAAGGTGTGTTAAGGGTAATTTTGAATAGACTTATGCATTTAGAATTGGTCTTGTGTTCCTAATTTTCTTGGTGAAGTGATACAGAGGTGAATAAGTCTCCATAAGACCTACTAAGGCCTATTTGAAAGGTATAGTTACTTAAGGGTGATCCATGGATGCTATGGCCAACCTATGAGGGTGGTATTCAGATACATCTTAATTTAATATAACCTTAATGGTTAAAGCAAATATTATGGCTGACCAAGAAGATGATATTCATGAAGGCTTTATGAAGAGTGAAATTAAAGGTGATGGTTTATAGATTTGAGAGGTGAAGGAAGAGAAAATGTGAGTATGTCTAGTGGATGGATTGAATATAAGAGAAGATTGATGATTGTGTGTATGACATGTTGGTCATAATTATTATGTCATAATAGTGTAATTTTAGGATTAAATAATTGAGGATTAAAAAAGAGGTCTAGAGTGATCCAAAAGGGTGTTTTGGATGCATTACTTATGTGTGCAAGATTGAGAGTGTGAAGGGTTGAAATATAGGTGTTATAAATTATTTCCCCATAATATTTAAAGACAATCAGTGTTCTAGAGTTATTGATTTCATAGGTGTTGTGTGGGTACTCAACATCTAGAATAAGTTGGTGCTTATTCATGTTTAGGGGCGGTTCTCCTTGTGAAGTGTATGCTTCACTAAAAGGTCTTATGTTTATGATAATTTTAATGGACAATTAATCCATGTGTTTGTAGGATTAAGAGTGGGTTTTATTCCCCATGAGGGTTTTGCACATAATTCATGTGTTGTGTACTTGATCTTGCATCATCTTTCTTGTTCATTATTATGAATGAATTGTATGTTTTATGAATGCTTGTGGTGATTGATTAAGGGTTTGAAAGGATTGGAAATTAAAGTTTGGATTATATTACATCATTTATTTACCACCACTCTAAATTATTTTACCTCTAACAATTGGTATTAAAGCCACATCTTCTGTGTAAGTTTAACCACTTAAAGGTGATCCAAGGTAAAATATGGTAAGTCATATGCAGGGTTTCTATACAAATTAAGAACCATTGTTAAATGGGTCTAATTATGATTTTTGGAGTGTAAGAATGAGGACATACATCATGTCTATAGGGTTTGATACTTTGTAATTTATTATGGATGATTATACTACACCAAATATTCATCCAATTAGTGAAATTGATAAGAAGCTAAGTGAAAACAATTCAAAGGCAATGAATACTATCATTTGTGTTCTTTTAGAGATTGAGTTCACCAAGGTTATTCATTATAAGTCTTCCAGGGAAATTTGGGTCAAATTATAAACTATATATGAAGGAGATTAAAAAATTAAGCTAGCTAAATTAAAAACTTACTGAAGGTAATTTGAGGGCCTCAAAATGAAGGAAGATGAAACTATTACATCCTTTCTTATAAGGGTTGATGAGATAGTAAACATGATCAGAGGTATTAGAGAGAATATTGAAGAAGATGTTATAGTACAAAAGGTATTAAGGTCTCTCAATCTCAAATTTGATTCAAAAGTATCTAATATATAAGAAAGTCATGATCTTATTTAGATGAAGATGGATAAATTACATGGGATCCTTGTTGCCTATGAGATGAGAGTCAATGAATATAGACCTCCTAAGAAATAAGCAACCTTCAAGGTGATCAAGGAGATAAAATCCAGAAAGAAAAAGTTAAGTCTTTAATACTTTGACCTTAATGAAGATCAACTTGAATCTATGATTTCAAGGAAATTAAATGTAGGGTTAGGTAAGCATGAAGGGAAACTTCCTTTTAAATGTTTTTCATGTGGTAAAGTTGGTCATTTTGTAGCTAGATGCCTAGATAGAGGCAAGTTTGAACACAAAAAATCTCATAAATAATATCATGAGGATGAATACAAGAAATTTAAGGATCCTAACAAGTACAAAAAGTTCTTTAATAAAATAAATGGCAAGAAATAATCATACAAAGGCAATAAGAGTCTTTACCATGAAGAAGATAGTAACTCATCTGTAGAAGAAGAAGAAAACACATCAGACAATGATGATTATTTTCATAATGAGGATAAGGAGACATTATTAATGGATCTTAGTGATGATGAAGGTGAATGTTATTTAAGTAAAGATAACTTTGGAGGAGATAGATCCAAGGAAGAAAATGAGAAATTCACTCTTAAAGACAAATATCTAAACACTATGGAAGAAATGAAGATACTACAAGGCAAGAATAGAAAACAATCTTCTTTGATCAAATATTATGAGGTATAAATTGGCCTTTTTGAAGGAAGGTTGAGTAATGAAGCCAAGGAGAATGATGAGATCACTCAATAGCTTTAAAATCAAGTTTGTACTCTTGATGAAGAGGTAAAGATTAAGGATGAAGAATGTATCATGTATCAATCAGAGATGGATTCTTTATAGATGAAACTAAATCAAGCTATGAATAATCTTGAAACATATTAGAAGTTAGAAGTAACTTTAAAAGAGATGATCTCGTGACAACAAAGATGCAGTTGATGATTTAGATAATAAAGAAACTAAGGTAGATAATGAGGTTGAATTAATGAAATCTCTTGAAGATCTAAAGATTGAGAAGAAAAATAACAAGATGATGATGCCATAAATTAAGGATTATAAGGAAAAATTTAATGTATTTGAGGCAATAATAAATGATGACACTAGATAACATGAAGATATAGTCAAGCATCTCAACACTCAGTTGGAAACTATGTCCATAAGCCTAAAAATTAAAGAAAATGAATGGTCTAGGTTATGATTAAAATTGAGTCCTTAAAGGTTGAGTTGGAGAAGACAAATAGAAAGGTAAGGTCTTTTGTGAAGTTTCAAAAGAGTTCTAATGATCTTAAAAAAATTCTGAGTAGTCAAATGTCTACAAGTGATAGATCTACTCTAGTTTTTAAAAAAGAATAAAAGGTTGAAACTAAATACAAAGAAAAGGATAACATGAACAAGAAGAATGAGAACTTAAAAGTAAATGATCAATCAAGGAATGATGGTACTATCATATTCAAAAATAATCCTATTAAAAAACCAAATGCTATTAAGTATGTAAATTTTGATGCTAGTAAGTATGTATGGTCTAGGTGATGAACCAAATGTAAATATCAATACAAAAGGTGTGTAGAGTTGTTGATTAGTATTTAATACCAATGCTATTTTGATATAAATTATGGTCTTATGTTTCCAATACTTGTATTAATACTAGAATGTATTTGGAGTGAGGGGGATATAACTCAAGTTTATTGATGAATATGTGAAGTTTGGGCATGTTTTCTATAAGCTAAGAATCAAGGAGAAATTTAGATAGAGGTATGTTATATTCAATTGATAATATGCAAGGTAATCATAGAGTGAGGGGGAAAATATGTTAGATGTTTCAATTCCAAGGAGATGGTGTGGTTGAGTATGGTTTGAGAACAAGCTATATGAGATGAGTATAATGTTAGGGAGAGCTTTCTAAGCTCTGTGAATAGTTTGTCAGGTCCAAGGATCAAGTTGGCATGTTGAGAAAAAGACCCCTTGTCATTAATGTCAAAGGGGGATAAAGTTTAGAATGAAGGAATTATTTACTTTGGGAGAGATAATTATAAAAGGTGTTTACCATCAATGACAAAGGGGGAGATTGTTGAGCATGTTCTTGAGATGCATGGATTGTTATTATTGTCAAGGTGATCTTAGTACATAATGCATTAATGATAAAGTGATAGGTTCTAAATGTATTTGAGAGTGAATATCACATTTGTAAGTATTTGGAATGATAGAGAATGTTTTTAATGTTATGTTCCTATTTCATATGCCATATTTGGTGGTACGAGGTCTTTGTGATCTTATGAAAGTGAAAGAAATTCATTAGAATAGTCATGTGAATGTTTAGGTTATCTTAGTCATCTTAGAAAATCAAGTTAAGTGAGTAGATTTATGACACCAAAATTCACATGTTTCGAAGTGTCAAAAGGATTTGACCACATGGGTCTAATTATTTTTGTATAAATATATTATGGTCCAAGTTTTAGGTCATGTGGTAGTGTGTAGCAAAAGTTATGGCAGTGCAAAGTTGGTCTCTTAGGTATATTTCACTAGCTTCCATACTTAGCCAATTTTACAATATCAAGTGACCATTATATAGGGATAATAAATGTAAAAAACTCACTTGATCAAATGAATATCTAACTATAATCATGAGGTCAATAATTCAAAGGATATTGAGATTGAATATAATGGTGACATGTGTCACAAACATGGTGATTTAGCAATAGATTGATGGTGCACATCAAGTAAATAAGTTAATAAGCACATATTGAACTTGGGGATAACAAGTGGAATAAGAGAGGAGAATTAAAATAGGGTACACAAAAGGCATTTATGGATGCCAAATGGTGTAAGACTAGAAACTGATAGTAGGATACACAAAAGGCATGTAGGGCTACCAAGTGTCATAATCTCGAAAGCATAGATCAAATATCAATGGCTAAAAATTGAAAGTAAATACTAGGAGACTCCTAAGGAGATCAATGAATCATATTTGATCAAGTTTATAGGGGGCACAAGATGAAGACATGTGTCTAAAGTTTTTACATTACATAGTGACCTTGGAATTTGAATATTCAAATTAACAAAGAAAAACCAATGATCATTATTTTGTTTATATATTTTGATGGAAGATGAATTTGAAGGTGGTATAAAAAGAAAAGTTGTAAATGACTCAAAGGGATATCCATAAATATTGGTTATAAGGTTTAATTTTCATACAATTTTAGTTTTTGAGCTTCAAATTTGACTGTGTTTGACCATCTTCTATAGGTAACCTGAGAAGGATGTTTGTATTTGTCTTTATGGTGTTTGGATGTTTAAATGTGAATTAACTATTAGATAATATTATATAATCCATATGGATAATTTGTGTGTATTTTTTAGGTTTTACCAATCCATATTTAGTATTAACAAATTCTTATAAGTTGATTATTTGTTCATTCATGGTGTTCTTGTGTACAAGACTAATGTTTGAGTAGATTATGCATATGCAGAGGAATGTAGTGATGGATGTAATAAATTGAAGGTATCTTAAGGGTGATTTGGAATATACATATGCATTTATAAGTGGTCTTGTGTTCCTTATTTTCTTAGTGAAGTGATAAAGAAGTGAATAGGTCTCCATAAGACCTATAAGGGCTACTAAGGTCTATTTGAAAGGTGTAGCTTCTTAAGGGTGACCCATGAATGCTATGGCTGACCTATGAGGGTGGTACTGAGCTATGTATTAGTGTAATAAAAGACTTAAGGATTAAGGAAAGTATTATGGCTGACTAAGAAGATGATATTCATGAAGTCTTTATAAAGAGTGAAATCAAAGGTGATGGTTTCTATATTTGAGAGATGAATGAAGAGAAAAAGTGAGTGTGCCTAGTGGATGGATTGAAGAGTAGATTAGGTTGAGGATTGTGTGTATATTCTGTAGGTCATAATTCTAATTTCATAATAGTGTACTTGTAGGATTGAAGATTGATGATGAGTGAAGAGGTCTCGAGTGATCCAAAAGGGTGTTTTGGGTGCATCACTTGTGTGTGCAAGCTTGAGAGTGTCAAGGGTTGAAAGAGAGGTGTTATACATTATTTATCTATCAAATTGAAATGAAATTAGAGTTTTGGATATATTTATTTCATATGTGTTGTGTAGGTTCTCAACATCTAGAACAAGTTAGTTCTTGTTCATGCTTAGGAGTGGGTGCTCTTTATGAAGTAGGTGGTTCACTAAAAGGTCTCATGTTTGTGATAATTTTATAGTACAATTAGTCCATGTGTTTTTAGTTTTTTGAGTGGTTTTTATTCACCATGAGGGTTTCTCACATAATTCATGTGTTGTGTGCTTGATATTGCATCATCTTTCTTGTTCATTTTTATGAATGACTTATATGATTTATGAATATTTGTGGTGATTGATTAAGGATTTAAAAGGATTAGAATTGATGTTTGGATTATATTGCATTAATGATTCACCCCCCCTCTTAGTGATTGTACTTCTAATATGGTTTCAAAAGAAAGATAATGTAATTAAGATCATTGGGCATAATTTTACATGCTTTAGGTAGTGTTCTAGGTCCCAATGTAAGGTTTAGTGTGATTTTACCCAAAACTTTGTGTGGAATATTATCAAATCCCTAGATGTTCATATTAGGAGGATCCAAATCCTTGGCATGTATATTGAGAAATTGAATAAAAGATATATGACAAATATTCAACCCTGATCCATTATCAACTAGAACTCATTTGACACACACCTCATTAATTTTTAATGTAATGTAAAGAGGAATATGTTGCTCTATTGAGCATTATCATTGATGTGAAAGGTTCATCCTATGAAGGATGATGTCAAAGGTGACTAATCCTAGTCTATTAATGTGTGATGTGACAAGATTTATAGGAGAGTGTTGTCATGAGAGAGTGATGTCTTGAGAGAAAGAGAAAGAGATAATTTGGAGGAAATTAATGTCTTATGTTTGTGTGAATGTATAGGTCATTGACGTCAAATTTGCATAGGAAGCCTAATCATGAGCCTAGTCATGACATGAAGAGGTATGTGCATGAAAATGGATGAAAATAGGCATATGAAGGCTATATGGAACTACTTGAGAATATATAAAAGGTATTGAATCATTCATAGGAATTTTAGAGTGAACATACAAGGGTAAGACCTTTAGTCTAGGTTTTCACCTAGACCTCTCTTGGTCCCTACCTCCCTAATGAGGTATGAAGATTAGATGTCAAGGTATGTTTACATATGTGAGCATAAACAGAGGTTATAAATTTTTTTATAGGCATGTTCACAAATTTTTAGGTCATGGTTTGAAGGAAATTGTATGAAACACTATTTTAGGCCTTCTTGAGTTCACAAAATGAGGTCTCAAGACCCAAGAAGCACTTTCAAACATTCTTTGGCACATGTAACCTCTGCATGGGAACATAAAATATTAAGGAGAGATGGGTAAGGGTCCTAAATAAGATCTTTAGGAATTGGTTTTGGATTTAAGGGGTAGTCTTTTATGAATAATCATTAACAACAAAACCTCTATTAAACCTCCCTAAAACCCTAATAAGGACCCAATGTGAAAGGTATTATTCAAATAAGATTAGAATGGATTAAAATTACTATAAAATATATTGGATAATGTATTAAAATCTCTCAAGTACCTCTAGGTGGTGGTTATTAGTCAGATGAGAGAGAAAATGCACATATACAAGTTTATTTATCAAGAAATTATTGTAGCTCTCAAAAGTTACATTGGTCAAAGAACATAAATGAATGAGATAATAAGATAGAGAATCATAATACATGTACATGATGGTTTATATATATGTTCCATCCTTTATTTGTGTTAATTTGGTCATCCAAGTTAGCACGTCACATATAGACCTAATGGTGTAAGTAGTGAAAAACCTAGGCAGAGATGAGAAGATGGATTTAAGGGTCTAATCATGTTATATTCATGAAAAAAAGTGCATGAAGAGTTTATTTATTAATTTTTAGTCATGTTAATTATTGTAATAAGTTTTTAAGATTAGTAAATCTGGTGAAAAAATTGCTCACAAAATGATCTGTCTAGTTCAAATAAGACTGTGTGATATAAGGTTAAAAATTGGTATACAAGACCAATATTTACCATTAGAACATATGATATTTATATTTGAAGATGATTTGGAGATATAATAGGACCATTATCATGATAAATATTTATGTAAAGTGTCTAAATATGTGTTGGAGGTTTAAGTCATAGTGACTGGTCTTTAAGGTAAATTAGTAGTTCTAAATGAGTGAGTTGTAGAGATGTTTTTGAGCCTTTACCTCCTAAGTGAAAGTGTTAAAAGAATTTGGTGATGACCCTGAGGTCATATAAAACCTATATAAATTTTTATTTTTTTTCATATTTTAGTATTATAAGAGTACTTGAGATTCATGTTTTCAAGATAGACTTTTGAGGTACACAGGCCTAATAGGGTAATTGGTCCTAAAGGAGATTTCATGGAATGAAGGAAACAAAAATGTATAATAAAGCATGGAGGAGGTAAATAGGGGTATTTTTATAAGTGATTTAATTGTTTTAAATTGTTGGATAAGGCCATTTGGGTCCAATAGAATCAGGTTTTGATGCTAAGATGATAGACCTAATGCAATCAGGTCTCCATAAAGCCTAAAAGAGAAATGAGGTCTAATTGAGTTGTTTTAGACCAAAAGGGGTCCAAATTTAATTTTAATCATGTTAATAATATATTTTGAGACCTATTATATGTATTAAATAAGATTTTTAAGGTGCTTGTCCAACCAAGTGGTGTGTGACCAACCAAGTGGTGTGTGACCATGAGACTTGAATATATACAAGGCAGTTTAGGCCTATTTTTATATAAGAAATAGAAATAAATAAAATATTTCTTAGGAGAAAATAAGGATGTATTGAAATGAGAAAATAATGTTAGATCATAGTTTTGGTGATAAAAATACATGAGGTGGTTTTTTTTGTGTTGAGTCACTTAAGAAGTCGGTAATTCCTTGCAAGTGGGTGCTTGCTAAAGCCTAGCCAAGTGGGTGCTTGACTTCATTGGGGTTGGTGCTCCAAGCTGAGTTGGTGCTCAAAATAATTTGATATTTTGTATTATAAGACAATAGTCCATTTTTATGTATCATAGTGGTTTTTCTTCCCCTTGAGGGTTTCCCACTCATATGTGTGTTTTCTTGTGATATGCTCATGTGAATGGTCTTTATGCATTGCTAGATCTTAATGTTGCTTTCATAGTTTACGAATGATTGGTTATAATTTAAATAAATTTTTTGGTACACTAATTCACCCCCCAAACATCTTAGTGATTGTGCTTCCAATATGATCTATTATGTGTTGAGGTGGGATATATTCTTTTTTAAATGAGATATGCTCTTTAGTCCATTTCATAGTATTGATTATAGAAGCGAAATATTCTAGTTCTACTATGATAGGCACCTTAATATCATAGAGTGTTTCATAAAAATTATATCTATTTTTCTTGATTTTAGGAGATCTAAAATGAAAAATATAGTTTAAGAACACTACTCTGATTGATAAAGTTATAGCCATGGGTTTAGCTAAATTGACATGCTTTAGGACCACTTACGGGCTTCATAGCATAGACCGTAGGGTTTACTATGAGCATAGAGTTGGTTATAGGAGCAAGGTAGTATTTAGATATATAGAGTAAAAAATTAGGAGGGATAAGTGAAACCACTGATGTTCTCTTACATCTAGTAGTGATAGGTAAGGAATAAAAGTAAACCAAAGAGCAAAAAGCATCTAAAGGAGACTTGTTAATTTTGGTAAATGTGCTAGTTATCTTATGTAATAGGTCCTCTATGTATGTGAGGATTTGATTCTTAATTGAATTTCATATAAGATATAAATAATGTGCTAGAGATAGAATGACATATGACATACTTTTTAAGTAATATAAAGCATCATGCGCATATATGTCTATGTCTTCTTTGAATTAATTCCAAATGAAAGGAAACAAGCATCCAAAGGAAGCTAGAAAACTTTGAATCAAAAAGTGATAAAATTATTTTGTCATTATTATCATGATTATACCAAATAAAAATTAGAAGATATCGGGATCTAAAATATGAATATGGGTCCTAAAAAGGATTGAAAATTAAAACCTAGGGTTAGGGTTTTGTGTATTATTTAAAGTAAGTCAAATTCAAAAAATGATTTAAATTTTAAGGGATTTATAGAGTTTAAACCCTATGTTTTTAAAAGGATGAAATTTTAAATCAAAGGAGAAATATGTAATAATTATAGCCACTAGTTTGTACAACAATTGACCTAATTGATTATTCTAAAAATAGAAATAAATCACACAAGTATGTACTTAGCTAGAAACTAATTGAGATAAATGTAAATAAGGATGTAAAGTGGTGTAGAATCTGATTATAGTGTCAAAAATTAGAAATAGGTCTTAGGACTCCTCTTTTATAGTAGTATAATTCCTTGGATAGTAGCACACTGCACTAGTTTCATTTATGCCACACTATATTCTTATTTATAAAAACTATGTGAAATTTTGGGAATAGCCTCGCCTACGTCCAAGACACTTGTTCTTATTGGAATGAACCTTGATCCATTATTCATGATCTACTTTTGAAAATTTAGGAGAAAACCCTATACCTCTATATTGTTAGGGTATTTGAGTGGAATAAGTAGTAAAAGTGTGATGCTAGCTGGGTAGGTTGGATGTCCTCAACTCCCCACTATGTTTAGAGTTACCTACATACAAATATCTCAAGAAGGGATCAATATTGATGTATTTAACCTAATATAAGTGATGGTGCAAGTTTAAGTAAATGCTAGTATGAGTGCCAACTTGAGTTATTTGAGTGAGGCTTGAGATTAAAAATACGAGTAAAATAAGCTTATGACTATTGTATATGTCTATATGCAAAATTAGCATAGAATAGGGATAAATGACCTTGGTTTACATAACTTATTTTGAGCTTGTTTTTATGTATTTTCATCTGATTTCCATATAGTGGGTAAAGGGATAAAAGTGGTGTATATATACTGATATGGTACTTGTCAAGATGTGATTTGAGTTTAGGTTGACCATAGGGTACCTTTAAAACTATAAACATGTCTATTAGGGTTAAAAATAGGTAAAGGACACTAACATGATCCCTTCATCACTAGCGTAGTACACTAGTGTCCAAGTGTCTACATGGTATAACCTAGGTCACTAGCAACCTGGATGCCTAGGGGAAGGTTTGGGACTACTTTTGAAATGTCTAAGGATGGAAATCATTAGTCATTACCTAGATAAAATAAATATCATAGGTTATATTTGATTAATATTATTTGAGCTTGAGTCTTTTGAGATAAGATGGTTGTAGGTAAATCCTAGCCTCTACATATATTCTGGTGTGCCCAACATGAATTTTATCCAAAATTTGGTTGGATTAGATTCATGTTTTTATTTATATCTTATTAATATAAAATAGTTCAAACCTTTATCCAAATTTATTGGTCATCCTAATAAAATTTTCTTTCTAGTTGACAATAGTATCAGCTATCTTGACATAATTATGTGTTTTCCATATACATCGACTAGGTTGATTTAGTCATTTTTCCTTAAATACCATTAATGTTGCCTTTTCACCAAAATATAATGGCCTAGTCAACATAGTCTATTTTTATAGATTCAATAGTTAACTATATTGGTCATGCCAATACCATTAATTTATTATAACCAATATTTTTCACATCAAATTTTCATGACCACCATTGAATGTAAATCCTCATGGTATGATTATCCTATACCTTTTCTCATGGATAAGGATCTATTTCCCCACTTATGATGATATTTATAATGAGAAAAAAGATTATCAATATGATCCTCCCATTCATAAATATCCCTATGATAATCCTAATTATACCACTTTTGACACTTAGAACATTGGAAAACTTTATCCATATGGTCCCCTCCTTTATGTCGATATCACCCCACATGATCCTTAAAATCATAGTTATTCTCCTATTTTTTATGATCCCTATGAGGATCCTAGTGACACAAATTTTGACACTTTTAGCATTGGTGAATATCCCCATGTAGATCTTCCCCTTTATGACCTTGAAAATCCTTATTACCAGGGTGAACACCTAGATGATAAAATTTATAGTGGGACTAAAGCTTATGATCCCCCAATTTATGATCCCATATTTTCCAATTCTCACATGGTTGAAAATAAATATCATAACTTTCCCATATATGATGATGACTTTGATGGAGGTGAATACCCTAACATTATAGTATTTTTTCCTATTGATGGTTATTATGACATGGACAAAAATTCCTCTTATGATTTCCCCATATTTACCAACAAATCAAGTAATGTTGACCCTAGTTTCCTTAATGTCTACCAACCCTCTACCTTGTCCTTGGAAGTCTCTAGAAGGGTAAGTCATCAAACTTTAGATCACACTTAACCATTTTAATTAAATTCATTATTTTATGAAGAACACATATTTAAATTACTTATGAATTATAGGTGATTCTAATCCTCGATCCTATATGAACATTCATAACTATCATACTTCAACCTCCCGTAAATCACCACTAAAACCAAATATTTTTAATGGTATCTATAAAAAAACAAATAAAAAAGAGGTTATTTCTTATTATTTTCAAAACAAGCATAAAATAATAGAAAATCTAACTTCTCAAGTATTGTCCTTAGCTTGGGTAAGACTTGATGAAAAAAACAATGAACTAGAAAAATAAACAAGATGATTTTACCTTCCATTTGGATATTACCTTTAAATCCAACTCACATGCATGCTTGTGCCCAAATGTAGATCTCAAAGTCTTTAGTAATGTCATGGTTCAAGATATATAAAACACTTCCCAAAGAACTATATAATATGGTTTATAATTTAATTATAAGAGAATAAGTGAATCTTTTTGGAGGATTTTCTCATAATAACTTTTCACAGTAAAGCTTCTTCTTTGGTCTATGGTGGCCCTTGTATATATAGGTTTGGAAAAGTGATGAGGATCACCCATATCAAGATGATAATCAAGGGCTCAAGATTAGTCAAATTTGGTGTACCAAAGGTATTCAATTTTGGAGTTAATATTGTAATTAATAGGCATGGATCAACATTCATGATATTTGTTGCATGTATGTTGATATTTTAGATTCTTGACTTTTGTGACTGATGATGTCACTTTTAGATTTTTTTTAAAATTCAAAATTTCTAAAATTAGATATTCATCCAATTACCAAGAATTTTTACTTATCCTTTTAATTATATTTGCTTAATTAAGTAATCCTAATTATCCTTTTTTCAATTCTTAGAATTTAATAAATTTTCATGCACAAATGGTCAAAAACATCAACTTGTTAGGTCATAATTTGATTGGATATGAATTAGAATAAGGTGATGATTGCATAAAATGCATTAACCCATTTATGGATGCATTAATACACTTCATAAATTACACATGATGTGTGTGGATTAATTATAACATTTTCATGGTATTTGGTCTAGTTTATGCATTATTATAGGAAGTCGTTTTGACTTGAAATTTTGATAGGAAGTGGTAAAAATTAGATGTCTATATTTTACCCCTATTTTAAAGGGCATGGTGAGACCTTTAGATGAAGAAATAATTTTTCAAAGAATAAAAAGGTTGTTTGAAATGATTAAAATTATAAGAAATGATATCGTTTCCACTTTCATTGGATTTACTTATTTTTATAAAAAATGAGCATATGAAAATTTCCCCAAACAACATTTAGGAGGGCCATGATGCCCCCTTGAGGGTAGGGAATACAAATTAATTTTGATAGATTGGCCCTTGAATGAAAGAAAATGACATGTGGTTTAGCAAAAGACACTGAGAAATAGAGTAATTAGAATAAAATGGGATGAAAAATAGATAAAGGAGAAAAACATAAGCCTATTAGGAAGAAGAATGGAGAACAAATAGGGATACAAAAAAATTCAAAATTTTGGTTATAAAATTACCCCCTAGTGGTGAAAATTAGTCATTTTCACCATCACCCTATATAAATCTAAGGTTCTAGTTTTGTGCATGGGAGGAGTGAAGAGTATGATCCACATACCACACCACATGCATCTTGGTGAGCACATGTGAGAGTACTGGTGATTGATGAGGAATGGGGCATTAGTAAGTACAATTTTCATTGGTAAATTTCATCATTAATTACATTTATTAGGTTTATGAAAATCATGAAATGGCAAACTCATCATTTATAAAAAATGAAAATGGCAAGATCACTCATGCAAATGGCAGTATCATAAAAATTCAATGAGTTCATAGCTAATTAGATGATATCACCTAAAAGTGAAAAATAATTAAAAAAGTGACATCAAATTTTTGGACATAAAATTCACCTAATGGATAGAACATTGATAAATCAATGAAAACATGGTATTGAATGGAAAATGCATAATTAGTTAAATTGCTATGAATAACAAGGTCATCTTGATGATTGATAGGAATGATTTATGAAATGGTTAATTCATTGAGAAAATGGTGAAGATGCATAATAATTTAGAGATACTAGTGGGAATGACCTACCAAATGGTGGGAATGTCTTACCAAATGATGAGGCTACCAATAAAATGATGATATTACCCAAAAGTAAACTAAGTCAAGTAGAAGCACAAGCTAATTAGGTTAGAAGAATAAAATACTAAGTCTATAAGTACAAGAAAGTGGTAATGTGGTTCAATTAGAATAAAATAAATGGATGAATGAGATTATTTTGACATGAATTGTCATATGTAGGAACAATTGGAGGTCATCACATCATGTGAGTGATGGTCAGAAGTGATATGCCATCCTAGTTTCATGATTGAGGACTTGGTGGCATTCTTGGAGGTATTGGGGTTAATTAATGTGATATGGATACCAATGATTTAAGCCAATAGGGATTACTTGTCAGTGCTAGTTGATCATTGTAACTCTGAGACATCATCTTTTATTTTCTAATAGGTGAGGCTATGGTGATCTTGGAGGATTCTACATTTATTAATTTAGGGATCAAAGATTCACTAGATGTAGCATGTTAGGCTGGTTGAACTAGAGGACTTGATAGGTATTACTAACATTGTGATATAAGGTGGGTCCATATACATTGATTCTCTAGAAGATATATCATTCCCACCAAATTTCATCCTTAATGGGAGTGGATATGGAGTAGAAGGACATGTACATGCATTTCCACTTCCACCACCAACATAGGTCCCAGTACCTAAAGAGGTGGTGATTTTTATGGAGATTGTTAGTGAAATCTTGATTATTGATAATAATAGGCAATTTTATTAGATCAAATAAATAAGAGTGGTATGGGATATGTGGTACTCAACCATGTGTTTTACATGGTGCCCCATAAAAATAGCTCAATTATACCATGATCCACATATTATTACTTACCATAATAGATGTTTTATTGGATAGATCACATTATTATAGGTATGGGTATAGGATCACATAGTGATTGAGTGACTAGTTGGCTAAAGGATGCAGTGAGAAACCCAAGATCATCTAGGATTTGGATGGTATCAGACAGGGACCAACCTTTAAGGCCACAAAGTGATATTTATTTTTATCAATGGGCCCTAGGGATTTTATCTAGTATCCCTATATAACTATATAGTTCATCTATATAGAGGATGGATATGTCATCATGTATATGCTTACACTATGCTATGTTATAGGTTGACATGATTTTATAGTGGAGTGGTATAGAATCAATCAGGTTCAGTGGTAGTTTCGATTCTAAGAGGATAATCCTAAGGGTCCACATTTATTTTCTCATGTAACCTAGGAGATGAGGTAATAGAGGTCACACGTATTAAGAGTAGAGGTAATCAATATTTATCTAGTGGTTTAGATAGTAGTTTGGGCACATGTAAGGAGCATGGTATATGTGAAAATTACAAATGCCTATGAAACATGGTAGATAGGTTTTAGGCCCACATGATTGACTTAACCCAAAAATCAATAGCCATGATAGCATCAAAAGAGGGTTAGATAGAGGTAAGGCCTGGTATATGGACTTCCATATGGTTAGATACCAGAATATACATAGTCATAAGGATATGCATAAGCATAGGTATAGGGATAGGTTATGCCATAGAGACATGTAAAACATGTTTTATAGGTTCCCATGTAGAAGATTTCATAATAGGTAGTTATGATCCCTATGAAATAGGTTGAACACTAGGTTTTGTAAAAACTAGGTACATAATTTGAACCTTTGGTGATATATTTAGTGTCAGAGTGATAGGACAAATCAAAACCTAGAGCTATCCCCAAAATGCATAAAAGAGAAACTATGAAATGAATATATCAAACATTATAAAAATAAACATAAACATGTATATAATAGGATACACTAGATTTAATGTGGTTCACCCAAGATAGGCTACATCTACCAAACTTGTCTAGTATATTATTTCCAGCAATACAAGGGAGAAACAAAATCCTGTAACAAACCCTATTACACCTCTCTACCTTTTTCACCTCCTCTCTATGTACAATATTTCATAATTTTTTCACACTCATACATATCAACCATATATCAATACATTTTAAGGTTAAAAAAACCTAAACATAAATTCTACCATCAGATCTAAAAACCTTTAATTAATGGCCTAGATTGACTAAAAAATTACAATTTAATAGGGCAATTTTAATAAAAAAATTCTCTAAAGTGTGCATCCCTCAGACCTTGCAAGGGGGGTTCCCCCCTTGTAACCCATCACACCATCAAGGATTCAAATAATGGGATCCAAACCTAGCTAAAATAACATTAAAATTTTAACCTCTAATCCTGGAAGACAATCAGGTTCCACACCTAACATAGAGATGGAGAATATCTAAAATGGGGGTGAAGATATAAGACAAGTTTCTCCTATAGATACATATATGATAAAGGTAGTATTTGGTGACTATTAATAGGGTATAAATGAGGCAAGGACCTCATAGATGACTAGAATGGTAGAGAACTAGGCCCTTATAGATAGATTGTAGTAAGAGATTACTACTTGGTTAGTAGAGATTATAGGTCTAGAGTAGGATGGTTAGGGCTATGGTATAAGTTAGATATAGATCAAGGGTATAATATGAGGCTATAGAGTATAATTATATCCTATGGAATAGATTATAATATTTATAGGGTAGGTTATCTAGATGACTAACCTATAGGGATAGTTCATGATGAGAGGTGTAGAGCTTGATATAGCTATTAATGAGTGAGATATGGCATGCATAGAGTGAGAAAAAGACCAAATAGATGTTAAGAGGCTCTATGGGGATCAAGATGAGGCATGATACATTATGTTAGACAAGGGTATGTAAAGATCACTAGATACTATGATCCATGCTAAGGATGATGCCTTATGGGTGAAGGATGACACCCTACAGGTGAAGGTTGAGAATTTTTATTATTGAACCCTATATGAGTTGGTAGTGATAACAAAGGGTAGGGCTTTGGCTAACAGTAGATTTAAAATTAGATATAATTCTCTTGATCACAATTAATAAGGAGAGTTACCATAGACTTGTATCTTATACTTCATTTAAATGTCAATCTGAGGATGTAAACTTAATAAGATGATGTCACTATCTGTGCACACTTAATATTCTAATTTGACCTTTTACTGATTGTAATCTAAGATGATAAAAATCATGCAAAAAATAAAATTCTAAATTGAACATTCATACAAAATCATGAATCAAATAATTACACTACTTTATATTCTGAAGCTTCCTTAAAATAATCATATACAAAGCTAAAAATCACACAACTAGAAATTAAACACTCAACACATAAATAAAATAAGTAACATGCTTAGCTAATTGATGGGTCTGACTATTACTATAATACTTCCAAAGGGGGCCATTCCTCCTTTTGAATCAAGCTTCAATCCTTCCTATTAAAACAATAAAATTGACTCAGAAGTAGATGCTCATATTAATTAAATGTAGAAAAGAATTTCTATAGGAAAATTACAATAGTTGTCTTACAAAATATGCTTCTGCCCCCCTTCTCTCCCAAGCTTCTACATTTTTATAGGAGAGATAGGTGCCTTATTTAGAGAATAAAAAATATAAGAGGTTGTAACCAAAAAAAAAATGAAATAATTTTTAAATATATTATTAAAACAACTATTCATAAAAATAAAATAATACATATTAATAATTTTTGAGAAGGATTTAGTTTGAGAGAATCACTCCTTCCTATTTTCATGCCACTATTATTGCTCCTAAAAGCATGAAAGAGACTCTAGCTCCAAATCACCAAATTGTTTTAAACCTTTCAAACTATTTTTTACATCCAAATAAGTCAATTGAAAGTGGTTATATGATGACAGTTGGATGTTACCTCAATTTGTCACTTACAATTGTGGCTACAAGATGCATATAACCAATTGCTATAGGATACTTATGAGAGCCATAAATTTTACATATGGACTCAAAATGAGATGTTGTATTCTTTGAAAGTGTATAATATTTCAAAGGGAGTTTAAATATGAAATAATATTAAATATTAAGAAAATCCTTGATATTACTCTTATTGATATTTATAAACTGGTTTGCTATAAGAAATCTTTTAGTTGTTACATGATGTCCAAAAATGATGACTATTAAATAACTTACATTATTCCTTCACCATTAGTAACATCAAATCTAAATAGTAATAAATCATACTATTTCATCTAAAAATAATCATTCCTTAAACCATAACAATGAATATATGCATCATAAACATATATTGTGCCAATATTGATAATTATAGATGGGATGGTGTTATGGGTATATGAAATGGTGGATTATACAATGGGTAAAGGTTGAATATATATTAATATGAGGACCAATTATTGGACTCATTACACCCCCAACTTAACTAATTACATGTACCTTGTGCAATAAAATAAGGAAAGTTTTGAGTAGGAAGGTATGTAGTATGCATAATGAATGAAAACACAAAACATGAATCTTGTTGATTCTTATGGATAGACATAACAACTTGAAATAATTTAGGAGCATGTTTCTTTGAAATGATTTTTTTTTTCAAGATAGTTATTGGTCTAATAAGATGCAAAACTATGGGAGTTGAAGTAGGCAATTTTTATTTCTCTCTCTTATTCTCATTTGTTTTCATTTTTTATATGCCATACTTCATAATTATTGAACCTCTCAAAAATAGTAATGATTATTATTACAACTTATTCATGGGACACTGTGAATATTCATGTAAACATCATGATTAGAGGATTATGTGCTAATCATGTGAAGCTGAAATAACTAGAAATATCATGTATATTTATTTGCATAAGACCCCATGAAATCACTCCCCCCAACTCTATTATTGATGTTGTGTAAGCCTAGGGACATAGATGCAAGTATGTAGACCATTCTCCCCATAATTAAAGGTATACACTTGTCCTCAAGTGGAAGACCCTCCAACTAAGTGTAGAAGAGGGTAATATTTTGATTATGTGATTTAATCAAAGGTGATGGAATGGTGAGGAATATGACATGGAAGAATGAAGTGGGATATGGAGTATATAATGTATGAAGATATATGGGTGAGGGAATATCAGTGAAAGGCATGGTATATATAACAAAAAAAAATATATATGATTATATATATACATTACTAGTGAATAAACAAATGAGAAATCTAGAGAAAAAACATAATAACTTGAATGCAGAATTGTTTACCAATCATAGTATATGTTGTAGAAGATCCATGTAGAAAGTGTAGAAGATCATTTGATCCACCAATCATGTAGTTGAAGCAAAAAATTCAGCAACCAAATTTATTGAATGATGTAGAAAACTAGAATTTTATAGCCAAGACATGTAGTAAATGTATTGATGGAAAACTAGAATGTCCTCTAGGTAGTGTGAGCAGGTGTAAATATCAACAATCTATAATGATGGAAAGAATATGTAGGAAGACTAAAATCTACAAAAATAACTATCAAAATAAATGAAACTTGTGAAGTTTGATAGTAAAGTAGATGTTCAACTAGATGAACATGAAATACAAACATCCCATGGTGGAGAAATAAGTTTTACAAAGCACAAATAAGCTTGCTAAATTGTCATAAGAATATGACAAAGAGAAAATACATGAGTAAAGTGAACAAGACAAGGCTTAAAGAACTTCTATAAATTTTTGATATTCTAATTTTCACCTAATGAAAGTGGTTACCTCAAAAATCATCCCTTTGAAAAATGAAAAATTTAACCTCCAGCAACTATCAGTTAGTTGATAAGATTGGAAATTGCATCTTGTACCATAAAATTTGCATCCTATAGCATAGAGTATGTAGTTGAAGGTTATCAAAGAAGGCTAGAATAACTATTTAAAATTATAAGAAGAGATGATGATGCAAAATAAGAGCAAAAATTACATAGTTATTGATTTGATTTTTTTTACCATTTTAATCCTACATGACCAACAAGCTGATTTTACACTTAATCCCATTTATTTCAGTTGTGGGTAGCTAATAAGATGGTTTTCTAACCCAAAACTATCAATAATTTTAGAGGGTTCTCATTGTTGAACATTTTGTTTATATAGATATTGGTTAGCTAGAGAACTGATTTTCTAACCAACACCTATCAACAATGCCTAAAGGTTTTTATTGTTACTTTTTTTTTGAATTTGTAGAATTGTCTAAAAATGATAATATGATAGAGAGGTTAATAATAATTTATACCATAACCACTAAATAAACCTAATTAAATACATATAATTCATCATAGTGATGTAATAAGAAGTGATATTTGCTAATGAGGAATAACTCTTGATAAAATTATCAATGCATGACTTTTGTATTCCTGTTGTCTAATTATCTAGTCACTTAGTAAACTAGATCTAAAGAGTGTAGCTTAGTAATCTTCTAGTGTGAAATAATGTCCATTTTTTTAGAAAGCTCCTTGTTGTGTGTACCCATCATGTTATAGGAATTTATGTGGAATGGCCTTCAAGTAATATGAAAATACTTGAAATATGCATAAAAAGTGTAGGTTTCTCCACAACCCAACATGTATTACACTAGTGGGTGTATGTTGTATCAACAAAGAGAAATTCCATACAATAATTTTGTTATAAAACTAATATATTTCATAAAAAAATCATCAGTCACCTGTAAACTTGTGCAATACAATATTAGTTTTGAAAAATGAAAGTATCTATCCAAGTTCTTGTTAAAATATGTACAAGTAGTTCCTAAGAAAATAAAGACTAGATAAAAATAAAACTATTAGGACTTTAGTTGGTGCTTTAGATAGATGATAATGCACACAACATGAAATATGTCAATGGAAAAAAATTCTTATTAGTCTAGATAATCATAGTAAATATAATGAAAGTTACCAATTAGTTGATCACCTATGCCAAAACATTATTCTAATATTGTCAATGAAATGGATCAAGACATTTGTTTGGCACATGAAAATGAATAAATATTCAATTGTCATGAGAGTATCATGCAATAACCTAAAAACTATCCATTACATCAAATCAATACATAACATTTTATCAATAGAGGTGTGAATAATTTTAGTTTGATCAACCTCAAGGAAATTAATATGAAGTTTATTAGGTGTTGTGAATTTTTATTTTATTGATGTTTTAGTTGGATGCTAATAAATATTCTTGGTTTTACTTTATAAGATTCCCAAAATGAATGTGGTGAAATGTGATGGAAATCAATAGCATCCCCAATAGGATCCAAGAATCATGAAGTTGAGATGTCTATTTAAGAGGAAAATTTGTTGAAGAATATGAGAGATGGATTATTTTTACCATGTAAGTTGCATATGTGATGTTGAATGTGTCTATAATGATGCTTCTGATGTTTGGTAAATAGTGAAAAAATGTGATTGATGGCTTGAAAGTCAATGTTCTTGGTTAAAAGAATAAAAAACAAATATATCATAAATGAGAGTAGATGTGAAAAATTTGAAATAATTTTATTAAGAGTTCATAATAAATAAAAACCTCTCTTAGAATTTAATTTTGAGCATTTTGAATTTTTTCTTTAGTTGATATAGGATACAACTCCTAGTTGCTATAGGATAAAAGATAACAAGATATCTAACAAAATTTTGCTGCTGGAATTTTTATGAAACAAGTTTATTTTCATCATATCAATGTAAATTTTTTTTTATCTTAGTATTTAATTTTGAGCAATTAAAAAAAAAAATTCTTTGATTTCATGTTTTCTCCTTAACCGATAACATTAAAGGTAGATATCTGATAAATGGTGAGAGATGTACACAAATTGAAAGAGAGTTTTTTTACAAAAGACTACTATGTATAAAAATCTCTCTAAGAACTGTAATCTAAGTAAATTTTATTTTTTTTCATTTTATGATGACTCACCACCTGTAGATTACTCTAACCAAAAATTTTGACCACTTTTCACAATAAGGACCAAAAACTTAAAAAATTATGGACACAAATATACAAAATTTCTATTTAAAAATAAATTATACATAATGTGGCTATGACATAGGCTTATTATTAGTGAGGCAAAACAAGGATTGGCTCATTATTAATAATGGAATGTAGTTGTGAAGACATCCTCAGAGGTCATTTGATTATGGGTGGTAAGTGTGGCTTACAATCCTTGAGTGGATATTAAATAATGGGGTGTTTTAACATTTCTTTATTATATTATCATTATAGAGGTGAGGTTGGGTTATTGGGTATTTTGGACTAACAAAACCTAGATGGTTTGTTGAAACCCAACCTTTTAGTGTGGTTGTCAGATTTGAGATGGTGGCTACCATGACTAGCCTTGATACTAAGGCCAATGGATGTGCAGTTTTTGGTAATGCATTGACTAATATGGAGGTGGTGGTGGGATGTAATTTAAAATATTCAATGTGTAATAATTATGGACAAAATAATAGAATACTAAAAATTCAAGAGACATACCTCAATTTATTTGTATTGGTGGCCAAAGTCTTGTTTGAGCTATAAACAAGCCTAGTTCATTTTCATCCACAACTTGCATCTTATTATTTATGTTTTCCTTCTATAGCCAACCACTTTGGCATCCATGATCAATATTTTTCCTACATTAATCAAGGTAAGAAATATAAAAATATTCTTTTGTGAGTTGCTTTTGAAAATTTATTCTTTCTTATAAAAAATCGTCAATTATTCTTTCTAAAACATAAATAGTTTTTACAGGTAATTTCATGATTGATGATGAGAAAATGAAAATATATAAATTATAAAAAGTTATGAAAATAGAAAGGTTTCTATAGTTAATCCTCCTTCATCAACATGTACAAGGGGGATTGTTGTAGATTCAAGATTTTTTTTTGGGGAGTTGTATGTGCCTCCTTTTTTATTTTGTTGACTAAAGCTGACAACATGGCATTCATATCTTTTAACCCTTCAATAATAGATTTGAGGGTTAATACATCAACTATACCTTCATTTTATTTTTCATTACCAATAGAAACTCCCCAATTTTCTTTGTATCAGCCATTACACTTATATGCATAGAGTTAATATTTTCAAAGATTTTTTTTTGAGTTTTTACTAATTAGTGCTATATCACATAGAGATAAATGAAGGTATCAGCTAACCTTGTTTATATTCTATATTGAAATGTGATGAATCTTAATATTTCAAAAATTTCTAATTGTATAAAGGAAGTTACTCTAGGAAAGCAATAAACATCCACAAATAACTGCTATCAAGATTGAGGATTTCTAGTGTGTGACACCCTTTCTCGACAATAGTACCAAAAATGACTAGCAACAGATTCACAATTGGATATAATTCTCTTGATAAAAATGAACAAGGAGAGTTATCATAGACCTGTATCTTATAATTCATTTAAATTTCAACCAAAGGATGCAAACTTGATAGGATGGTGTCATTATATAAAGGAAATTACCCTAAGAAATCAATGAAATAACTAGAAATATCATGTATATTTATTTGCATCAATGAACATCTAGAAACAACCGTTATCAAGATTGAGGATTTCTAGTGTGTGACACCCTTCCCTAAAAATAACACCAAAAATGACTAACAGAAGAGACACAATCAAATATACTTATCTTGATCAAAATAAATAGAGTTACTATAAAATTATATCTTGTAATTCATTTAAATGTCAACTTGAGGATGTAAACTTGATAGGATGATGTCATTATATGTGCACACTCAATCTTCAAATTTGACATTTTATAGATTGTAATCTAGGATGCTAAAAATCATGTAATAAATGAAAGGTTAAATTGAACACTCATACAAAATCATGAATCAAATAATTACACTACTTTATATTTAGAAGCTTCCTTAAAAAAATCACATACAAAGTTAAAAATCACACAATTGAAAATTAAACACTCAACATATAAATGAAATAAGTGACATACTTAGCTAATTGATGGGTCAAATTGTCACTACAAGACTTCCAAAGGGGAGCTTTCCTCATTCTGACTTGAGCTTCAATCCTTCCACTTAAAAAAATAAAATTGACTCAAAATTAATTGCTCATATTAATCAAATGTAGAAAAGAATTGCTATAGAAAAATTAAAATAGCTTTCTTACAAAATATACTTCTGCCCCATTCTCTCCTAAGCTTCTTCATTTTTATAGGAGAGATAGGTGCTTTATTTTGAGAATAAAAAATTTAAGAGGTTGAAACAAAATAAAAAAATGATTTTTTTCAAAAATATATTGTTACAACAACTATGCATAAAAAAATAATACATATGAATAATTCATGAGAAAGATTTGGCTTGAGAGAATCACTCCTTCCTATTTTCATGCTACTGTTCTCACTCTTAAAATCATGGAAGAGATTATTTATCCTAGAACCATGGAAGATACTCTTTCTCCAAGTCACCAACTTATTTCTAACCTTTCAAACTATTTTATATGTTCAACTAAGTCAATTGGAAGTGGTTATATGATGATAGCTAGATATTACCTCAAATTATCACTTACAGTCATGGTTGCAAGATGCATACAACTAGTTGTTGTAGGATACTTTTGAGAGCCATAAATTTTACATATAGATTCGAAATGAGATGTCATATTATTTTAAAGTATATAATATTTCAAGGGGAGTCTAAATATGAAATAATATTCATCTTCAAGAAAATCTTTAATATTACTTTCACTGATATTTGTAAATTCATATGCTCTAAGAAATTTGGGTAGTTGTTACAAGATGTCCAAACATGATGACTATTGAATAACTTGCATTCTTACTTTACCATTAGTAACACCAAATTTAAATAATAAGAAATCATACTATTTCATCTAGAAATAATCATTCCTTAAACCATAATAATGAATATATGCATCATAAATATATATTATGCTAATATAGAGAATTATGAATGGGATGGTATTATGGGTATATGAAATGGTGGATTATATAATGGATAAAGGATGAATATATATTAATATGAGTACCATTTATTTGACCCATCACACCCCTCAAATTAACCAATTTCACATCCTTTGTGCAATAAAATAAGGTAAGTTTTGAGTATGAAGGTATGTAGTATGTATAATGACTGAAAGCATAAATCATGCATCTTGTTTGTCCTTATGGATAGACATAGAAACTTGAAATCATTTAGGATCATGTGTCATTGAGTTGAAATTATTTTTCAAGACATTTTTTGGTCTAATATGATGTAAAATCATGGGATTTGAAGTAATTTTTTAAATTTCTCTCTCTGTTTCTCTCTTTTTTTTTTCATTTTTTATATGCCATACTTCATAATTATTGAACCTCCAAACAATAGTACTGATTAATATTACAACTTATTCATAGGGCACTATGAATATTCATGTGAACATCATGATTAGAGGATTATGTGCTAATCATGTGAAAATGAAATAACTAGAAATATCGTGTATATTTGTTTGCATAAGACCTCATGAAATCACTCTCACCAACTCTATTATTGATTTCATGTAAGATTAGAGACATAGATGAAAATATATGGACCATTCTCCCCCCAAATGAAGGTAGACACTTGTTCTCAAGTGGAAAACCCTCCAAATAAGTGTGGAAGAGGTTACTATATAGATTATGTGATTCAACCAAAGGTGATGGAATGGTGAGGAATATGACATGGAGGAATGAAGTGGGATATGGAGTATTATAATGTATGAATATATATGGGTGAGGGAATATTAGTGAAAGGCATAATATATATAAAATAAAAATATATATGATTACATAAAACATTGATAATGAATAAATAAATGAGTAATCTAGAAAAAAAAGCATAATAATTTGAATGTGGAATTGCTTACCAATCATAGTAGATGTTATAGAAGATCCATGTATAAAGTGTAGAAGATCGTGTGATCCACCAATCATGTAGTTGAAGGAAAAAAATCAGAAACCAAATATCTTTAATGACGTAGAAAATTAGAAGCTTTTAGCCAAGACATGTAGAAAATGTAGTGATGGAAAACTAGAATGCCCTCTAGGTAGTTTGAGCAGGTGTAGATATCAACAATCTATAATGATGGAAAGAATATGTAGGAAGACTGAAATCTACAAAATCAACTATCAAAATAAATGGCACTTTTGAAGTTTGATAGTAGAGTGGATGTTTAACTTGATGAACATGAAATATAAATATATTATGGTGGAGAAATCAATTTTATGAAGCACACATAAGCTTGTTGAATTATCATAAGAATGTGACAAATAATAAACACATAAGTAAAGTGAATAAGACAAGGCTTCAAGAAATTTTATAAATTTGTGATACTATACTTTTCACCCAATGAAAGTGGTTAAATAAAAAATCATCCCTTTTAAAAATGAAAAATTCAACCTCTAAAAACTATCAGTTAGCTGATAGGATTGAAATTTGCATCTTGTAGCACAAAATCTACATCCTATAGCACAAAGATTGTAGTTGAAGGCTACCAAAGAAGGATAGAAAATCTAGTTCAAATTATAGGAAGGGATGATGATGCAAAAGAGGATAAAAATTACATAGTTATTTCTCAATTATTTTAGTTTTTTTTACCATTTTACTCCTACATGGCCAACAAGTTGATTTTTCACTTAGGCTCATTTATTTTAGTTATGGGAGACTAGCAAGTTAGTTTTCTAACCCAAAAATATCAATAATGATTGAAGGTTTTAATTGTTGAATTTTTCATTTATATAGATATTGGTCAACTAGACAATTGGTTTTCTAACCAACACCCATCAACGATGCTTGAAGGCTTTCATTTTTTTTTTTTTTTTTTTTGAATTTATAGAATTGTCTAGAAATGATAACATGGTAGAGAGGTTAAGAATAAGTTGTACCATAACGGATGAATCAACCTAATTAGTTGTATATAATTTACCATAGTGATGTACAAAGAAGTGATATTTTTCAATGAGGAAGAACTCCTAATAAAATTAGTAATGAATTACTAATGCATTCTTGTTATCTAATTATCTAGTCAGTTAATAAACCATATTTAGAGAGTGTAGCTTGGTAATATTTTGGTGTGAAATAATGTCCTTTTTTTAGAAATCTCCTTATTGTGTGTACCCCTCATGTTACAAGAATTTGTGTGGAATGGCCTTCAAGTAATATGAAAATACATGAAATATGCATCAAAAGTGTAGGTTTCTCCACAACACAACATGTATTACACTAGTGGGTGTATGTTGTATCAGCAAAGAGAAATTACCTACAAAAATTTTGTTATAAATCCAAGAGATTTCATAAAAAACATCATCATTCAACTATAAACTTGTAAAATATAATATTAGTTTAAAAAAATGAAAGTATCTATCCAGATTCTTATTAGAATATGTACAAGTAATTCCTAAGATAATAAAGACTAGATAATAGTAAAACCATTGGGACTTTAATTGGTGTTTCAAATAGAAGATGATAATGCACACAACATGAAATATGCCAATGAAAAAAACTTATTATTAGTCTAGATAATCATAAGAAATACAATGAAAGTTACCAATTAGTTGATCACCTATGCCAAAACATTATTTTGATATTGTCAATGACATGGATCAAGACATTTGTTTGGTACATGAAAATGAATAAATCTTTAATTATCATGAGAGTACCCTACAATAACTTGACAAATATCCATTACATCAAATCAATACATAACATTTTGTAAATGAAGGTGTGAATAATTTTAGTTTAATCAACCTTAAGGCAATTAATGTGAAGTTTATTAGGAGGTATGAATTTTTATTTTATTGATGTTTCAATTGGATGCTAACAAATATTCTTGGTTTTAATTTATAAGATTCCCAAAATGAATGTGGTGAAATGTGATGGAAATCAATAACATCCCCAATAGTATCTAAGAATTTTGAAGTTGGAATATTTATTTAAGAGGACAATTTGTTGAAAAATAGGAGAGATGGATTATTTTTACAATGTTTTTTATACATGTGATGATGAATGTGTCTATAATGATGCTTGTGATGTTTGGTAAATAGTGAAAAAATGTGATTGATGGCTTGAAAGTCAATGTTATTGGTTAAAAAAATACAAACCAAATATATCATAAATGAGAGGAGCTATGCAAAAATTAAAATAGGTTTTTAATTAAGAGTTCATAATAAACAAAAACCTCTTTCAAATTTTAATTTTGAGCATTTTGATTTTGTTAAGTTGCTAGAGGCTACAACTCCTAGTTACTACAAGATAGAAGATAATGAGATATCTAACAAAATTTTACTTCTAGAATTTTTATGAAATAAGTTTATTTTAATCATATCAATGTACAAAAAAACCTCTATCAGAATTTAATTTTGAGTAATTAAAAATATTATTCTTTGATTTCATGTTTTCTCCTTGATCAATAACATTAAAGGAAAATATATGACAAATGGTGAGAGATGTACAAAAATTGAAAGAGGATGTTTTAAAAAAGACTACTATGCATAAAAACATCTCTCAAAATTGTATTCTGAGTAAATTTTATTTTTTTTCATTTTATGATGACTCACCACCTGTAGATTGCTCTAACCAAGAATTTTGACCACTTTTCACCATAAGGACCAAAAACATACAAAATTATGGACACAATTATACAAATTTTTTATTTAAAAAAAAATTATACATAATATGGATATGATACAAGCTTACTATGAGTGAGACAAAATAAGGATTGGCTCATTATTGATGATGGAATGTGGTTGTGAAGATATCCTCATAGTCATTTTATTATGGGTGGTAAGTGTGGTTTACAATCCTTGAGTGGATATTAAATAATGAGGTGTGTTATGATTTATTTATTAAATTCACATTATAGAGGTTGGGTTGGGTATTTTATACCAACAAAACTTAGATGGTTTGTTTAAACCCAACTTTTTAGTGTGGTTGTCAGTTTTGAGGTGGTGGCTGCTATGACTGGCCTTGATACCAAGGCTAATGGATGTGTGGTTTTTGGTAATTTATTGACTAATATGGAGGTGGTGGTGGGATGTAATACAAAATATGCAATGTTTAATAAATATAGACAAAATAATAAAATACTAAAAATTCAAGAGGCATACCTTGATTTATTTGTATTGGTGGCCAATGTCTTGTTTGAGTTGAAAACAAGCCTAGTTCATTTTCATCCACAACTTGCATCTTGTTATTTATGTTTTCCTCCTATAGCCAACCAATTTTACATCCATGATCAATATTTTTCCTACAATAATCAAGGTGAGAAATAGAAAAATATTCTTTTATGAGTTGCCTTTGAAAATTTATTCTTTCCTATAAAAAATCATCAATTATTCTTTCTAAAACATAAATAATTTTTATAGGTAATTTCATGATTGTTGATGAGAAAATAAAAATATATAAAATACAAAAAGTTATGAAAATAGAAAATTATCTATAATTAATCCTCCATCAACATATACAAGGGGGATTGTTGCAGATTCAATATTTTCTTTTTGAGGAATTGTATGTGCCTCTTCCTTTTTTATTTTGTTGACTAAAGATGACAACATGGTGTTCTTCTTTTTCAACTCTTCAATCATATCTTTAAGGGATACTACATCAACTACCTCTTCATTTTCTTTTTCATTACTAATATAAACTACCCCAATTTTCTTTGTATTAGTCATTGCTATTACAAACATAGAGTTAATATTTTTGAAGAATTTTTTTTAATCTTTTACTAATTAGTGCTATATCACATAGATATAAATAAAGGTATGAGCTAACCTTATTTATATTTTTTAGTGAAATGTGATGAATCTTGATATTTTAAAAATTTATAATTATATAAAGGAAATTACTCTTGGAAATTAATAAACATCTAGAAATAATCATTATCAAGATTGAGGATTTCTAGTGTGTGACACCCTTTCCTCACAACAACACCAAAAATGACTAACATAAAATTCATAATCAGATATACTTATCTTGATCAAAATGAATAAATAGAGTTACCATAAACTTGTGTATTCTAATTCATTTAAATGTTAAATTGAGGATGTAAACTTGATATGATGATGTCACTATATGAGCACACTCAATATTCTAATTTGACCTTTTACTGATTGTAATCTAGGATGTGAAAAATCATGCAAGAAATGAAACACTAAATTGAAAACTCATACAAAATCATGAATCAAATAATTACACTACTTTATATTTGAAATCTTTCTTTAAAAAATTACATACAAAGCTAAAAATCACACGACTAAAAATTAAACACTCAACACATAAATGAAATAAGTAACATGCTTAGCTAATTGATGGGTCAGATTATTTCTATAAGAATTCCAAAGGGGGCCCTTGCTCCTTCTGACTCAAGCTTCAATATTTCATAGTAAAAAAATAAAATTGACTCGTTAGTAGTTTCTTATATTAATCAAATGTATCAAATAATTTATACATAAAAATTACAATTGTTGTCTTACAAAATATGCTTCTGCCCCCCTTCTCTCCTAAGCTTCTATATTTTTATAGGAGAGATAGGTGCCTCATTTGGAGAATAAAAAATCTACGAGGTTACAACCAAATAAAAAAATGTAATAATTTTTAAATATATTGTTCTAATAACTATGCATAAAACAAAATAATACATATGAATTATTTGTGAGAAGGATTTGGTTTGAGAGAACCACTCCTTCCTATTTTCATAGCACTAGTCTCGATCCTAAAATCATGGAAGATATTTTTTATCCTAAAATAATGGAATAGACATCTAAGTCACCAATTGGTTTCAAACCTTTCAAACTATTTTCTTCATCCAACTATGTTAATTGGAAGTGGTTATATGATGACAACTAGATGTTACCTCAAATTGTTACTTATAGTCATGGCTACAGGATGCATACAACAAATTGTTTTAGGATATTTTTGAGATCCATAAATTTTACATATGGAATCAAAATGAGATTTCATATTATTTTAAAGTGTATAACATTTCAAGGGGAGTCTAAATATGAAATAATATTAAATATTAAGAAACTCTTTGATATTACTTTTACTGATATTTGCAAACTGGTCTCATCTAAGAAATTTGGGTAGTTTCTATAGGATGTCCAAACATGATGACTATTGAATAACCTACATTATTTCTTCACCATTAGTAAAACCAAATCCAAATAATAAAAAACCATACTATTTCATCTAGAAATAATCATTCCTTAAACCATAACAATGAATATATGCATCATAAACATATATTGTGCTAATATGGATAATTATGGATGAGATGGTATTATGATTATATGAAATGGTGGATTATACAATGGGTGAAGGCTAAATATATAGTAATATTAGTAATATTTATTAGACTCAGCAAGCTCCTTCATTTAGAGAGTACACATGTAGATAAAGGACTAGTAAGACCTTGATATCATTCTACTATTAATAATTTGGCCTCTTAGTCCAAATATATAGCTTTATAGTTCAAAAATTTCTCATAGGGCCCTCCAGGATTGTATAGGGTGATCTAGAGCTTGTCATGGTCTTCTTGAAAATATTTTAGCATTATTTGAGGTTGAATTGTATGTGTTAAGATTTATTTGAGGGATCACCAGGTAAGAGCATGTTTAAATCATTAGATGATGTGTTAGGTTGTCTTAGGGTGAGTGGAAGGGTTTCAAGTGCCTTTTGAAGACTAAAAAGTGGCCTATACCTTGTTTGACAAAGTTAAGGCATTTTATCAAAAATTAAGGTATTTGGATAAGTTAAGGTTTCTTGTTGTCATTGTGTTTCTGCTTGTATAACCACTTCTTGTGGGGGAAACCTTGTTAGAAATATGTAGGGGATATCCAAGTCTTTTTGGAGTCTTGACATGAGGTATAATTATGTATTCAAGGTTATATTATATGGTCTATCTATCAAACATTATTTAATTTCCAATTAGCCTATAAAGTCATCAAATACCCTCAAACATGTCATATAAGGTTAAACTCCATATTATAAGTCATTGAATAATATGTGTTTTAATGTCACATTGAAATTATAAGTTTTCAAAAGTCTCATAGCCATTGCAAGTCATACTAAGGTAATTTCATATGTAAAAAGGGGGGTGTTTTTAGGGGTCAAATATCATTTATTCACCAAATAGGCCCCTACATGCTTGAAAAATGGCCTTTAAACTTCCCTCCATATGTACCCTTTGGTTTTAAAGTGTATTTGACTTAAATTTTCTATCCTCTCATCCTCCAATGGTATTTCAAGGTTTCTAACATAAAAAATGTAGAAAATAAGGGTTTTCAGGTGTTTCCATGGCTTATATATACTTATACAGTTAGGGAAGAGTCAAAGGAGGTTATAAATTTTATGTGGAATCCATTTTAGGCATCATGGAAAAGGATTCATATCCCAAGTTTATAGAGAAAAGAATAAATGGTAGCAAGATCTCTATTGAGCCTCTGACAAGATCATGAAGGCTAGTTTAAGTAGATGGTACAATTTGTACAGAGGGAGTCAGAGCCCAAGATTTTATCTAGAGGTAGAGTCCCTAGTGGTATTTTAATTAGTGGTATTGGTCTATATATCAAATCCCTAGGATTTATGAAAAATCACTGACCCCTAGGTGGTCTTAGTCCCTTGTAAAACCCTAGTGGCTCAATTTTGGGCAATCTTTATTGAAAAAATAAAACTTGTTGAATAATGAGAGTGTTTTAAAAATACCCTTAAAGTATTTCACATAAATTTTTCACTTTCATCCATAAAAAAGGGCATGTGTGACATTACAAAATATGCAAAAACATCTACAAAGCAGTTGGCAAGTTGAGAACTAGGACATTGTTATATTTGTGTTTTAAAGCTTCTTTAGGGTTAATGTATGCCATGGTTGTGAATTTTATTCTCACCTTATTCTACATCCAAGGATTAAAAACCACTTGTTTATTATATATGAAATATTCTAAGCAACACTTATGCTCCCACCTAATTGAACTGTGTATAGACTATTTGTTTGAAGGTGATTGAAGGTGGTATTATAGTGTATTGTCAAAAGGAGAGTGAGAATATTGCTGAATTAAAAGAGATAATAAAGTATATTTTGAGGTTTTAAGGATATTTTTTTCACTAAAATATACCTAAGATCATGGGAATGCAGACCTATAGGTCTATATACCTATAGGTCTGCATTCGCTATGTTATTTTTGAAGATGTATTAAGGTGAGTAATTTTGAAGGTTTTAAGGTAATGGTAAGTGAAAGGTTCAAACATATAATATTTTTAAGTATTTTTATCCTTTATTAGACCTAATTTCTAAGATTTCAAATCACTCATAGAGGCATACAATTATCCCTTTAACCATTTTAGGCTTGAACTAGTACAAAAGTCACCTAAGGATGCATATGAGAGACTTAAAAAAAAAGAAAGGTATATTAAATTAGGTCCAAATTTCACATTTAACTCAAATGATGATCAATAATACTAGATAATTCTCATGCTCTCCTAGAGCTTCTCACATTGAATTGACCTACAGACCAATTATGAAAAGGTAGAGCTATGATTTCAAGGTTGAGTGGAAGATGGTTTGGGTGGAAGAATAAATTGTTTTATGAAATTAAAAGGACCATATAAATCATGTTTTTATTCTCATTGAGATCTCAAGGTGCTAAAAATAATATAAGTATACATTTACAACCTAGGCAAACCCTAAGCTAACACCTACAATTTTTTCATGCAAGCATGAGTATAGAGAGGCATATGTGAAGTGAACAAGGGTATAAAAGGTATAATTTTTTTTTGAGGATCCTATATATCATGTTATATTCATTTATAAGACATCAAACACAAAAAAAATGGATGATCACACTTCCTATAGATAAGCCTATTAAACTCTTGTAGGCAGGGCCTTGAAGAATAATGGAGAAAGTACTTTGAACCATGCATGGAAGAAAGGTGAAGGAGTGTGAAATAAGTATCTTGAATTTAATACCAAGGGTCCACAATATTCATTGTGATTTATTGGTATTTTTAAGTAAATGAAAATCCTTGATAGGCTAATTAGGCCTAGTAGGCCTAAATGGGTAGTCATAGGCCTAAGCATGAAACTAGAAGACACATTGATTTATTGTGAATATTTAGAGAATTTAAAGCCCCAGGGAGGTGATTCATGATGTTTCAAGGTTTTTCCATGGAATTTATCTTAGGGAATCAAAAATAAACCCCAATAACCTAAGAATAGACCTTTAGGGGTAAACTGGTCTAGTGCCTTACAAACTCTAGACATGTGTATGAGAGGTACTTGTGTAATTTGAAGGAAAATAAGTAATCAAGAGTATTTTAATAGAATTATAATGTTTATTATGTTGATATTAAAATATTTATTAAGTTCCCACATTCAAGTGAGAAGAGTGACAATGCAAATAGGCCCTATTTAGGCTTGGGAATAATAAGACTACACAAGTAGACCTATAGGTATAGTGGAAGGAAAAGCGATTTTCTAAGGGTGGAATGAATACCTAAAGATGTTTGGAATTGAGAAATGTTATTAAAGACCATAAAAGACACCCAAAAGTAGAGAAAAGGCAATAAATTACTTTGTCCTGAAGACCTTCTTAAGTATTTATAGCTACACAACTATAATGTGAGATAGGTCTTATGCTCAGTATGACCATGAAATCATGTATTGGTAATATTTGATTTTTAAGGTGGTAATGAGGTATACATACTAAATTTTATTATAATTTATATTTGGTTTACATACTTGACCCATATGAATAATCATTAAGATCATAAACACTCTTATAATGCATGTTTGAGTTAGAGAGACTACCAAATTTTGATCATATCTTTCCTAATATTTTTCATGGTGAAAAAATGATTTTTGAGGAGATTTATGGGTGTATAACCTACCAATTTATGGTATTAGGAAGGAGAGAAATAACCTATTCTTTATGAATAATCCTTAAGAGACGAGGGCACATAAAACCCTTACAAAACCCTCATAAATGCCTAATGGATAAGAACCTAAAACAAATGCATCCAAATATATAGGTTTGGATTGGGAAACACCTAAAACACATTTTACACTCTGATGAGGTTCTATTCATACCACTAAATTTTATGAACACTTGTATAAATGCACCAAGTACCCTATTTTTATAAGATTTCATAGTAGTTTTAAGGTGTAGAGCTAGATGAACAATTATAGATCATTGAGGAGGGTTATTTTATATTTTTTTACCTTATAAAGCCATAAAATACAATATATTACACCTATAAGTGATTCTATAGGCCTAAACTAGAGAGATAGTCTAGAGGTGCTAGTGAATGATGACCTAGTAACCAAGCATTCACAAGAGTTACAGGTGTACACTATCTAAATGGAATAAATCATGGTGAAATATTATTGTTAGATACTAAATTAGGATTACTAGCCCATTCTTAAGTTCCTATTCAAATTTCATGGCTACCTAGGTGACTAATATTGAGTGACTAGGTCTAGTTGCCTAGTAGGCCTATTTGGCCAGTTAAGGAAGATGTCTTTTGGTGTAGAGGGCTGATAAGATGATGAAATAAATATCATAAATGATCTTGTTACTATTATATTTGGGTATTAATGCACATTTCATGACCATAATGGAGAACATAATAGTTTTTAAGCCTTGTTAACATGCAAAAAGAGAGGTGGGTTAATTGAGGCTTCATTAAGGCCAAGATAGACCATATTCTACCATTATAAATACCAAGGGAAGAGGTGGTTGACCAATTTTGCATGATAATAACTTGAATGAGGTCAAATTAAGACTAAAATATCCCCCACCACTCCATATCTATGCCACAACTCCATGATACCATAAACCAAGCATGATTAATGTGTTGAAGAGGACTAGAAAGTGGTGTATCATGTACTGTCTTTCTAATTTGAAAATGAAGATAGAGGTGTACTACAACATTGATGAGATTTAGTGATTTATTTTCCCTCTCTCTCTCTCATCTTATTCTATAAATTGGGCTTTAAAAATCCATTTTATGGATCCCTCTATTGGTTATGTGAAAGTGTTACCCATTTGTATCTATAACCTTGAGATAATAGAAGACCAATTCAACCTCTTTTATGATAGTATTATAGTGTGTTGATGTTTGTTATATTTATATAAGTGGTTGATTCTTATCCCTTTATATGTCCTTATTTTTGACTAGGTACTAGTGGATTATCTTATGTAGGTTACATGGTATGTGAAGGTGTTATTGATAATACTTGTAGTGGAAATTGACTAATAGTGTCTTGAATCAGGCCTCTCATTCATCATCCTTAGGTCATAGTCATCTATCATAAACTCCATGTGAAACACTGATGTTTAGGAGTATTTTTTAGAGAGTGTGTGTTAGCAATCAATCTTGTTCTATCCATAAGTGTTTTTAAGTATCAAGTAGAGAAGATAGAATATATTGGTGCGTCACCTCCCATAGCTTAGGTTTATTTCATTAATCCTTCTATCCATTTTCATTGACAAGAAATTAGGTGTAGGAGTTTATTGTATATGATGCATCAAGGGAGATATCCCTGAAACTAGAGGATCATATCACTAAATAAGCTACCCATACCTAGAGGTAATCCTATTGTATCAATTGGATGAGGTAGGTCTAAAACACCTTTACCTCAATGGTGTAATCTAGACTGATAATAATTTTTTTCTCACCTAGTGGGACCAAGAATTTTTCATTATAGAGATTTGGTGTTACTCTTAAAATTTTCAACCTTTGAAGGTATTCTTCTTCAATCACCAATGGAAAATCCAAGTATTTTTTAACTGGTATAGGTAATCCAAGTGCCTAAACATCCTAATTAGTATGTAATCTTACTTAGTTGATCAAGATGCAATGTTTATTTATACATATCCTCCATATAAGTATGGTATTATTCATGTTTTTACCCCAAGCACTCCTCAAATAGAAACATACCCACCTCACCAATACCTTCAATAGTCATACTTGCCTCCTCCTATTTTAACTCATCCTAGTTGGCATCCTATCTATCCCTTTAACCAACCTTGTCAGAGTTATGTCTACCCTACCACATCCTTATTGGATTTTAAGAAAAACATGATAAAATTTGAAGGGTAAATGAGAAAGTGGGATGAAGGATTAAATATTGGAGATATGGTGACTTTTAACCTCATGGAGAAGCTGAAGAAATTAGTAATTATGTTGAAGGGAAAATGGGCAACATTTAAAGAAGAGAATCAAAATGCTATAACTAATGAGTTATGGGAAATAATAACCTTGATCCAATGGTGGGAAGATAGATTATTAAGGTGGGATAATCAAGAGATCCAACCCAAACAACCTCAATCATCTACTTCTTGTTTTCCAAACCCACTGTAGATCAAAATTCATGATCAACACCTCATAAATAGGGGATTAGAGGTTAAAAGGCAGCATGTGTCTATCAATTATTCACCTACCATTATTAAATCTAATTTTTCTCCTTTTTAATTTCTTCATGCTCCATCATCTGAAAAATAATCTTTTCTCATGTCATGCCAAACAAAGAAAGATAATATGCATTCACGAGGTCTCCAATAACTTTCCCTAGTTAGAATAACATAATTGCATACATCAAGCAATCTAGAAAATTCCCTTTCCTTCCCACCATCTCCCATTTTAAATAAGATCCTAAGGTGTGGAATATTCAAGAGGGGTATCTAAATATAAATAGATCCCTAGACAATCATGATGAAGACATCTTAAGTGTGTGTTAGGAGAAGATTTGTACTGATAATCCCCTTGGTGAGTATAAAAGTAACTCAACCGTTACACATGATGGAGATAAAATAATTGGGGTGCACTTGGATAACCCTCAAGAGTGTTCAAATAACCAAAAAAGGGTAAATCTATGCTTTGAATTACCTTTCTTCATTAAATATGTCAATCCTATCTCTTGTGGTAGAAAGGAGATGAAGGAGTTGGTTGTAATGGAACCATAAAGATGCAGCCTTCAAGAAGACATACATCATAAACCTAAAGTTTACAAAAAACATGAAAATGTAGTGACAACCCTTGATAAATAGGATGAGGAGAACTCATGGCATCAACTGTACCATGCCTTCATGGGAAAACTTGATGTGCTCAATAGTGGTAGGTATCTTGAAAAGAAATATGATAAGAATAATAAGATGAAGCATAAAAAACATCTTGAAGGAATTGAGGATGACATGGTGTTATCAAACAAAATTGTAGTTGATCATGAAGTAAGTTGTCATGAAGATACTTTGTTTATTTACCTTGTTGAGAAACATGAACGAGTGATAAATATTGAAGATGCATTTGATAAGCTTACTATCCAAGATGAGAATGGAATAAGAGAGATTAAGCTTGGAATAATTTGAAGTGACCAAGAGGAATTCTCCTTTTGGGAAGATCTTGAAAATTTTAGTTTGAATTTGGATAACATACCTACAAATGCAAAAAAACATGATCAAGAAGGATATGGTTAGAGTATACACATCAAATAACATGATCCTAATGTGTCAACAAAGGTTGGGGTTGTATCCATAGTCAATATTGAAAGATATCCTAGCATGGAACACCATTATGAATTAAGTATTGAAGAACAAGATGAGTTTGTGTCCATTAGGAACATGTTTGTAGCTAAGGATCCACTTGAAAGCTTGCCAAGAGGGTTGGAAATCAAAGAAAAGATGAGTCTAGCAGAGAAAAAATTATCTCTTAATAAATCATTATTCAACACATGAAGAGGATTACCTAAGAAAATTTTCCTTTAACCCAGGAGGGAAAAGGCATGTTCAAGTTAGTTTTTTGTAGTATATTATTTTATCTTGTTGCCAATAAGTGTCTATTAGCACAACTATATTGTGTTGCTTCTTATTTTTTTGGTGTTTTTTCCTTGTGTGAGTGTGATGTTAAGTAATTTAAGATTTTAATGTGATAAAATGTTTGATAGATCAAGTAGATTGGTCATCTCAAGTCATGATAGCAATGTGTGGATCCCTTGCCCAAAGGATGAGATAGTTAGTTATTTTGACTAGTAAGTAGGTCAACCCTTATGAGTTGCCAATAATGTTAATAATTTAACCTACCAAGCTAAATATCAACCCCTATAATTCAAAACTTTCTCATAGGTCCCTCCAAGCTTGTATATGGTGATCTATATTTTGTCATGTTCTTCTTGGACATCTTTTAGCATTTTTTAAGGTTTCATTGTATGTGTTAGGAGTTGTTTGAGGGATCACCAAGTGATAACATGTTTTAATAATTGGATGATGTGTTAGGTTGTCATAGGTTGTCATTGGGTGAGTAAAAGGGTGTCAAGTTCCTTTTGAAGCCTAAATAGTGGCTTATACCTTGTTTGACAAAGTTAAGGTATTTTAGCAAAAATTAATGTATTTGGAGAAGTTAAGGTTTCTTGTTGTCATTGTGTTTCTACTTGTATTACACAATTATTGTGGGGAATACCTTATTATCAAGATATGGGGGGTATATAGGTATTTTTGGAGTCTTGACATGAGGTCTAATGATTTATTCAAGGTTATCTTCTATGGTCTATTTGTTAAGCATGTTTTAAGCTCCAATTAGCCTAAAAAGTCATCAAATGCCCTCAAACATGTCATATAAGGTTAAAATTCATATTATAAGCCTTTGAATAAGATGTGTTTTGATGTCACATTGAAATTATAAGTTTTAAATGGTCTTATAGCCATTGTAAGTCACAATAAGGTGGTTTTTATTTGTCAAAACTGGGGTCTTTTTAGGAGTCAAATATCATTTATTCACCTAACAGGGCCCCATATGCTTGGAAAATGACATTTAAACTTACCTCCATTTATAATACTTGGTTTTAAAATGTATTTGTCTTACTATTTTCCTCATATCATCTTTCAATGGTCTTTCAAGCTCTCTAACCTAAAAAAATACAAAAAATAGGGTTTTGTAGGTGTTTCTAAGGCTTGTATGAACTTGTACGATCATAATAGAGTCAAAAGAGGTTATAAATATTATGTGGGATACATTTCATGCATAATTGAGAAGGATTCATTTCCATAGTGTGTAGAGATAGGCATAAATGGTAGTAAAATCTCCATTAATCCCTTGACAAGCTCACAAAAGCCAGTTTGAGTTAGATGGTACGGTCTATACATAAAGAGTTAGAGCCAAAGATCATAGCAAGAGGTAGATTACCTATTGGGATTAAAATTAGTTTCATTGGTATATAGATTAAATCCTTGAGCTTTATGAATAATCACCAAGATCCCCAGGTGGTCTTAGCCTCTTTTAAAACCCTAGTGGCTCAGTATTGGGAAATCCTTCTTACAAAAAAGAACTTGTTTAAGCATGAGAGTGTTTGAGAAAGACCATTATATGTTTTCACATACATTTTACACCTTCATCCACCAAAAAGGGCACATGTGAATTTGAATGAAAGGAAAAAATCTCCATAAAGCAGTTAGTAAGTTGAGAACTAGGCCATTTTTATCTCTATGTTTTGAATTTTATTTATCATTAATACATCCAATGGTTGTGAATTTTCTTCCCACCTTATTCTACATCCAATTCTCCCCAACCACCTGATTATTCCATAGAAAATATTCTAAGAAAAACTCGTGCTCCCACCCAATTAAACTATGTATAGATTATTTATTTGAAGGTGATTGAAGGTGGTCATATTGTGAATTTTAAAAAGGAGAGTGAGAGTAATATTAAATGAAAAGAAATTAAAAAGTATGTTTTTAGTTTTTAATGAGCTAATTTTCACCAAAGGAGACCTAAGAGTATGGGAATGTAGACCTACATGTCTATAGACCTGTAGGTCTATATTTACTATGTAATTATTGAAGATGAATTAAGGTGAGTAATTTTTAAGGTTTTAAGGTAATGGTAAGTACAAGATTAAAAAATATGATATGGTTAAGTATTTTTAGCCTTTAGACCTAATTCTAAGATTCCAATCACTACTACAGGCAAACAATTAACCCTTAGGCATTTTAGGCCTAAACTAGTATAAAAGTCACCTAATAATGTATATGAGAGACTTAGAAAAAAAGAAAGGTATATTAAATTAGGTCTAAATATCAAATTACACTCACATGATGATCAATAATACCAAATAAGTCTCACACTCTCCTAGAGCTTCTCACACCAAATTGACCTACATGCCAATTATGAAAAGGTAGATATGTGATTGCAAGGTCAAGTGGAAGATGATTTGGGTAGAATACCATATAAATAATGTTGTAATTTATTATTGAGACATCAAGGTGATAATAATAAGATAAGTACACATTTTCATCCTAGGCATACCCTAAGATAACACCTACAGTTCTATCATGGGCATAAAGAGGCGTATTGAAGTGAAAAAGGGGCTCAAAGGTATATAGAAATTTTTAGGACCATAAATATCATGTTATATTAATTTATAATACATCAAGTGCCAAAAAAATGGATGATTTTCACACTTTCTGTAGACAGGCCCATTAAACTCCTATAGGTAGGGCCTTGAAGAAGAGTGGAGAAAGTACTTTGAACCATGCATGGATGAAAGGTGAAGGAGTGATAAATAGGTATATTGAATTTCCTAAAAATGTTAAAGAGTATTCATTTAGATGGATTGGTATTTTGAATAAAATGAAGATCCTTGAAAGGATAATTAGGCCCATTAGGCCTAAATGGGCAGTCACATGTCTAAGCATGAAACTAGAAGACAAATTAAATTTTTTGGAATATTTGGAGAATTGAAGGCCTTAGGGAGGTGAGTGATGATGTTACAAGGTTGGTACATGTAATTTAGATTAGGGAATTAAGAGGAAACCCCAAGAAATTAATAAATAGACCTATCAATTTAAACTAGTATAGTGGATTACAAACCCTAGACAAGTGTATGAGAGGTATTTGTGAAATTTAAAGGAAAACAAATAATAAAAAGGGAATAAATCACATTTTAATGTTGATTCTAGTGATAGTAAAATATTTATTAAGTTTCCATGGTTAAGTGAGAAGAGTGACAATGCAAATAGACCTTCTTTAGGCTTGGTAATAATAAGACTACACAAGTAGACCTATAGGTATGGTGGAAGGAAAAGTGGTTTTTTGAGGGTAGAATGAATACATGAGGATATTTGGAATTTATAAATGTTAGTACATACCATAAAAGACACATATGAGCAAATAAATGGCAAGAAAGTACTATTTTGTCTTGAATACCTTCTTAAGTTTTTTTAGCTATAGAACTACAACTTGAGATAGGTATTCTTGTGCTCAGTATTGCCATGAACTCATTCATGGGGCACAAAAACTTTTACAAGTGGTAAGGAGGTTTCCATACTAAATTATAGTGGCATTGGGATTTAATTTTTATCCCTTACCTATATGAACAATCATCAATATCATAGAGCACTCCTAAAATGCATACTTGATCCTGAGAGACCTCCAACATTTGCTCATATCTTTCTTGATAGTTTGCATGTTAGTAAAATGAGTTTTGAGGAGTTGGATGGGTTTATCCCTAGAATTTTTTTGGTATTAGGAAATAGATAAAGGACCTATTATTTATGAATAATATTTAAGAGATGAGGGCACGTAAAACCCTTGTAAGACCTTAATAATGACCCAATAGAGAAGGACCTAAAACAAATGAATCCAAATGTATTGGTTTGTCTTGGGAAACACTTGAAAAATAATTTAAGATTTGAGGAGGTTCTATTCATGCCACTGGATTATATGGACACCTGTATAGATGCACCAAGTACTTTGTTTTTTCAAGATTTCATATTATTTTCAAGGTGCAGAGCTAAATGAACAATTGTAGATCATTTAGGAGGGTTATGTGAGATGTTTTATACCTTTTCAATCCATAAAATACATTATATTACCATTATAAGTTATTATACAGGCTTGAACTAGAGAGGTAATCTAGAGGTGCTAGTGAATGATAGCCTAATCACCTAGATAAGCAAGAGTTATAGGTGTATACTACCAAAAAGGCATAAATCTTGGTGTAAGATGATTTTTTGGTAATGATTCAGGCTCACTAACACATTATCAAGGTCTTATGAAAGTTCTATGGCCATCTAGGTGACTAATACTGAGTGACTAGGCCTAGTTACGTAGTAGACCTATTTGGCTAACTAAAAAAGATATCTCTTGGCATAATGGGTTGCTAAAAGGGTAAATTTAAGATCATAAATGATCTTATAACTAATTTATTGGGTCAATAATGCACATTTCATGGCCATCATGAAGAACAAGACAATTTTTAATCCTTATTGACATGTAAAAATAGAGGTGGGCTAATTGAGGCTTCATTAAGGCTAAGATAGACCATATTATACCATTATAAATGCTAAGGGAAGAGGTGGTTGACCAATTTGGAATGATCATACCTTTAATGAGTTCAAATAAAGATTGAAATATCCCCCAACACTTGATCTCTATGCCATAACTCCATGAGACCATCAACCAAACATGACTAATGTGTTGAAGAGGAATAAAAGGTGGTGTCTCATGCACTATCTTTTTTATTTAATGGCATTGATGATATTTATTTCTCTTTTTTACATATCTCTCTCTCTCATATTGTATTATAAATTTGGATACAAATTCCATTTTATGGATCCCTCTGTTGGGTATGTGAAAGTTTTGCCCATTTGTATCTACAATCTTGAGTTAATAGAAGATTGATTCAACCTATTTTAAGCTAGTATTATAGTGTGTTGATGATATTTATATTTTCATAAGTGGTTGATTATTCTCCCTTTGTAGGTTATTGTCTTCACCTATGTATTAGTGGATTATCTTATGTAGGTTACATGGTGTGTGAAGGTGTTAGTGACTGTACTTATAGTGAAAATTAACTAATAGTGTCTTGAATTAGGCCTCTTATTCATCATAATTAGGTTATAGTCATATATCATAACCTCCATGTGAAACATTGATGTGTAGGAGTATTTTATAGAGAGAGTGTATTAGAAATCAGACTTATTCTATCCATAAGTTTTTTTTAGGATAAAGTAGAGGAGGTATAATATATTGGTGCATCACCTCTTATAGCTTAGGTTTGTTTCATGCATCCTTATATCCCTTTTCATTGAAAAGAAATTAGGTTTAGGAGTTGAGTTTATATTATGCATTAGGGGATCTATCCCTAAAACTAGAGGTTCATCTCACTCAATAGGTTACCCACACCTAGAGGTGATCCCATCGTATCAACTGGATGAGACATGTTTGAAACACCTTTGTATTAATGGTGAAATATATATTGATAATAGCTACATGATAGTGTTATATATATTAGTGTCCCATATGACACCATAACATAGAGTTAGTAGACCAACACCACCATATACACCAATGCTAGGCATAGGGTAGAGTTTTTATAAGAGTCCTCCTAAAGTTGGATAGAATCAGAGATGATATTTTTGGTTGTAGATCCACATTTTTTGATATGGATGATATTTATATATTCTCATGATGTATAAAACTATGATTTTGAGATATTTATGACATTACTTTCCCTATGTATATGTTGTACATAGACTCTGATATTATTCTTTTATATATGATGCTCTTTGTTTTCACTACTAAGATGTTAGATGTAGATTGTTGAGTATGTAATGGATGTTGATGTTTTTTTCCATGATCATGTTATCTTTCTTACTAGATGATATTAAACTTTATGTTTGTCTCATGTACGTAACATGTGGTATGACTATATGTTATATTCTTAGTTAGGTTATGCATTTCCTTAATTAGCATAGAGATATCCATGTTTATTTCAAATTTGGTCATGTGATGTGATTATGGGAAATGAAATGACATCTTGATTATGCATTTATAGAATTAGATCATGCTTGGAGAGATGATTTTGGTGCAACATTGGTATATAAGACTTGAGCACTTGGATTTTAATTTTTTAAATGATAATATTGTTAGGATAAATTCAATGCATAAATATATGCTAAAAATTTAAATGAGAGAGATTATGAATAAAAAATAAACAAATTGCAAAAATTAAAGCAAACCTTGCAACACAAAATACAACATTATTCACCCAATGGGTTACATCCACAGAGAAAATTTTCAACATTTTATTTGTAAAAATAACAAGAAAAATACATAGTGATAACACCCTATCACACCTCTCTCCAAAATCTCATCCTCCTCCTTCAATGCACCAAAGTAAGCTAAAACCAAACTTAAAACCATAGATTTAACCCAATCTTCCACAAGATTTCAACCAAGATTTTACACAAACCTTCAACCAAGATTGTAACTAAAAACCTAACTAGTATTCACCACTCCTTGCACTTTCATAAGATAATAACCAATATTACTCCCAATCTCTCAACCAAGCTTACACATAAAGAGTTCACAAGTCTTTACACCTTACACATTTGTAAGATACAACCAAGCTTACCACAAGATTTATACCAAGCTTACATACTAAGACTTCACAAGTCTTCAAGGCCTTTAAAATGATTACAAGGAGTATAAAATGAATGTAAGAATTCATTATTTTTCTTGACTTATCAAATACAATGAGAAACTTATGATTTTATAACATTAATATGAGATAAGAGACAAAAGAGAGAATCAAAGAGGAAAAAAGAAATATGCCACCACAGTCCAACTTGGATGAATAAGATAAAATAAGAGAATATTAATGATTCTCCATGATCACCTCCATGTGCTTCAAAAAACATAGGCACCAAAACCATGAGCACCAGTACTATGGGTCCCAAAATTGTGGGCCAAAACCATGGACCAAAACATGACCCCAAAACCACTAAAAGACAAAATTCATCTTTGTCCTTGTCCCCCACTTGGCCATTAGAAGATGAAATACCCAATTGACCATAAGAAGATAAAAATCATGTTCCTTAGTGGATTAATGTGTCACACATCACCTAAACATCAATAGTATCTACCACTTCACCATAGTGAATAGTGATTGGCACCTCATCACCATGAATAGTGATTTTTACCTCATTACCATAAATATTGTCTAGCACTTCATCACCATGAATAATGAATATGAATAGTGATTTTGAATAGTGAATTCACACCCAATAATCTCCCAATTGAAGCTAATATACATAGGATTTACAACACCTGAGTATTCTTCCATCCAACTACCATCCATGCCCATTAATGCCTTATCACCACTTCAACATGCCCATAAAAATTATGTTGAACTACTAAAAATTATCTACCTTGCCTAACTTTGTCAACATCTCCTCCACCATAGTATATTGTATCACATGAAGTGATTCTCCATTTCACCATAGACCAATCCTTCATCTTGGATTCTACCATGAACAAACTCACAATGCCCACTACTTAGAAGTATATAGTCTAATGAACACCATGTCATACATGAGGTTTCATACTCATGATTAATATAATACATAGAATAATTATGTATTTTCCTCCTCTATTCTAGAACACTACGTAAGAAAACTCAAAAATATATACAAGAAGTGGGGATAGTAACTAGTTTTCCATTCTAGATATTGAACCACTATAAAATCTTCTCAAAAACTAGATCTTATTTACTTTCCTATCCCTATGCATATTCATACTTGGTTTGATCCTATCACCTTAATTTCAAATTTCCTATCTAAATGATCCATCAAAACATTGAACTTCAACATGTTTGGGCCTTCAACCAACATGCCATCAACCCATAAAAATAAAATATGTCAAAACCTTGGCTCTCCATAAAGGTATCTCTCATACCATTTGCATTTTTGTTGAAACTCGTACAGTATTCGATCCATAAACTAAAAAATCTTTTCCTCATTCTCATATCCCTATGGATACTCCATCTCATCATGATATCATCATGTAGGAAACTAGCTACTCTAATCCTAAACATCAGTAAGTGTAAGCATCACTCTTGATAGTATTTAGTAACAAGAGAGAAGAAATTATATAATTCAATACCTAAATTCTTCACATAGCATTCAGTTACAGACCATGCTCAACATGGAACCTATCAATATTTCTTAGGATGTTATCACTCTACTTAGTGCATCACTACACCTAATAAGTTTTTGATCCCATAATCAAGATGAATCTTGCACTATTGCATGTCTAAACACATGACCTTCTTCTTCCATGGACCCTAAAGTCTCACTTGTTCTTCTCTATCCATCTTAAACTAATTTAAAAAGTAAAATTTTAGGTTTATTTTTACTTCCTCACTTACATGAATTTTACACCATTTTGACTGACACATTATGGTATTAGGAAACCACAACTTATACCCATTCATAGCTAATAAAAAAAATAAGTTAAATGTCTTGTCATCATCCTCCATATACACACCATTGGAGACTAGCTTGTTCCTCAAGATGTATAGTTGTTTCTGCTATGTAGATTTTTTACCATATGGTAAAGCATGTTCAACTTCTCCTACATTTTCCATCTATATCTTTCATAGAGAGAAATACCTACCATAAATACTAATTAAGCTATAATCCTTAACTTCCTATAATTTAATCTTTATTAAACATAAAATTTGATCTAATACCACTTATTAGGATGAATTTAATGCATAAACATATCCTCAACATTACAATGAAATAAACTATGAAGCATAAATAAACAACCTGTAAAAATTAAATTAAACTATGAAACACATTAGATATTATGGTTCACCCAATGGGCTATGTCTACTAAGAAATTTGTCAGCATTTTATTTATAGTAATAGTAAAGTGAATACATAGTGAAAAAACCCTATCACACCTCTCTCCAAAATATCAACATTATCCTTTAATGCACCAATGTAATCTACAACCAAACTTACAACCAAATATTTAAACCAAGCTTTCACAAGCTTGTAACCAAAGACACAACTAGTCTTCACCACTCCTTGGACTTTTTAAAGCTATAGATTATTACCAAGATCACAACCAAGCTTGACACAATATATCTACCAAGATTTCACACAAAGTCTTCACAAGTCTTCACACCTTTCACCTTTGTAAGCTACAACCAAGCTTACCATAATCTTTCTACTAAGACTTCACAAGTATTCAAGGCCTTTATAAGGACAATAGAATGAATGCAATAATCCATTACTTTTCTTACCTTACCAAATACAATGAGAGAGTTATGCTTTTATAACATTTACATGATAGAAGAGACAAAATATAAAATCAAAGAGGAGAGAAGAAATATGGTGCCACACTCTAACTTGGAAGAATAAGACAAAAGAAGAATTTCTTCATGATGTTCCATGATCACCTCCACGTGCCTTAAAAAACATGGAGACCAATACCATGGGAAAAAAAATGACCCTAAAACCACAAGAAGACAAAAATCATCTTTATCCTTGTCCCCCACTTGGCCATTAGAAGACAAAATTCCCACTTGACCACAAGAAGGCAAAAATCATCTTTGTACTTGTCCCCCACTTAACCACTAAAATAAAAAACTCCCACTTGACCATAAGAAGAGAAAACTCATGTGCCTTAGTAGAGTATTACATCACACATGTCACCTCATCATGAATAGTATTTACCACCTCACCACATTTAATAGCAATTTCCACCTCATCACCATGAATATTGATTTCCACCTCATCACCATGAATAGGGAGTGCCACCTCATCACCATAAATATTATCTACCACTTCATCACCATGAATAGTGATTACCAACTCATAACCATGAATAGTGACTATGAATATTGACTTCACACCTAACAAATATTCACCATAAGTATAAAAAATATATGAAAACATTGTATGTTAATTGCATGGGGACTAGTTCAAATGCAAATATTTATAACTTCAAATCATGATATAAAACATCAAGACCTAAGTGTAAAACATAATGAATTTGAACAAAAGATATACCAAAAAAATAGTTTAAATACAAGTGTAAACAACTTAAGGCCAAGATATGAAATATCAATAATTAAGTGTAAAAAAGGTTACATTTAAATAAAAATAAACAATAAAATAATCAATGCTTAAAAAAAAAGCAATGTTTAAAACAAATAAGCAAGCAATTAGATAAGTAAAACACACTAAAACAAAAATCAAGAAGATAAAATTAAATAAAGTAACCAACAATTGTGCATATGTGATTAATAAGGTATTACATTTTGAACTATCTACCCCCAAGTTAAAGTAATTATGGAGGAGCTAAATTTATCATTAGGCTCAAGAAAGGGGGAATAGAAGAATAAGGAAGGGGTGGTTGAGCTACCCCAAAATTCCCCACAAAAATGTATGTTTCCTACATAGTCTATATGCACCTCAGGCCAAATGTAGTTCTCCCAAGTCTTGGGATAGGATAAAAGTGATGAAAAATAGAAAGATAACTGTTTTATGAAGTAAAAATCAGAAGGGCTCATAAAAATGAAGAAAGCATAAATTAATTATTACTCACAAAATAGTGAGTGAATAAGGTTATGATTGCTCACAAAATGGTGAGAGTCTAATAAAATGCTAGAGAAAATAAGAATTAAAGTAGAAATGAAGAGTGGATGAGCTGACATGAGATGCCTCATGTATCCAAGTGTTACCTACATAATTCATGTGGATCTCAGGCTAATTTAGTCCTCCCATAAATGGGAGGATATAATTAAGGAATGGTAATGATAATTAGAAATTATTAGGATTGGAGAAAGGGTTCCCACCCATAATAAGACCAAGAGTCACCAATGAACATGTTGACAAAATAGGTAAAATTTTTATAGATCCATGTTTCTCATGGATATTTTATGTCAAAATTTATATATTTTTTTATTTTTATGATTTTTATAGGTATTTTCAATGTTTTTGGGGTTTTTGAAATAATGAAATCAAGGGAGTATGAATAAATTTACAAGGAACCATATATCAAAGGAAAAAAAAACCTTAGGTAGGGGCTCAAATAACAACTAAACTAGTTGTAATGGTGATGACCCTAAAACCAATACTAGAACTTGAGGCAAAAATAACACCATGTAATAATAAAATAGGAATAAAAATTCACATAATGGGGAAATAATATGGAGATAAGTATTTATAATATGTCTCAAGAAACTATCAAGTAGGTAACACACTTATTTACATGCCCTAATTAACTCATCTAAAAAGAGACTACTGATGCTAGTCAATCTCGAGTGTCTTTGGAAATGTTTGCTAAATATGTATGTAACACATATTGGTTATAATCAAGATCATGATGGTAATAAGAAGTAGGAGGAAGGATAAGAATGATCCATAGAATGGTAAAATGAGGGTAAATAGGTGAATGTAAAATGGATCTCCCAAAGCAAGGGCTCTCATAAATAATGGTCCAAATTAGTTAAGCATACATTTGAGATTAAAAATGTTCATAGTCTTCAAAATTTATTTCCCATATGGTGTATCCAACATATATTCCCCATAACTATAATTTTTAGTCTTAACATATGGACCTAGCCAATTGGCCTCAAACTTGCCTTTCTTTTTGCATTCAAAATTGGTATTCTTAACATTTTATTTTATCACTAAATCACCAACTTCAAACTCTTTGGGAAGAATATGTTTTTATAGATTTGGCATAAATAATTTTGATATGCTCTCAAATGTTTTAATATAACTAACTTTTTTTCATCCAAGAGCTCCAACTCTTGTAATTTGACAACTCTATATTCTTCATCATCAATGATATTATACAAGGAAATGCATAGAGAGTGAAATTTGATCTCTGTATGGATAATAGACTTAGTACCAAAGATTAAAAAGTATGGTGTGGCCCCTATAGGAATGAAAATATGGTATGATAAGTCCACAATTCTAGGAATAATTATGAGTTTTAATCATGACCAATATCATTGACAATCTTCTTAAAAATCTCAACAATAGTTTTATTTGATGCCTCAACTTGGCATTACATTGAGTGAAATAGGTCATGGAAATTTTATGCTTAATATGGAATGGAAATAGAGGGATTTAACATCTTTATTTTTGAATGATCCATGGGAATGCCATAGAAAAATATGAGGTGGAAATAAATAAATTTTGAAATCTGCTTTGTAGTTACATAAGTGAGGGGAATGTACTCTATCCACTTAGTAAAATATTCTATATTAGTGAGGATATTCTTGTGTCCATTATAGGTAGTGAGGTTTATTTTCCACACAAGATCAAGTCCTCATGTTGGAAATAACTAAGGCATAGTGATTGGTTGAAGTGGTAGGAAAGGAGTGTGGATTAAACTACCATGCCTTCAATAAGAAATGCACTTTTTGACATATTGACAAGTATTTATATCCATTTTAGGCTAATAATGCCCTATATAAAGGAGTTTCTTGGCAAGGAGCATGATGCTATTATGGACCCCATAAACTCCTTTATGTACGTCTTTAAGTGCTAATTGTGATTCTCTTGAATTCAAACAATGAATCAGCATTCTGTCATAGCCTCTACAATAGAATTCATTCCCAAAGAGGGTATAACATGAAGCATTATGAATGAAGGCCTTAATTTGGTTTCATGATAATATATTAAGAAAAATTTGATCTTGGAGATAGGTGTATAGATATTGATACAAAAGGAGATCAGGATTGAAAATACCACATACCATATTAGAAGTTAGCTATACATGAGTTGGTTGAATAAGGTTTTCAATGAGAAATTAATACTAATTGTCATTTCTATCTAATTTTGTCATAAACCCAATGGTTTCCATTACATTGGATGATCGATTATTGACTTATGGTATATACTCAAACTAAATAATTTTGAAATATTGTTTGAGGTTATCAACCATACTTTTGTAAGGTAAAATATTCTCATCTCTAGTTTGGTATTAGTTTTTAGCCTAATTAATGACCAATTAGGAATCCCCATATACCATTAACTTTTGAACATTCCATTATACAAAAGGATAGAGTCCTACAATGAGTGCCTCATACTTGGTCATATTATTGTTGCAGTGAAAATTGATGTGAAATGCCTTGGGAATGGGATCCCCTTGTAGTGTGATGAATAAAATGTTAGCTCTAGATTCACAAGATGTGAATGAACTATCAAATTATGATTTCCATTGTTTGGATTCAATAGGCACTTATTCTAGGGTTAAAATTGACCTATTTGGGAAATCAAAGATGAAGATTTTGGTATCGAGTAAAGGAGATTCAACAAGCTGATTTGAAAGGACTTTACCAGTAATGGCATTATTATTTTGATACTCAACATATAATTCACTTAGAAACATTACCCATTTGTACATGCGACCTATTAAATTTTCCTTGGATAATAGATATTTGAGGGGATAAATCTTGGATATAACAATGGTATAAAAATTAACATGTAGTGACACAAATTTTGGGAAGTGAATACCATTGATAAATAATCTTTCTCAGTTGGTGAATAATTATGTTCATAAGATGCAAGTTTCTAGTTCAAATAGTAATCTACATGCTCCTTGACCTATTTATCATGTTGAGCTAAAAATGCCCCTGGTGTATGTTCTATTACTAATATGCAAAAGAGAAATGGGATACTTATTATATGTGGGGTTAATACTGGCATATTGGATAAATAGGTCTTAAATTATTTAAAATCTTGTAGGTAATATTGCCTCACTAAAATGTGACACCTTTATTAAAAAGGTGAGTAAAAGGATATTTTCTAGTTATGAAATGAGCCGATGAATAGATTGGATCTTGCCTTGTAAGCTGCAAAACTATTTTATATTAGGAGGAGGAATTACATAATAGCTTTAACCTTAGTATGATCAACTATGATGCCTCTGAATAATATAATAAACGCTAAATTTTTTTATAGAAGTGATCCCAAATAAACACTTCTTAGGATTGAGGCATACCTTATATTCATGAAGTCTTGCACATATTCTTCATAGAACTTCAATGTGTCCTACATGTGTCATTGACATAGCTAAGGTGTCATCCACATAGTCCTTAATAATATCATGTAGCATGTGATGGAATATGATAGTCATGACACGTTGGTAGGTTTCATAAGCATTCTTCAAGCCAAATGGCATGACTTGATAACAAAACATCATGCATGGAGTGGTGAACACAATTTTTTGCTAGTTTTCAAGTGCAATATTTATCTAATTATATCCTAATAAGACATCCATGAGGGATAAAATATTGTATCATATCATTGAGTTGACTATCATGTATATTTTTGGTAAAGGGAAGTTCATCCTTAGGGAATGCTTTGTTGATATTTATGAAATCAATACATAAGTGAATTTCCTATAGTTTATTATTGACTAGAATAATATTTGAAATCTACTATGAGAATCTAGTGGTCTAATGAAACCTGTTCCCAATAGATTTTATAGATTTTTTAAATGAGGATAACAATAAACAAATTCATTTTTCATATATTTTATTTGATTGGATTGACATCTAGATGTACACCAAGTTGATGTACCACTAAAAATGGGTCTATGTAGACACTCATTTTTTGCCACTTTCATGTATAAACCAAGATTTAGATCAATTTATATAAAAAGACACAAGTTAAGCCTATAAATAACTTTAATTACCCAAATTTATCCATGTAAGGGATATACTTACCTATAAATGTGGTGAGACTTGATTATTTAGGTTATTACCCTATATACACTAATAACCTATCTTAGATTCAATCCTAAAAAATTGTTACCTAACAATTTGACATTCTTGGCATGTTTATCTATTGATGAAAAACATTTAAAACAATTTTAAAAATCCAAAAGGCCTAAGCAAGATTAATTAAAAATAAAATCTCAATTACTCTGCTTAAGTAAAAGTTCCAAGTTGAATTAACATTTATCTAAAAATGAGATTTTTAACAAATATGAGTTCAAAGTCAAGGGAGATATTAAAGTGTTTTATTGATTCCTAAAATTCAAGAAAATGTGAGTCATAACCTCATAAATATATTTTATAAGTTATCATGGCCCATAAATATCTAAAAAAGAGTTGTTAAACCTTCATGATTTTTTTGACCCAACCTAGGGTTAACCTAACTCAACCTAGGTTATTTTAGACTCAACTAAAGTTAGAACTAAACCTAACCTCCTCACAGTTAGAGTTAATTTTGAAACCTATAAATAAAAGTTCCCTCACTCTACCCAAACAAGCTTTTGTGTGTAAGTTTATTCTATAAAAATACCTTTAAGAAGTCATCAAAGAAATATTATAATCCTAAATTGATGTCAATAAGATTCACACAAAGCTAGGCCAAGCCAAGAAAAGACACATGTGGTCTTAGATAAGTGTTTCCAACATGGATAATGCATTGATAAAAGTTTATAATGCTGTAGTCTGAGAAAGAACATCTTCTATGCCAACAAGTGGACACTAATTTTGACAAGGGAGGTAAAATTATTGTATGTTTTTATCTTTTATTTGTAGTTTTGTTTATTATGTTATGCTCCACCTAGTAATTTGGAAAGAGTGCTTTAGTTTAATTGCATTGTTATACTTGAATTTTCTTGAAATTCACTAACAAGGAACTAACGACATTTATGTGTTCTTCAGATTCCTAATGATACATAATGGCATGCCTGGTGGGACCACACATCCCATATGGAATTGATGAATGATGTGGAACCTTTAAAATTAATAAAAAGAGAACTCTAACTTTGAAATTTAGATTTTTAGGCTAAAAATTCCCTTCATTTTATTCTATTTCTAATTAGAAACTTTTCCATTTGTAATGGTAACTTCACCCACTTAGTTCTGTATTTGCAATATTTTGTTTTATAGAAATGATGAATTTGTACTAGTGAATTCACTAGAAATAATGACATTGATCTGTAGATAAAATAATGACATTGACCTATGTTAAATCAAGCATTTTATATAAATGGTCACATCAATAAATGAAAAAAATGACTTTGATCCTGTTATTTAGTAACATCATCAGGTATGTTTCTTAGTGATTTTAGTGACTTCTCCTTATTTTTAATATAATCGATGACTTTTCTTGGACTAATCAATGACTTGGCCCTATATAATGGTGTGTTCACTAGATTCCTATTTCTATCTATCTAATCCATAAATAAAATAACAACTTCAATGAAATTGGTGACTTTGATCTATTGCAAATTCGATGACTTTACTCTATGTAAACTAGAAAAATGAGAGTTAAAAATGGAAAGTTGTTTATTGGTTTTATTTTTTACATAAATACAAGATAATTCCATAAATTGTTTTTAATAAATTGAAGTGGATAAAGAGAGGTATAAACACTTATAATTCTCATACACACTTTAATTTTAGTGCTTAAAATAGACCTAACACAACTTGTCTTTTTTCACATTTAGATTTTACAAGAGCAAACAAGGCCAAGGGATCAAAAATTCATTCACATTTTATTTAGTACCTTTAAAATAAACATCCATTTTAGATTAAATATCTTAAGAGATTCTTATTTTTGTTTGTTCTTTATTTTTTAGCTAATTTCAAAGTTTTTAGATTAAATTGTTTGTGGTAAACCAAATATTGTTTGTATTTTCTCCCCCATCCTCTATAGGGAAATCAAGTGATAAAAAATGACTTATTTATTTCCCTATTTATCTTAGCCTAGAATATTAAAAACATCATGTATACTCTCCCTAAGATTTGAGTGACTTGGGTGACCCATAAATGACCTCTAAAGTTCTTCCAAATTTCATTTGTTTATTTTATGCATTGGCTTGTGGGTGGGAGTTCATCACCTCCTCAAAATTTATTTATGGGTGCATTGACCTGGGGTTTCATCTCACAAGATTGTAACAACCCCACTCCATGGTGGGGTATATAAATTGGGCATGTGATACTAATATTAATTAGTGGATGAGTAGTTAGACTTCTAATCCTAATGAAAAGCTAGATTAGTTCACACTAAACATTAAACTTCACTAAGTAGTACACAACTAAAGTTGTTGTGCAAAAGACTTGACCTTTATATAGCAAGTTAACAATTTTGAATCAAATTGATGTGATGCATCCCTATTTTATCCACACTTAGAATTATTTATATCATTTCAAAACTAATAAATTTTAATTAACCCCACTTTATCATAGAATATCTTGCCAAATGCTGAGTGATTTGCACTCTAAATTTGTACCATATACCAATGTTTGAGAGATAAAGAGGGGTTTAAAAAAACTACCTACATTCACTCTTTACTTTTTGGATTAACACTTAATTCATTTTGATCATTGGTATACCAGGGGAAACTTTGGTAGAATCTATGCACACCTTGTAATTTTTAGGGATAGGATGTGCACTTAGTGATATATCTATTTTATTTTATTAGCATGTGTGTTTGGGTCTAATTTTTTTTGTTTTTATTCCAAATTTGAAATGATTCAAAAAATTCACATGTTTTCATACCAATTTGATTTATAGGTGTTACTCTACCCATTTTGTTTCAAACATTTACTTTGGATTTTATTTTGAAACCATTTGTGTGTTACTTACTTAAAAGAACATTGTTGTGTTACCTATTTTGTTTCAAAAATTTTCCTTGGATTTTATTCCAAGATCATCATACCTTTGTTTAAAAGAAAATTGTTACATTGCCTAAATTGTTCCAAAACCTTGCCTTATTTGAAACTAAATTCCAAAACCATTCATAGATTTTATTTTAAAACACATGGTTATGCTACCCATTTTAGTCTAGCCTATTTACCTTAGAAAACCTAAGTCCTTTACATTAAATTTGAAATTCAATCTTTCAAAATGAAAATCCTAAACTAATCATGTCTACATCAAAACTCATCTAACTTGGGCTTAGGTGGTCTACCTTTCACATTTGGATTGTGTTACTTAGATTTATTTCTAATTTGGTCTAAAGACCCCTTGACTAGACTTAGTGGTAGTTTACCATTGTGTGACTTATTTTAGAGTTATTTATTCCAAGATTTTGTTTCCATGTGCCTTGTTTAGAGTTTATGGTATTGAGTTCCAAAATGTACTAGTTTCATTACTAGAGTCTTTTATGATCTAATTATCAAGTCTTTTATGAGCCAATTATCAAGGGTCTTCCAAGTGAATTACCTTAGAATTAGGTTGTTTTCTAAGTCATTTACCAAGTTTATCTAAGCCAATTACCTTAGATTTAAATTGCTTTTGACTTCATGTTTTAGATAAATATTTGTTTCTAATTCTAGCATTATCTTCCATGATAATAATTATAACCTCTTTTGGGAAAATCATTATTATCCTTTTGACCTAGATCATGATTGTTTTACCTTGTCTAGATATCTTTACCACTGATTATAAATTCCTTTGGAAAAATTAGTACCTTTGTTAGACAAGTCATATTTAAGATTTTAAACATGATCTAAAACTTACATGGTCACAAACTAAAATTATCACATTTTATCCTCCATCCATTTGCATGCTTTGACCTGGTCAACCCTACTTGTTATATCAAAATTTTGAGAAATAAGGGGTTTCCTATAGATTCCACTCACTATTATAACAAACCAATTCCACTTGGAAAAAATTTAAAGAGTCCTCTACATGTTTCAAAAATCAAACTAGGTCAACCAATCCATTTAGATCCATTTCTAATAATATCTTTCCTATCGGGTCATAATGAGGGTTTTAGGAGGATTTAAACTACCTTCCATTCTTATCAATCATTCATAAAGGATTTCCCATAAAATCAAAAGATATTTTTAGGAAATTCAAGATAAGACACTTCCCCAACTTTCATGAATTTATCAAGATCTGATGTAAAGGTTTCACGTGCCAACAAGCATAAAAAAATCCTTTTTAGGTTTGTAACACCCCATTTTGTGCACATATAAGACATCAACACCAATTTTATTGATTTATCCTTTAGGATATGAACTCAAAATTTTTCAAAAAACTTAAAAGGACCTATCACACCTATGTAAATGATATAAAGAGATATATCACTTTGGGAAATAAATTTGACCCCTCATGAGGCCATACTAGGTCTCTTTGCTCATTAGGTGTTGAACTGCCAATCATACTTAGACCTTGATCACACCTTGAACCTCTTGTATTATTATCAAAACATAATTATAATGTCAAATAGACTCATACATTTCTCACATGCTATCAAGCTTCTTCACACAAGTTTTATACTACTCATCTCATCATGCTATTAGGCCTATGCCTTCTCACTAGGTCTCTTAAGTATATGGCTCATGAACTCAACATTAAGAAAATAAAGATAACTAAGAATGACATAAATGACACTTTAATGACATCAATGAAAAATTCATGAATACCTTAGAACACATTCTCAACAATCTCCCCCTTTGTCATTGATGAAAACCACTCATTGATGGCAATCATTAAAAAAGGCTTCTCTTTACTGGGATACATCTCCCCCATAAAAATAAATATCCCCATTTGAAATTAATGACAAATTATTACCTATAAAAAAACTTCAATAAATAGGAAAGAAATATCATGTCAACAATCTCTCCTTATCTCATTGCATAACTCAGACATATTCTTCTTGACAAACTGATATGACTCCCCCTTTGACCTCACAACTTGTGCAATTCTTTCCTACTCTTGGAGCTAAAAAAAATAATTATTATCTCACCCTAAGTACTTTTATTTTATTAGTGACTTATAGGAATAATAATGATACCCAATTCTTATCTCAGATGTTCAAAATTAGCCTTGAGAAGAGGCTTAGTCAAGATATCTATAATCTGATCCTTTGTAAACACAAATTCAAGCTTAATGTTTTATTCATCTACATGTTATCTTAAGAAATGATACTTGATAGGAATTTGATTGGTCCTTGAATGAATGATAGGATTCTTTGAAACACTTATGGAACTAGTAGTATCACAAATAATGGGACTAGGACCATAAAACTCTACCTTGTAGTCTTTTAAGCTTTGTCTCATCCAAAACACTTGAGTACAATATGAAGCTGCTAAAATGTACTCAGCCTCATAAGTAGATAAATCCGATGATGTTTTCTTCTTTCTTATCCCTAAGACTAGGAATTTTACTAAGAATAAGGATCTGCCATTAGTGTTCTTTCTATCATCTAGACTCCCAACCCATTCTACATCTGTATATGCTACTAGTTCAAACTTCCTACTCTTTGGGTACCATAATCCATACTCCATAGTTCCCTTGAGATAAATAAGTATCCCCTTGACTAATTTTAGATTAACTTACTTAGGATCTACTTAAAATCTTCCCATAATATCTACTGCTTGCATGATGTCAAGTCTAGAGGTAGTAGTATACAATAAACTCCTAATCATAGATCTATATTTTGTTTGATTGACCCTTAAAGATTCATCCTCCTTGTTTATTTTTCATCTTGTAACCATAGGTGTACTTACAACCTTAAAATATTTCATTTCAAACTTTTTTGACATCTCATTTATATACTTGACCTATGAAATGAACATACCTTTTTTAGATTAACTTATTTGAAATCCAAGAAAGAAGGATAGTTCTCCAAGTATAGACATTTCAAATTCTGAATTCATCACCTTTGCAAAGGCATTGGTCATGTTCTCATTAGCTCCACCAAAGATGATATCATCCACATAGACTACCATTATCAACTGATGAATCATTTTTAGTCTTGATATACATGTTACTATCTAAAAATTCTCTCTTAAAACCTTGGTCCAAAAGGTACTTGTCTAGTCTAACATACCAATCTCTAAGGGCTTATTTTAGACCATAGATGGCCTAATTAAAACTATAGACATAGGCCTTTTTATCATTCAATATGAAACCTTTAGGTTGTTTAATGTATAGTTCTTCATCTAAGTTCTCATTTGGGAAAGCTGGTGTGGCATCCATTTAGTATATCTTGAAGCCCTTAATTCCTACATAAGAAATAAACATTATAATTGCCTTTAACCTTAATACATGATCAAATGTTTCCTCAATGTCTACTCATTATAATTGAGCATATCCTTTGCATTCTAGTCTAACCTGGTTTATAGTGACCTCTCCATTCTCATTCAACTTGTTTCTAAAGACCCATTTTATACCAATGATGTTTTTGTCTTTAGGCCTAGGTACTAACTCCCAAGTTTAATTATTATCAATTTTATTTAAATCCTCATTCATTTCATCTAACCAAAACTTATCTTTACTTAATTTTACATATCTTTTAGGTTTAAATTTAGACATTAAGGTAGTATTTTCTTGATTAACATCACTCACCATTTTTATCCTTGTTTGTATACATACACTTTTATTTCCAATGATCTGAGATTTAAGATGATCCTTTTGAATCTACCTAGAAGGAAATTTTGAGTCATTTATCTCAATTTATTATTCATCCTCATCTATCTCTATTGATCCTTAATCATTGTTTGACTTAGAATATGATTTATTTGTCTCATCAACCTTCACGTTGTGCTCACCACTATATTTTACAACCTCATGTTGTAACAGATATAGGTAACACTTAATAATGAATATCCCAAGAAAATACATTCATTAGAACTTGATTAAAACTTGCCTAAGTCCTTATCATCTCTCTTCATATAACATTTACTCCCAAAAACCTTAAAATTTTGAACACTTGTAGGTTTTCCATTTCATAATTCATATGGAGTCTTATCATGATTGATCTTAATCTGACATATATTTAAAGTGTAAATTATAGTACTCATAACTTCTCTCTAGTATCCATCATACAAATTGAATTGATTCAACATGGTTCTTATAATTTCTTGAATAGTTCTATTCTTTCTTTCAACCACCCCATTCTATTGAGGTATTCTAGCAGTTGAGAATTATCTTCTTATTCCATTGACCTCAAAAAACTAATCAAACTCATTTTACCAAAATTATCCTCTTTTTTAAGACCTAAGATACTTGAACTTCACATTTATCTCATTTTCAACCATAGCCTTGAAAATTTTGAACTTACCTAGAGCTTTTAACTTTTCCTTCAAGAATGCTACCCAAGCCATTATTGTGAAGTCATCTATAAGAAACATGAAGTAGTTATCACCTTCAATACTTTGAATCCTTTTAGGACAAAAAATATTAGTATGAATTAGTTCTAAATATCTAGTAGTAGAGTATTCTTTAGACTTGAATCTCCTCCTAGTCTGCTTACTATGTTGACATGCCTTGCAAAGAGCATCTATAGGTTTAGAAATTCTAGGCATGTTATTCATAGATCCCTTGCAGCTGATCTTTAATAGATTATAAAATTTCATATGACCTAACATCCTATGGAATAGCCAAATTTCATATACCTTGATCATAAAACACTTCTCTTTTGTGATATCATTTAGTACATATAGATTGTTCTCAGTTCTCTTGGATTTAAAAATCAACCTTCCTTTTTTTTCTCTCCTTATCTCACATCCTTTGTCATGAAAATTTAGGGTATTTCCTTGGGTACACATTTGAATTGCACTAAAAAATCTATGTTTCAAGTCATCTACATATAATACATTTTCTATCTTGGTCTTCCCATTATCCAAGCTCAAAGTACCTTTTACAACTATATTAATAGATGTGTTATCTCCACACCTCATTGAACCTATGGCATTCTTATTCAAGTTGATGAATTTTCTCTTATCTCATGTCGTGTGACTTGAAAAACCACTATCTATGTACCACTTTAAATATTCATTTTGAGTATGAATGGTAGTTTGGGTTATCATAGATTCTTCTCCTCTAAATTCCTACTTCTCTTTTATCTTGCACATAGGGTCAACTTTCTTGATCCATTATTTATTATCATGAGTACATGTATTATTAACATGACTAGTTTTACATATAAATCTTGTCTTTCAATCTCTTGTAAGGTGTCATCTTTGGATGTAGTTATAACAAAAGATTCTATTTCTCCTTCTACAATCAACAACTCTATGTCCAAATTTACCATAAAATAAACAATAACTAATGAAATAATTAACATACTATGATGGTTTAACCTTATTTAACTTTTTATGATCATTGGATGATACACCTCTACCTTTGATATTATTTGATGGAGAAAAACCCTTCTTGGCTTGTTGATGATTGGTTTCAAACTTGACCACTCCTACATAGGTCCTAATTCTACCATATTTATCACTCCTTGATTGATAAATGACTTTTTTAGAATGAATTTCCTTGAACTCCTTTTATTATTATTTGAATCCCAGACCTATCATGTCATAAAAATATCTTTGACTATCCAAAATATTGTTAAGCTTTCTAGTAATCTCTTCAAATTTTTGATAAGTCTTTATCTTGATTGCATATTTCTCAACTTTTTCCTCTAAAGTCTTTACTTTTATTCCAATTTGGGTGCATTTTTCCCTATGATTATTCTATTTAGAACAAAATTCATAATCTATTTTAATGACTATGGATATATCCTCATTGTAATCATAGAAAACACTTGCATTATCAAAATCGATACCCGTGGTCCAAAGATCTCCCTTGGATTATTAGGTCTATACAAGGGCTTTATAAATTTTTTTAGAATAATAACCACTAAAATTGGGGGGTAGGGGTGAATTAGTGTGAAAAATCTTATTTTAATTCCATATATCATTCATTAATCATTCAAAAAATTATGAAGATGTAGAAATACATAATAAACCATTCATATGAGCATAAAGAAGGAAGATAATACATGAACACAATATCTATGTGAAAAACCATAATAAGGAATAAAAACCACTAACACATATCTTGGAATATATTCTTATAATCAATGGATCAAAATTTAGTGAGGCACCAACCCCATAAGGAACACCAACCCATCACTAGTCAAACAACAACTCGACTAGGCCTTTAACAAGAACCAAATATTAAGGAAGAAAAAACCCCATATGATTCATTTAATCAATGGATCAAAATTTAGTGAGGTACCAACCCCACAAGGAACACCAACCCCTCATTAGTCAAACACCAACTCGACTAGGCTTTTAACAAGAACCAACTTTCAAGGAAGCACCAACCCCATATGTAAATCATCACCAAATAAGATACCTTTAACCTATGATTAAATTTAAACACTTTTTTCTCACTCAAATTAATATTAACACCTTATTTTGATCTTCTCAACCTTATATCTCTCTTAATCAATGTATTAGACCTTTTAACTCAATTAGTCCTTTCCTTGACATAATTAGGTCATATGACACTACTCCTCACCTATAGAAACATAGTTATGAATTTAATACATATTAAGAAAACCTATATGATGGTATTCACACCCTCTTACCTAGTTTTCAAAAATCTAAATCATTCGCTCATGTTCTCTATATTCTAACTAGTCAAATTAGGCCTATTAGACCTTCTCTTTATACTTGACTCTTGATCTCACCCATATTTATCAAAAAATAAACTATAAATAATTGTATCACCTTTGGAATATATATATATATATATATATATATATATATTTTCATAAGTGAAATAACCAATACATAGGTTTGTCATTTCCCTTAAGGTTCAAAACCACCATTAGGCCTAATAGAGACTTAATGTAGTTAGGCCTTCTCAAAGCACACATTTCACCTTGACCACATTGGAACACTATAAAACTAAAAAAATAGATTAAAAAATTAAAAATGATTAAATTATACCCTTGATAAGCTAACCTTATGTACCTAAAACCATTTATATCATTTCACTCCTTGAACCCCCAATTAGGTCTATTCATAATTAGGCCTTCTCAATACCAGAAAGCCTATCTTGAAAATAAGATTAATATAATAAAATTTTAAAAATAAAAAAAATCACATGGATATAATATTAATAAACTTAGGTTAAACATAATGTTCATTATAATTCACCAAATAGGGTAAAAGACCATAAATATATCCTCTTAATATGCTCATTCAAAACTGCACACATGCCTTAAGAGCCCAGTCAAAAGCCTTTAAATTTTCACACCTTCAAAGGAGTTATCATGAGTAAAAATGTGTTAAAATTAACCTATGAGACCTATATAAAAAATTAATGTGAATTTTATTCTTCAAATATATGCAAAAATACTCAAGAACATCATTCTCACTTACATAAAGAAGACTACTTGTAGCTCCAAAAACATAGTCATGAAGATTAAGACTTAGAACACTAGTGTGAACACTTTTATGAATTTATAATGGTTATAAATTATACTTAAGTATCCTTATAACATAGTTATATATATATATTACAATTTTCAATATCAATATTGGTCTTACAGACCAGTCTCATGTCTTTACCCTACATAAACTTAACTATGTTAAACAAGCCACTTTGAGAACTAATTTTTGTTTGTTTATGAGAATAATAAAAAATTATAATTAAATGGTATATGAGATATAAATATTTAATAATTAAACCATGAATTTGGATCCATCCCTAATCCACTACAACCTGTCCCTAATCTCATTCTCACTTATGCCTAGTTTTCTCAGTATCTTCCTTATTAGGCCTATTTAGTGATAGGTCAAATTTTATGACTATTTTAGAATATTTACAATATAAAAATTTATCAAAAACTTACATGGGCACAAAATAAAAGTACTACACATCATCCTCCATCCATTTTTATGCTTTAACCTCACCAACCCTACCTACTACATCAAAATTCTAAGAAATAATGGGTTTCCTATAGCTTCCACTCACTCTTATGAGAAACCAATACCACTTTTAGAAACTTGGAAGAGTCATATACATATTAAAAAAATAAAAATAGGTAAAATAATCCATTATTATCCATTTCCAACAATATTTTTCCTATTAGATCATAATGAGGGTTTAGACTGCCTTCCATTCTTAACAATCATTCATAAAGGATTGCCCCTCAACTCCAAAAATAATGCAAAGAAATTTAAGATAGGAAAATTAAAAAAATTCCATTAAATAATAAATATATCATTCAAAGTTTTCACATGCAAATGAGCACAATAAAATCTTTCTCGTGTTTGTAACACCCCATTCCATGTACATAGAAGACCTCAACACCGATTTTATTACTTTCTCCTTCAAGATATGACCTAAAACTTGGTTAAAACACTTATCACAACCTATAAAACCTATTTTAATTATATATATATATATATATATATATATATATATATATATATATATATATATATATATATATATATATATATATATATATATATATATATATATATATATATATATATATATATATATATATATATATATATATATATATGGAACCTTGTTAAATTAACTTTACCCCTTATTAGGCCATACTAGGTCTCTTTGCTCATGAGGTCTTGAATTGCCAGTCACACTTAGACCTTGATCACACCTTGATACCTATTATAGTATTATAAAAACATAATTATCATGTAAAATAACATCATAATTTTATCACACACTTCAAATATTCTTCACACAAGTATCATACTTCTCATCTCATCATGCTACTAGGCCTATGCCTTCTCACTGGGTCTCTCAAGTATATGGCTCATGAACTCAACTTTAAGAGAAATAAAGAAAAATTAGAATGACATCAATGAAACTTTCACAAAATAAATTAAAAATTCATGAATACCTTATAACACATTCTCAACACTATTTTACCTCCTTACCAACTATTTTAGAATATGGTTATATAATCATTATGGAGGACACTTCTAAGGTTAACATTGGGACTCCATAGGACCCAAAATAGATGAAATTAGTTGTGTCTCTCACTAAGGAGGAATGTAAAGTATTTACATACCATATAAGGGATTTTTTTGATATATTTTCATGGGCCTATTCCTATATACTAGGTTTGGACCCTACCTTGGTTGTACACCATCTTGTTATACATCCTGATGCCAGACTAGTTAAGTAAAAGATGTGAAAAATACATCTTTGTATTACTGTGTTAGTCAAGAAATATTTGGATAAATTATTAGACATGAGATGCATTTGGTTTATTGATTATTTTGAATGTATTTCTAACATTATACCAGTTAGTAAGAAGTAATAGGATATCAAACTCTGCACTAATTTTTAGGATATTAACAAAGCCTACTCAAAGGGAAAATTTCCTCTGCCAAACATTGACATGATTTTTGACTCAATCAATGTATATGAAATGTTTCTCTTATGGATGGATTTTAAAGATATAATGAAATAAAAATTACACCACAAGACCAACACAAAATAGTATTCACCACTCTGTGCGGAATGATTTTTTATTAGGTAATGTCATTTTGACTCAATAATGTAGGACCTATGTACCAACAAGCCATGATAGTGATTTTCATTGATATGATGCACAATATCATCATGGACTATGTAAATGACACCTTGGGTAAATATATGATCCATGTTGACCATCTAATTATACTACAAAGAATCTTGAGAGACTTTGAGAGTATAATATTAGGCTCAACCCTAAGAAGTGTGTATTTGGTGTAACTTTTGGAAAATTATTAAGATTCATTATCTCTTGTAGGGGCATTAAAATTTATCCATATAAAGTCAAATCCATAACTAAAATGCTACCACCATTTACCTTGAAGAAAATCCATAGTTTACAGGGTAAATCCTAGTCAATCTGATGCTTCATATCACAACTTACTAACAAATTTCATTAGTTTGCACACTTATTAAAGAAGGGCATTAATTTCTCATGAAATGAATATTTCCAAAAAATATTTTACCATCTTAAATAATATCTGGCCAATCCACCTATTTTATTTCCATCAATGTCAAAGAAGGCATTTTTACTTTACCTATCAGTAATTAAAAATTCCTTGGGGGCACTTTTAGCACAACATAATGAACATGGTAAATATCACATTATTTACTAGTTGAGTTAAACATTGGTTGTGTGTGATCACAATTATATGCCGATTGAAAAATCCTATTTAGATAAGGTTTTCATATCCCAAAATTTATGTCACTACATGCTAAATAATAAGACTACTATAATTACCAAAGTAGATCCACTCAAGTATCTAATTTCCAATATAGCTTTACAAGGTTGTATGGAAAAGTTGGTCATGATTTTAAGTGAGTTTGAGATTAAATATACCAACCAAAAATCCATTAAGAGATAGGTACTCACAAATAAAATTGTAAAATCTCCTCTTCTTGATACTCAACCTAATACATTTAGATTGCAAGATGAAACCATTATAATAACAATAGAAATAAAAGCACCTCCTGAGGCTAAATAGTGTAAAATATACTTTTATGATTCCTTTATAGCTCATGGATTAGGTTATAAAATATTTTTTATCACACCAAAAGGGGTTATTATTCCTAAGTCATTTTGTATTGGTTTTCCCTATAATAATAACATGCTGGAATATGAAGCACTCATTGTAGGGCTTTGCCAAGAAGTATAATGAAACATCCAAAATTTATTGGTTCAAAATGATTTACAAATTATCATCAATTAGGTCAAAAACCAATAATAGATGAAGGATGACAAGTTGGGACTATATAAAAACATGGTTGACACACTTAAAAATAAAATTTCCAACATTCAGTTTAATCAGACACCTAGAGCTAATAGTAAAATAGCTAGTGCCATGGCCATAATTGGTTCCATGATTTATATTATAGAGAGAACTAGGGATTATAAATTTCTTGTAGAACACCACATAACAATGATTCATGAACAATAAACTATTAAGATAGTTTTAGATATTGTTTATCCCATGTATACTAGTTATTATGACATATATGCCTACCTCTAAGACCAAATAATTCCTCCAAAACTTTCATGTAAGAAAAAAGAGTCTGTCATCCATAAAGCTTTCCATTATACCCTAATTAGACATACCTTATATTGTATAATCTATAATGGAAATATGATTAATTTTTTATCTTCAAAAAAATTTGGATTAAAATTTAGGGACGTTAATGGAGTGTGTGGATCCCACACCAATAGGGCCATCCTTGACAATAAATTACTATGTACTAGTTATTATTGGCTAACTATGGAAATATACGTAGATAACTATGTGAAGAAGTGTGTGAAGCATCAAAAGCATGATAATTTGATTCATGCTCCATTGAAAATTCCCAAACCAATAACAATTCCATTTACATTCTCAATGTGGGGACTTAACCTCATAGGCAAGATAAATCCTACACCCTCATATAGACAAACATTTTCTTACTACTATTGAATATTTTATTAAGTGGGTGAAAGCCATTCTACTCACTTATGTAGCTGGTAATCAGACATCCAAATTCATATTTAACCATCTCATTTTACACTATGGTGTACCCTCTGACATTATATTTGATAATCGTAGATCATTTAAAAATAAATATATGAAAACACTTTGTGCTCAATACAATATCAAACAACATTTTTCCACTACTTATTACCCATAAGGAAACAACCAAGCTGAGGCTTTTAATAAAACCATTGTCAATATTCTAGAGAATATTTTTAATGGTGCTAGTAAAAATTAGAACTTATAGTTATTTAATGTTGTCTAGGTATATCGTACCACTTTTCATACTTCAATAAGATCTACCCCATGCTCCCTTATTTTTGGCATTGAGGATACTCTTCCCATCGAGGTTGAGTTGCCTTCTCTCCATATTTCACTAAAACACATCATTGATGATGAGGACTACATAGTAACTCATTATTAAGAGCTAGGCTTACTTGATGGAAAGCATATGACTGTCTTGAATAACCTTCAGGCATATTATAATAGATTATGTGGCCAATATAATCAATGCATTAATAACTAAGAATTTGGGCTTAGTGACCTTATAGTAAAATAAAATTAGAATAATGTAAATTCTAAAACAAATAAGAAGGGAAATTTCCAACCTAACTAGTTAGGGACTTATATAGTTATTGATAACTATGGTTTTAGATCATACAAGATTGCCATACCAGAAGGAGATGAATTTGATAAATCAATAAACATAATTCATCTCAAACATTTTTATGCTTGAGGGAATTGAATTATTGTGTACAAGGATTGTTTAAGTTATGCCACAATATATCATTCTTCACATCTTACTATACCCTATACCTTTACCTACCATATCTTATCCTAGTTACCAACCAATTTTTTATCTAACGCTATCAATTTTGGCCTTGGTTCTGATTCATTTATACTTCAAGCACATTTAGTGGTTGATATAAAATGTAGTTCTAGTAGTTGATTCAGATTTAAATTTTTTAATGAAAGTATATGAAAGCAATATGAAAATGGTCTTGACAATTGCATCCTTCATTTGTTGTTATGTTCTATTTCATTACTCATTCTACTAATTATAACCATATGTGGGTAAATTATTACATTCGACCCTTGTCATTTTTTCATAATTATAACTACCTTTGGGAAAATTAGGAATAACCCATCTACCATGCATTACTGCATCACCTTTCCATCACTATGCCATACCTTACCATTTGCCTATTTTTGAACTTGTTGGTACTTAGTTAGATACCTCAGTGTAGGTAGAACTACATTAACTTGAGGACCTATAAGATGATATAGGTAGTGTTCAATTTACATTGAGGTTAGCTCAACCACCCCTTAGCCATGTTCTCACCATTTTTTTATCACTTTTAAGCCATGCTCTCAACATGTTTCAAGTTAAGCCATTTTGTATTTTGTAATTCTCCATTGAATTGAGATATAAAAACCCCAAAGCATCAGAAACATTTATCAACTTTCATCACTGTAGGAAAAACTATAGTGGCTTGAGGTTCATTTGGACTATGTTGATAATGCTTAGTGTTTTTTGAGGTTATCTTGGTCAGCCTCATTTGAATTTTCTCTCCATTTTTTGATAAATTTAATTTTTAACACTCTCACCATTTTATGAGTGACCTAAGCCACACCCTCACCATTTTATGAGTTAGACCATTCTATATCTCATAATTCTCTATTGAGTTGAGATGCCTATAAAATTATAAAAACATTAAAAACACTTCAAAACCCCTAAACATTAGAAAAGACCTAAGAAAATCCTAAAAATCACAAAATCATGAAAATTGGTTTAGAATTTCCGTGTGAGCTATAAAGCTATCAATTTTTTTTGGGATGGACTCTCTTACCTATCCAACATCATTTCTAGGCCCCTTCCCTCCTGATTATAGGAGAATTACATTAGCCTGATGTCCACAAAGGCTATGTGTTAGAGTATCTTATTACTCTTGTTTGCTACATTCTAGCTAGGTCATTAGTCTTTACCTAGTTTTGTCCTATGTGGGGATTTATCCCACATTGCCTAGTTTAGATTGATATTAGTTCTCCTTGACTATTTAATTAAGGGATATATATTTTAATATACATGACTTATGATATTTTTTCATATCCTTTTCAAATATCATTGTGTGAATAACAACTATTTTATTCAATTAATTTATCCTCTTATGTATGTTGAAGCATCTATGGCTGTAGTAATGAGATCTTGGATGAAGAGTTTTGATAACTCTTTCATGGTATTAGAGCCACATTCCAATAGACACTACTCAAATTTTTGGTTTCTTTCCATTATGGATCTATCATTACTTTCTTAAATCATGAAGTTAGATCTGGATATTTGATCAACAATGGATGTTTGAGTTTAGTTTGATGCATAAATATTGAGTAGATATTTGAGTTTGTCTTGGCTATATAAGATTATTTTTTGTAGATCTATGAGGAGGATACATGGTTTACATATCTATCTTTCCATATTTATCCCAAGATATACGTGATTCCTTGATCTACTCACAAACCATTTTTATTTCTTGTGCTATGCATGCTAGCTGGTTGAAACCACTTGCCAATTTTTATATTATGAGTTCTTTTCTTTCAATGACCTAGGCATTGTCATGTCTTTTGTTTACATCAGTTGTTTTTGTTTATTATGAAATCAAGATAATTTTTTTTTGAAAAATAAATTATTCTTTCATATCCTTTCTTGAAGTTCTGTGTTGGGGAAGGTTTTTTATACCACTAGATCTACCTTTAGCATCGATTTATCGAGATTGGTATAGAGTCTATGACTTTGTATATGAATTCATAATTGGTTATGTTCATGCATATTTGATCTCTATAGATATAATATTTTATCTAGCCAATTCATTATCTACCTTGGCACTAAAATAATATGACCCAATTACTCTTTATGGCCTACATCATTTTGCCTACTTGGCTTGACAATGTAGAGCTCCACATCCTAGTCTCAAGTTCAATACTAAAATTGGTCTAGATGCCTTGTAGTACTTGTACATGAAGGAGATTGATAAGAACCATGACCATGGGTGGAGGCTAGTGTAGTCAGTGAAGGAAAAGGGTGGGTCATTTTAGGAGAGAAATGGTGGTTTATATCATTTTTTGGTGATGGGTAGGCAGGTGGCTGGGGGAAGAGTATTCTTGAGATACCAGATATGTTGAATGTGACAATATTAGTCTTGGAATCATGATAATTTTACTAGTAGGATCAAGTGGTTCCCTACATAACTACCTTCCATCCATTTAGGTCAGCTAGTTTGGTGCTCTAGATAACCAAGGTGAGATGGTCACCACACCCATTTCTCTTTGCCTTTGTTGGTAGTGGTGGTATAGGTACTGCATTGAATATTATGCATAGAATCTAGGTAGAGTGTTTCAACCCCATTGTTGATGCCCATCTACCTACACATTCTTCTCTTTTTTTGTATTGACCTCCTCTTACATCATGTTCCCTCTTCATGTGGTTCACCATCATGCATAGTGGTAACATGCCTGATCACCTCAAACCATTATCGGTTTCCTTTATCATATTCTTGCCATGCATTAAATCACCAAAACCAAGGGTGTTTTGGGTTGAAAGTTATTTTAAAAGGTTATTATTAACAATTTGTTTGATATTATAAAGTTGTTAGAAAAGAGATTTATGTGGTTAAAGTTTAAAAGAAAAATAATTCCTCACTAAAGTTATTGCTTAATGGAAAGCCCCTTTGTGTTTTTAGTGGGGTTGTTATAAAAGGAGTGTGTGACATCACAATGGTGGAGATAATTTTTACAAGTGGGATATGCTTATTGAAGGAATTTATAAGTATGGAAATTATTTTAGGCCATTTTTATTGTGGTAGACATCATTTAGTGGTGGGTATAATTTTTTATTATTTTTTTACAAAAACAATCTCATTGTATTGTGGGAAATTATTGTAAAGAGAGAATTTGTATTGTTTTGTTATCATTTTTTCAATCTCATTTGTCAAATACCATAGGGTGAGGTTCAGTCTAACAAGAGGCCAAACCCCCTTAAAAACAAATAAAACTCTTTTTTTAATTATTTATTTTTGCTCTCTCATTACAATTTTTGGATGCATTTTTAGCTGTGACTAACATCCTATTTGCATGAGATTTGACCCACATTTCTCCTTAGACCACATTATACTTATTCTACCACTATTACACTTTTCACTATCTTGGATTCATTTTTGGTTGATCCCAATGTCCTTTTGCATGTGCTTTATAGGTTGTTGTTTTTAGCTGTTGATTTTTTTAGTGTGTTTTTTGCACACATGATGGATCTTTACACCATTTTACACACTCTTCCATAAGCCCAAGACATGTTAGTTTGTGCATTGGCACTTTGACACATTAGTAGTTTGTGTCATGTATCTTTAAGGCCCCTTAGCATCTCACTTTCTTCTATGGAGACATATTTTTATGCTCTTTTATTTTTAGAGCATCTCTCTTGATGGCTTACTCAACAGGTCGATAGTCTCCTTGTTTGGAGATATTTTGGTGAAGCCCAATATCTTCCTTGATTCCATATGGTGTTTTGTGTGTATGGATTATATTGTACTCATATTGATTTATAAAGTGCCATAGGGGGTTGGCTGATTCAATCTTGTCAACCTTCATGTCTTTGTGTGCTATATTTTGGTAACCTTTTCACTTCATCAATTATTTGTCTCTTTCATCACCACCATGAACCATAATGTTTGAGAGACCTTTTATATATTTTTGACACCACTTTTTTGATAATTGACAATCTACCATAGCTTTATATATATATATATATTCTGATGAATCCTAAAGTCTTGTATTTTTTGATAATTTAACAATCTCTTTTAGTATGACATGGAACTATTATATTGTATATAATGTCAACTTGTTCAGTGTTTGAGTAGTGTATTCAGACCACTCATGTAGACCTTTTTTATCCACTCCACCTAGGTAGTAGTATGGGGGGTGTGTATATTATGTTTATTTGGTATTGAACATTCCTTGCACATATAATAATTTTTTATATTCTCATCACCACTGACAGTCTTCTTGATTGAATCTATTTTGATGAATCCTAGTGTCAATTATTTTGGTGATCAAGTAGTGGATTCAAAATACTAATGTGAATTGATTTCCTTCATGACTTGTGAGTAATTAGAGTGAAAACCTATTTAACATCATATTTAGGTGGATTTCTATCTTTCTCTTCCTCTTTTATCTCTTTTGGGGAGAGTTTTTCATATGGGTTTTCTATCTTTTTCTCCACTTTATGAGAGTTATATGTATATTTTGCACTTTTTGAGTGTATTATAGATTTATCCTTTATACATGGGTATCTTATTTAGGTAATTTGTTTATTGGAACCCATATGAGGATTGCTACTTGACTCCATGTGCTTCTTGGTGATTCTTATAGTGAAACCAATATGGTATCCCCACCAATGACACTAGTGTGGTAGTCCCACCAGTTTTTGTGCTCACTTCTCACCATCTTGTTGGATGGTGTTCAAGATATGCTTCCTTAGGTTCATCATTATACCTAGTATTTTAGAGAATAGTTCTTGTGTTTAGTGATCCTTGTATTTATCACCATTCTTAGTTCAACTTGGTGGTTATAGTGATTCAAATCTATATACTCTAACAAGATAGATTGGAATCCATAGGGACATGTGGCTTCACACTACATCCTCTATTGTTATCCCCTAGCTTCACTTGAGGTGGGGTTTTAGAGTATCTTATTACTCATGCTTACTAGGTTTTAGCTAAGTCATTAGTCTTTACCTAGTTTTGTCCTATGTGGGGATTTATCCCACATTGCCTAGTTTAGCTTACTCTTGGTTCTCTTTGCCTATTTAAGCAAGGGATATACATTGTAATATACATGATTTATTATCTTTTTTCATATCCTTTTCAGATCTCATTATGTGAATAAAAATTATTTTGTTCAATTCATTTATTCTCTTATGTATGTTGAAGCATATATGGTTTTAGTAATGAGATCTTGGAGATCTTGGCTAAAGAGTTTTGATAATCTTTAATTATGTAGGAAAGACTTGGATATATAGGGTATCTCAAGTTAGCTTGACCATGACCATTTTATTCATAACCACTTATTTTACTTAAGGATTCTAGGTCTTATAGATATTTCAAAATTAATCACTTGTCCTTTATTTTTCACATCCTTATTTTTCATTTACACTCTCTCCATTTTGAGAGCAATTTCTATTTGAGTGATCTTGCCATTTTATGAGAAATCTTAGCCAATGTTCTCACAATTTTATGAGAAATATTAGCCAATGCTCTCACCATTTTATTAGTAACCTTATCTAATGATCTCACCATTTAAAGAGCTCATTCTCATTCCAAGCCATATATGTAGTAATCACTATGAATTACCAATTTAGTTCATTAGTGGATACTTGTCTCTTATCTTTTAGTGTGGATTTAACCTAAACCATGCTCTTGTACTTGTGAAATTTATTTGTGTTGATGCTTTCATGATTGATGAATGTCACCCCCTCTTTCCTATGCACTCTCCATTTTGTAAGACCATTCCTATATTCCTCTATGATCACTATTTTTTTCATTATAATCAATTTTATTTTATCCCATATCCTAGGAGAACTAAATTTTCCCTAAAGTTCACATTAGATCTCATGTTCATAGATTTATATAGGAGATAACCACTTGCCTAATGCATCTAGAGTCAGCTCATCTACCTATTCCTATTTCTTCTATTCCCCACATTTTATGTGTTTGTGTCATTATCTCCTTTAGCCTAGGGAAACATTTTATATCTTTTTTCCATGTTGTTACTCCTTAAAGCCTAAGGGAAACCTTTTGCCATTTTACCCCTTTCATTTTTTCCCTATAGCCTAGGGTAAACCTTGTGTTATTTATTCTTGTGTTATTGTACCTATTTTTTTACTACCTATCCTAGGAACAACCCTATAGCCAAGAGTAACACCTTTATTCCACATGCATGAATAATTTGTTTATTGTATTTTGTTTATTGCTAAACATGCTAACTAACATTGTCTATTTATTACCATTTGTTTAGCTTAGTTTATTTATTTTCCTTTATGTGCCTTTGTCTTGTTTGTTTATTTAATTTATTTTTTTAATATAGTCTTGTTTATTTATTTATTTTTTTGTTTAGTTAGTTTTATTTTTATAGTCCATTTATTTTATCTGTATGTTTTGTTTGTTTCATACTTTTTGTGTTTGTTTTTTAATTATTTGTTTCCCTTTTGTTCTTTTCTTAGTTTTCATAGGTCTATCACATTTTATTACACTTGAGTCTTGACTATCCATATCTTTTAATTAGGTTGTGAATGTTCGTATCTAGTCCTACACTTTATTTATTTATTTATTTAATTTACACTTGGGATTTGATTGTTCATATCTTATACCTATGTTGTTTATATTTGAATTTAAACTAAGTTTTTCATGATTAGGGTATAAATTATTATTATAGTTATTCATAACTATGATGTATAATATCAAAAGCAACATCAAACATCAAACTAATAGAGACTATCAGATCAATACAATGGTAGTAATTCTCTGAGTTCACAACTAGCTAGATACCAAACATAGCCTAAATCCAATGAGTAATAAATAGAGTAAATATGATTTAATATGTGCTAATATAAATGTGAATCTTTGAATACAATTACATATAATTCATGAAACATAAACAAATAACAACACACCATCTCATATACATGGAAAAGTAGTAAATGAAAGAGAATACATGAGCATAAACATCCACAATCTTAACACATGAGATAAACATGAACACCAATAAAGACATCATATATATCAAAATAATAATATGCACATGTACAAATGTCTTGATGGATCCAAAAATGAATGTCAATGTATCTCAATAATGTAAAATACATTTAGAATATATGCATATCATCATGGTACATAAAAGTACAATAAGGTGCCAAAATGCCAATGATCAACTATAGCTCTGAGTATCCATGGGACCTATAGTTAGAGTGGCCTTGATGGTCTTGGTGGTCTCAACCATTGACTAAACTTCCCTGAAGCTCTTGTAACATGTGTCCTAAACTTTGATCAACTTGATCTACTACCTAATCTCTAAGCATCCCATACCTCAAATGTGGTAACCTACTATTCTTTGGGAACAATATCTCATACACCCTCTGGTAGTACAAGGAATCATCCTTAGCCTAAAGGATATCAATAATAATTTAGAAAAACATGCCTAAATACTAGCTCTCTAAGCCTTATCTCACTCATAATAAAAACTTTGAACATCTAGTAAAGCCTACTTCCTATATGTGATATCTTTATCTCTCTCTAATATGATTTGGGCCTATATTTGGACCATCTTATCCACCTCTACATTCAACTAGGTAATATATAATTGAAGGAAAGTCATATCCTCATCATGGATGATAGTATAGTCTACAGATCATCTACTTACCACTTTAAACCTAAAATATCCCCCAACATATCAGTGCCCCTACCTTCCCTGTTTGTATCATATGACCCTACCTCACCTGGATCTACACAAGTGCTTGATATACTTACCATGCTAAGATCTATAACAATCATGGCTTAGGTGTCATCCCCACCATCATCTCCATACATCCACCATATCCTACATCATCCCATCCATCAAAATCATCAACCCCATCATCATCTTCATCACCTTCACTATTATTCCATGTACTACCACTACCGCTAGATGTCTTAGCCCCAATATTGTCTATATCTATTAGCATGTGACCACATACCTAACCTAGGATGGTAAGCCTCAATAGGAATAGTTTTACCCACTAATAAATGTTCTCAAATATAAAACCTTCATCTATTGGTCCCCCTCTATATGCCCATGTTATTTATGAACACTTAATTAACACTATCTACACATCTTTGAATAACTAGGGTGTCTCAACTAATCTCTCTGGTCACATGTGTGAACCACCTAACCTCCTTGAGCACATATTTTTTAATTACAAACTACCAAAGTACCTGATTAAGCTAATACTTCTCAATAATGTGTGACTATATTCTTGTCAAATAATACTTAAATTTCATGTATGTAATATACCAACCATCCCTAAATCACTAGAATTGATACAGAAGGCATGACCTCCAAATAAAGAACTTTATAGTGAGCTTGTAACACGTGTATGTAGAATATATCTCTCCCTAGTGTCCTTACCATCATGCTCTAGTTGATTACCAACTATATGATAATGAATCTTTAGGATCTCAGACCTATCTTTGACCCATTGGTCACTCAATGGAGATATGATCTTAACCCTAGATCATTAGTAATGTGGATGCTCTAATGTTGTGCCCTCTATGATATGACATCATGTGAATATCCATATATAATTAAGCCAACACAACTACCCCCCATGAAAATCATGTGGCCTATTACACCATGTTATGAATGATGCCTCTAAAACCCATATGGAAATGTCAACCACTCTTATCAAGCAGTGAGATGTCATTGACAATAGCCATCAATATTACAAACTCCATATCAATGAGTGTTTGTGGTGAAGGATCCCCAAGGGCCATATCATCAGGTTGTATATATATGTAGGTATCAATCATATCTATATAAACCTTCACATGAACCATGAGTATGGATTGAAAACTAACCAAATCCCTTATCATATTCTAATACTATATAATATTAGTCTAGAAGAGCATGTGTCCTCTCATTAATATCTTGAGGATAGACTAGGTATCCTCAATAATGATAGTCACCTCTCTAGTGGGGAGGTGAAAGGTCAAGGTCTCATTATGTCACTACTCTACCAATGCACTCAGGTAAGCTTGATCCACATAAATAACTAGCATTTTCACCACATAGTATAAGGCCAAAGCCTACAAAAATCTAGTCATCTCCACTGTCCAAATATATAGTATGCATAAGAAATGGGAGCATTGCTCCCATAGAGTCAAAATTTCTAGTCATTCATGCAATCATAAATATATTAGCATCAGCCTATATCTATGCTACTTTTTGAGTGTATGTTTAACCTACCAAGCCTATTTTCCCCTCTCACCTATAGGTTGGACCCATATTAGGTCCCCTAAGCTAGTTATTTTACCTTCCAAGGTGAAGTCGACATTTTCCCAAATAATGAAGTCACTATTTTGGTGTTTTTTCACATTTATAGGAGAAATCACCATTTTCATTTTTCATGAAAATGGTGACTACCCCTAAAAATGGGTGAAATAATTGATTCTTTGATTTCCATAGTTTTTTAGTGAAATTTCCATTTTCAAGAATGATGACTTCGTACAAAGTCACCTATTTACTTAGCAAAGCCACCATTTTGCCTAAAATGCAAATGATGACTTTGCCAAAATTTTACCTAAATTTAGACATAAATGTAAAATAAATGACATTAATGATGAAGTTGATAATACATATCGATGATCCATAATGTAGAGGTCATCCATGATCCCTCATTTAGTTAATGACATGACATTGTGCTCCTCCACATACCATTTTTATCATCTAGCTCATGTATAGAACCAGAGCTCAAATTTTAAAGGGAATAGGGTGAAAATGAAAATTTTCCACCCCATCTGGTGAATGTATAGCTTGAAAATTTTAATTTTACCCATTAGCACCTAAATTTAATTCTACTCACTCTAAGAAGTGTATTTTTTGCCTCTGTGGTTTGTTTTACTTGCCATTTGAGCCTACATGCCTTTTTTTGGCCATTTTATAATCAAATTGTCTTATTGGGCCTCTTCTGAGACCCATTTAATAACATTATTTTTATACTTATATCTTTTGAAATTTCAAATGTGTATCTTCATACTCATACTTAAGCTAGAATCATGTTGTTATTATCTTCCAGCTCATCATAAATCCATTTTATGATTTTTTCACATACACCCCCTTGCCAATTTGCCTAGACATGGAAAATTCTTTTTTGATCGATCAATAATATAATTTGACTTTTTGGGTCAAACTTATTTTAAAATATGTGATTTACACGTGTGAATGATTATAACTTACTTTGGGCAAATCATTATTTTTTGACCTATCTAATGATTATAACACCTTTAGGAAAATCATTATTTTTTAACTAATCTACCATACAAGGGCACATCACATGCCATTGATTATAACTACCTTTATAAAAATTAATGTCTCACCCACCCTACCATGGCAAATGCATGTTCCACTAATTATAACTACCTTTGGGAATATAAATGTCTCATCTACCATTACTTATTATAACTACCTTTGATAAAATCAATCACTCCACCTTCGTTACTAACTATAACTACCTTTGGGTAAATTAGTGTCTCAAATACCATTATTAACTATAGCCACCCTTGGGAAAATCAATATTCCACCTGCATTGGCACTATATTATGTCATTTTTTTCATTTTTAGTGAACGTTTGATGATTCTATTTTTTCACCTACTCCTTTGAGGGGGAATATAGGTATAATCAACTACCCTTTGGGGCATGAACCTTTTAATTTAATTAATTTTACATTATTTGAAAATATGTTACTACACCTATGTCTCACAATGCCTTCTCAAATAAGGGCAAATTGTAAACACTCATTTTTGGCCACTTTCATGTTTAAATAGGGATTCAAATCAATTTATAGTAAAATATACAATTTAAGCTTAGAAATCACATGAATTGGCTAAAATAATCCATGTAAGGGATATAATTTCCCAAAAAAGTGGTGATGCTTGTTTATTTAGTATATTACTCTGTATACATAGATAACCTAGCTTGGGTTCAACCCTAGTCAAATTTTGACCTAATAATTTAACATTCATGACCCATTGATCTATTAATGTAAAACATTTAAAATAATTTCCAAAAGACAAAAAACCTAAGCAAGATTAATTAAAAAATAAATATCAATTTCCTTACTAAAGTAAAAGTTCTAAGTTGAATTGGTGAATTACATTTATCTAAAAAGGAATTTTTCAACAAATATGAGGTCAAAGTCAAGGGAGCTAATAAAGTGTTTTATTAATTCCTAAAATTCAAGAAAATGTGAGTCACAACCTCATAAATATCTTCTATGAGTTTTCATGGCTCATAAATATCTAAAAATGATTTGTCAAGCCTTCATGATTACTTTTACCCAACCCAAGGTTAACCTAACTCAACCTAGGTTATTCTAGACTCAACTAAAGTTAGAATTAAACCTAACCTCCTTAGGGGAGTTAGTTTTGAGACCTATAAATATAAGTTCCGTCACTCTACCCAAATAAGCTTTTGTGTAGGAATGCCTTCAAGAAGCTTTCAAAGTAAAATTATTATTCCAAATTGATGTCAAAAAGCTTCACATCAAGCCAAACCAAGCCAAGAAAATCCACATGTAATCTTAGACAAGTGATGCCAACATGGAGAATGTATTGATCAAATTTTTTAATGCCATAGACCTAGTAATAACATCCTCTATGGTTACAAGTAGACACTAATTTGATGAGGTAAAATTTTTGTATGTTTTAATCTCTTATTTGTAGTTTTGTTCATTATGTTATGTTACCCCTAATACTTAGGCAAGAGTGATTTAGTTTAATTGCATTATTGTACTTGAATTTTCTTGAGATTCACTAACAATGAACTAATGACATTTATGTGCTCTTTAGATTCCTAATGATACAGTCTAAACTAGGAATGTCTACATAAGACCATGTAAAGATGTAAATGAAGTCCTTAAGGATAAAAATAATGAATTCACATTCCTCATCAATAAGGGATGAACCCAATTTAATGATTTTTGGATCATTATAAGTACCAATGTTTAATTACATGGTATCTTCCATAAGAAGTGTAGAACATCTTCAAGAATAGTTAGTTATGAAGGAAATTGATATTCTTCAGCTTATTGTGAGCCATAGGGTTCACCCATGTAAGAAGAATCAAAATCATCCATGTATAGTAGTGGAAAATTAAAAAACTATTCTTTAAAGTGATGAACCAATCCCTTAAAAACTCTATGTTCCTATAAATTGATGTTGGAACCAACTATAATAATTGGACTTGGTGGACATTGAGATTTCTAAGGAGGTGATCAAACTCGCCCATCCAAAGGCACTCAAAACATGTTTTCACCCATGGAATGGTCTTTATATTTTATTTTTTCCTGATCCAAAAGGTGTTCCAAAGAGGTTTTCACTAGAGGATATCAATGTTTTTCTTTTTTCATGACCAAATAAGTTTGCTTGCTATCCAAAGTAGGAAGTAAGGTCCAATGTGAAGTTAAATCCCTATTTATTATCAACAAATGGAAACTCATCTATGAGACCCATAAAATTGGAAATTGACTCTTCATTTTGAAATTAATCTAATGGTATGATATAATATTGTTGGTCCTAATAGATTATTTTGGGATAATATAAGGAAATGAGAGTATAGATTGTAATGGTAAGAACAAAATAAGTATCAAATAAATTAATATTGACCAGTTCATCATATGTGATATAATGGGACATTGTGTCATTACCAAGAGTTTATTAATTATTTGATAAAGTAGTATCACTCTCAAAATTTATGGGGTCACCCCTAGGTGGTGTGAATCTAATAATATTATTTCTTATATGTATTGACATTGGGATGGATTTAAGAATACCTTGTGCTTTTGCCCCTAGACCTTTTCCTTTATAGTCATAATTTCCATGATTATACTAGAAATGGGGTATTTATCAATTTTAAAGCACACATTAAAATCATCACCATATAACCAAGATCCTTCATAACTAGTAGTTCGACCATGGTTTGTTGATGTATCTTTTACAAATGTGAGGTGGGTTCTGATGAGAATTGGTCTTCTTTTGCCATACCATGTTGGGCCTACTAGGGATGTAATAGGTTCAAGTATTCCATAGGATTTAGGGTACATGGGTAGTTTTCCAAAGTGGAAATCATCCTAAATTTTATACATGGCAATGTTGGCTTCTTTAATGGTGAAGTAAAAAGAAATTAATATAGGAGGTGGATTAGAAGAATTCAATACAAGGTCATTAGAGTCAATGTAATTAGATTTTGGAGATTTAGGAACTATTTGTTTATCCTTATTGCCTATAAAATCCATGATAAGTAAATAAATTTAGTTCCCATACTCGGCCTCTAGATTCTTACAATACTAGTATGGATGTAAATCATTAAGAATATTGACCTCTAATCCAGAATGAGGGAATTTAATGCATTTATCTAATGTGTAAGGGATTGCTTGTACTCCATGGTTTTAAGGATGAAAAATAAGTAGATTATAGGGTATATCTATATCAATGACATGGAAAAGGGTGTCATGGGTGACATTCCCAAAAATAATAGGAAAATAAATGGTACTTGAAGATTTCATTTATGTAGTATCATAGGTTTTGATCATAATGGTATCTGGTTACATATCCATTACTATATATCCCAAATCAAGGATCAAATTTTAATGAAGATATATTCAACATTGAACCATTATCTATGATAACCCACTTTAATTTATGGTAGGAAATGATGGATTAAATATAAAAATGATTATTGTGTAGGGGACCAAGGGATGACATATCACATTGATCAAATGTGAGTTATTACCTTGGGGATAAATATCCCATAAGTGGTTGAAAATAGGTAGGATCTATGCCATTAGGTACCTTGGAATATTAGACAAGGTCATTTAATATTGATCTATGAAATTTTGATTTACATAAGAGATCCATGATGGAAATTTATGTGCAGGTTTTGCTTAATTGTTCACCAATATCATACTCCTTTTCAATAACAAGGATAAATGGCTTGAATTTATGAGGTGTAGAATTATGAATGGGATTGATATTAGAATAAGGCAAAGGGCCTTGGAGGGTAACTGTTGGATGTCTATTTGTGACTACATAACTTTGAGTTGGGAGAGAGTTACTCAAATTAGAAAAATTAGGTAGAGGTTTAGGAATAGTAATTTACAAAGGTTAAGGTGTAATTAAGTTATTCCTACTCAGTGTAGAATTAATTATAGATAAAGGTATTTATCCCAAAATATAAGGGATAACACTTGAATGATTTGTATATGGTGTATGAGGAATTACCTTAATAATAGTCACGTAGTTACTTGTAATATGCCTTACACATTGCCATAATCATACAAGACATTATGGTAACTAAATTGGTTGGCTTGAATATCATGATATTGAGTATGATTAGTTTGGTTTTAATTCTAGCCTTGATTCTAAGGATGATCCTAACCTTGATTCTGATTATGACCTTGGCCTTGATTCTAATTGTTCTTTTGTTATTGATTACTATGCCTTGGAAAGGGATAATTTTAGTCACATATCTTGATTAGTTTTTAGAACTCTCATCTCTAACTCAATTTCCCAATTTTAAAGCATATATTAGATAATATGCCTTAGTTTCACACACATTTATGGATTATATGGATAATGATGTGATGGTAGTCATAATAATCATTATCTTGATATAATGTTGGCTTGGATTACCCCTCTAGAAAAGGTTTTAGAACTAGCCAAAAAATAATATTAACTACAACCAATTTTTAGAATGCTACCTCTATGGGCTCACCTAGATTATTGAAAAATACATATTGAAAGTGTCCCCATCATGAAGGAACTCTTTTTAGGGTTAGTGGTGGATCAAGTGGGGTATTTTTTATAGGTGATAACTACACCTTTTGCACATGTCTTGATGCTATGACATTATTTACAACTATGTTTTTTATTATTAAAAACTTTAAGCTTTTTTTTTAAACTTTATTGAATTGGCACTTGAGTCTAGGTTGGATGCTAGGGTTGAGAGTATATCTTAACTAAATGCTTTTCAATAAGTGTTTTTTCAATCTACACCCCCTTTTAAATGATTTATTTGAATGTGTTTTCACAATGAAGTTTCAAATTATAAGAAACCTATATATTCAGGTTATGTGAAAAATAACTAGCTAACTATTTATCTAATAGATTATGGGCAAAGAAACTTTTTGGGGATCTCCACATTTTTTAGAATTCCAAGAAGCTTTCCCCACCACACTTATTTGAATTACATAATTTAAGTACAATCAACTCATGCTCTATGTTATAGGAGAATTAATTGACAAAATTATCTGATAGGTCATTAAAAGTGGTTACCATCCCATTTGGTAGTTTTAGGATCCACTGTAAGGATTTTACATCCAATTTACATGGAAATAAGTGAATCAAATAGATACTACTATAAGCCACTTCTTGGCATGTGAAAAATAATGCCTATAAATTCTCTCTAGGATCATCTTTCCCTTTATATTTGTCAAACTTTGGTATTTTGAGGTGGGAAAGGCTCTTGAAGAACACTTGGATCAAATGGGTAGGGGCATATTTCATTAAACTTATGATTTTTGTTTTTAGTTACCTATTTGAAGTCCTGAGACAATCTCCTTCATCGTATTCCACTCTTGTATATTGGGATCACTTTGTGATCAAAAGAAGGTATTTTGTTGGGTATTAATAGACTATAGGCTTGGTTGGAATTGGTGTAAGTAAGGATGAACCAAATTTGCATGGTTATATTAGGGATATTCACTTGATACCCTAAATTTTGAGTTTGATAAGGAACTTGTTGGTTTTGATGTGAATATGAAGAGGTAAGGTGTTGTTGATTTATAAGAGACTATTGTTGATTTTGAAGAACTTGGTGTTGTGGACTGAAGAGGATCCATTATTGATTTTGAATAATCTACTATTTTTTTAATAATGAACCATTATTATTGTGAATTATAATAAGTAGGAAATGTGTGGTATGTACCACTCACTGCTTGCTATGGTGATAAATTGTTTTCAACTTGCTATTATGGATTTTTAGGTATTGTTGAACACTGGAAATGATCTCTTGATGATTGAAAAAAGTATATTATGTCTCAAGTGCAACTTATTATGAAGGATTCATTTGAATAAATTATTCAAAATGATCCAATGGATTTATATTAGATACATAATTGGACATGGGTTGTTATGGTTATTCAAGCAACTAGTTTTGGTATACAAATGTAGAATTATTGAATGATTTCACAACTAGACAAGTCATGAAATTAGACACAATCTAATTTATGTACCATTGACTAATATAATATATTATATAAGTAATAATCTGACCATATTGAGATGGGTCAATAATTTGACCCTTCCATTTACTATATGAAGCTATATCTACTTTTAAACTTTGGGTAAGAGGATGACTTTGGTTAATAGTTACCACTTGAGGTGACTCCTTTACTTTAAAAAGGCTGAATAATTTCTCTATGGATAAGTTTTGTGGGATCTTGGTTCTATATTCTATTAGTCTTAAGAGTACCTCATATTTATCTTACATGATTTTATTTTTAAATTGGCCTTGCTAGATCTTGAAATGAGAGAGAGGTCTTCAAATACAATTGGGTGGTCTTCCTCATCCTCACTTGTTTCATAATTCCTAAGGTACCCAAAAAGATCATATAAGTTTTCTTATTTAAAAATAGGGTCATAAGAGGCCCTACCATGAGTGTACATAGATATGGTTGAAATGGTACTTGAATTTGAGAAGGGTTAGACCTTGGTTAGTATTTAGAATAAATTTTCAAAAAAATGAAATTAGAATAAGATAAAATAATTTTAGACTTTAGAATTGAATTTGACACATAAAAATGTAAGTGTGAAACCAAGAATGGAATGGATAGTGTGATGGTTCTAAATGAGACAAAATTTGGTTTCATTTATAAGGCATGACACTATGAAATGTAAGAAGGATGGTTAAAGAAAGGGTAGAATAACACCTTAGTGTGTGAATACATGTTTTGATATCTTTGTTTCTAGAAATTGACATACTTTTTTGAATGTTTTTGTGAACACAAAATTTATTTTGACAAAATACTCAAGCAATCACGAATGTAACCTATAAACTGACACATGTTTACAATATAATCACTAGTCCTTTTGATATACTCACCTATGAGAAGATTAAAAATGTGATGTTTTATTAAGTAATTAAAATAAATTACACTGGAATTTGAATTCACCCTTATCTCAAATGTATATACATAAAATCATTTTTCAAAGGTTGATGCCTTTACACCCCTACATCAATGAGAACATAATGGTAAAATTAGTTTCTATTATAAAATTTTCATATGGATATATATATGGTACTAAAAAGGCACAAATATGTCAATTAGATGTCAAGGATTAGTAGTCCATTCACCAAAGGGTATAGTCTCTTTGTGACCACTTCATATGTAAGATCTCAGTGAAGTACTATCAAATGAGCCAAGCTCTAAGGGATATTTCAGCTAAGATACCACTAGTGTAGACTCAATTTATATACCCCATTAGATAATAGGGTTAGTATGAATGTTGGGTAATCATTTCCTTATCACAATAACCTAAGAACTCACAAGAAGGTGATGAAGTCCACCTTGTATAGTAAAAAAATGAAAAAAGGGAAAGAGTGTTTGTTTTTGATTCTCAGGACCCCACAGGCGGGAAAGAGAATAACATACTTCAAAATAGTCCTTTAGGTAGACAAGAAAACAACTAAGCTATGTGATTTTGGTCATCTAAGCTCCCTAAATGGGGAAATATAAGAGTATAAACATGTTATTTTATGCAAATAAATAAGAAAATAAAAGTAATCTAAGAAAATGATGAAGTGCAAGTGTTCTTAGGAGCAAAAAATTAAAGTTTATGTTCATTTTTAAGTGCCAAATATAAAGATGAATAAATTTGTATGTGTTAATTTTATAAAAGAACCTTTCAAACTATCAAAACTTACAAGGAAAAGGATTAAGTGTTTTCATAATGATTTTAGATATCAAATAAAGTTAGATTTTTATAGTTTTAGGCTTTGAAAAAATTCACATAGGGTGATCCTCCATTCTATAGGATGATCCCACTAATTCTAGATCAATTTCAACACTCTACAGTGAATCAAAAATATAGTTTTGGCAATCCCATAGATTTGTAGGATGGCCTTGTCATTTAATAGGACAAGTTCACCATTTAATAAATATAACCATATAAAGAATAATTAAATTTTGAGTGACCTCACTAATTGATAGGTCAAGTTCACCATTTTTAGGTCAATTCCATTATTTTGTAAGTTAATCCCACTAATTTTACAAAAACATAGTGAAGCATTAAGACACTTTTTAGTAGGGAAATCCTATCAATTATTAGGGTAATCCTGCCAATGTGCATGTCAATCTTGATAATTATAGGAAAACATAATGATTTTAGTAATGTGGCCTCATCTATTAATAGTCAACCTAGCTAATATGTAGGTCAATCCCATCACTGCATAGGTAGGTCAATCAAGCCAACTTATTTAAGCATACAGAAAACATAGAGAACACAAATAGTAATAAAATATAATCCCATTGATACTAGGTTAAACTCATCATTCACAAGGTTGATCTCACTAATTCATAGGGTAATCCTACCAATAAGTAAAAGATGAAACATAATAAAATTGGAAAAAAAGGAAAAAATTAGAGTTTAATAATAGTTTGATTATGTAATTAGAAGACTTAATAAGATTGAAAAGAGATTTGTGGGGTGCATGGTCCCATTGGGCATGCCAAATGTAAAAACATGAATAAAAAAGAGGTTAGTTCTCATTAGTATGCAAAAAAAGAATAAAACAATAGCAAATATAATTTATCAAGCATTGTCTTTAGATTGGGAAAGACTTGAAGAAACAAACAATGAACTAGAAATCTAAATAATATGCTTTTATTTTCCATTTGGATGTTCCCTTTGAAGTGATCTCACATGCATATTTATGCCTAGATGTAGATCTTGAATTCTTTAGCAATGTTGTAGTTAAAGATAAATCAAACACTTCCTTAAGAACTATATAGTATGGTTTACAGGTTAATTGGAAGAGAATAGGTGAAGCTTTTTGGAGGATTATCTGCATAATAACTTTTTACAATAAAAATTATTCTTTGGTCTATGGTGGTCCTTGTATTTATAGGTATGACAAAGTTATGAGGACTATACATCTCAATATGAGAATCAAGGGCCCAAGATCAATCAAATTTGGTGGAATAAAGGCATTCAAATTTGGAGTTAATATTAAAATTAATAGGCATGTCCCAACATTCCTAATATTTATTGTATTTATGTTGATATTTTAGATTCTTGAATTTTTTGATCGATGATGTAAATTTTAGATATTTTATTAAATTAATAATTTATAAAATTAGATATTCATCTAGTTACCATGTATTTTTCACTTAACCTTTTAATTAGATTTATGTAGTTAAGTAATTATGATTAGCCTTTTTACAATTCTTGGAATTTAATAAACTATCATGCACAAATGGTCAAAGACATCAATTTACTAGGTCACAATTTGAATGGATATGAATTATAATAAGGTGATGATTACTTAAAATTAATTTACCTAACTATGTATTTATTAATACACTTTGGAAATTACATGTGATGTGTATGGATGAATTAGATCATTTTAGAGGTATTTGGTCTAGTTTGTGCATTATTGTGAGAAGTCATTATGACTTGTAATTTTGACATGATAGAATTAAAAATTATATGTCTATAGTATCAAATAAATCATTACCATTATTTTTCACCAAATTATAATCAACTACATCATACATGACCCTTAATGTGTCAATATAGTTCTTTTTCATCCAACCAACTGCACTAGCCATGACCTAAAATGTGTCAATACAATTTAATATCTTTCATTAGATAATATTGACTTGGCCAATACAATTAATTTAAATTATGTTTCATCAAAATATATCAACCTGGTTGAAATAATAAATTTTTGTCCTATATGATCATTAACTTGTATTGACCTAGAGGATACAATTCATTTTAGTTTTCTTTCACTAGATTGTATCGACTTAGTGAATATAGTCAATTTTTGTATTATTTTATCAGACTATATAGATCCAACTGATACAATAAATTTTAGACTTATTTCTATAGACTTTATCATCCTATCTAATACCATACATCAAAATTTAATATCACCTTCCACATAACCTGACATTACCTTAGATTCCATTATTTCTACTGTAACACTAACTTTGTCATAAATTTTGACATCATTACCAAGATTATCATTTTTGAGGTTAAATCAAATCCATATACATCTCATAAGTTGGGTAAAATTATGATTCCCATCCTCTTATTTTTTCACATTTTGGGGCATGTTGTGATGCCCATCCTTTTCTTACTACACATATTGAGGAACCTAGTTTTGCCCACATTCTAGCCTTTGGGGCATATTTTGATGCCTAGGATTCATCTTATACATGATTTTGGAACATCTTAGGATGCCTATCCTAATTCCCTTTCCTTTTTTATCTTTGATATTTACCATGAGGTAGAAATTGATACATATTCACATAATAAAAATAAAAAAATCAACTTCAAAAAACTTTTTGAGATACATATGATTGTATTTCACATGTTCTTCTTTGATATAATTATTATCATAGGTTTTGATAGTTATTTTGTCTCATGTTTCTTTGATTTTATACTTTTAATTTACTTTTCCCCTCTTTTTGGATTATTATTTTCACCATTTATTTTGTTTTGGTTATTTGGTATTTTAATTTTGGAATTTATGTCCCTTATGGTTATTAGGTATCGCCTTTCAGTTTTATATAATTTGACTTACACCACTATTTCCTTTTTAGTTCTTTGGTATCTTTGATTTCAGCCTTAGATTCACTTGAATATCTTAGGTATCACCTTCAAGGTTTATATAATTTTTAATTAATCCATTTTCCCCTTTTTGGCTCATTAGTATTTTACTTTTGTCCTTTACTTCCCTTTTGATTGTTAGGCATCACCTTTCAGTTTTATTTAACTTTAAAATTGACCTTAGATTCACCTAAGGATATTAGGTATAACCTTCATGTTTTATATCATTTTTAATTGCAAAATTATTTTTATAGTCAGCCTTATATTCACCTAAGGATCTTAGGTAACAACTTTTGGTTGTGTTTCTATATCATTTATCATATTTTAATCATCTTTTTACATAGTCTCCTTGTGATTGTTTGGCCCTTATTTACTTTACCCTCTTTTGGGATGACTAATACTTTCAATAATAATTGTTCTATATTCCTTATAGGTTAGTACGGATTCCATAGTGACATGAATATCATATCATATCTTTGTCCTTTAAAAATAATTATTTTACCTCCTTGTGATTAGATGTAAGCATAATACTCATTGTATCATTTTTATTACACGAATGGATCTTATAAAATCCCCATTTAACCCATCTTTCCTTTTAATTGGGGCACAAGGAAGTTAATTTTAATACTGCACACTTAATGTGGGGTAGGTTAAGGATCCTTTAGGCACCATTGTATTTAGGTTCTCCATTCTAGAGGCCAAGCATAATCTCTCTTGTGTTAGCTACCTATTTCAACCATGTTTCATTTTCCTAATACATATGGAGGAGGAACATAAAAATATAAAATAATTACTATTATAATAAGACTAAAGTAAAATTATATTACAAAATTTATATCATGCGAAAAGATAATATTTTTTTGGCACATATCCTATCTTAGTCAAAGTTCAAAATCTATAGTTTGGATCATGATAGAGTTGAAGTCCATTTGGGTATGGTGGTATAGAATAATAGGGTAGAAGGTATTATATCATTACATCATTATATATTATAAATTTTAATTCCAATATCTTCCCACACAAGAACCCAATATTTGTAGTAGGTTATAGGATATGTAAGGGGTCATAGGGATTAAGAAAAATGTTGGGGGAAAGTAGAATAATTTTAATTTCATGAATATATCCTCCATAGGATGATATATGTACTTTAATTTTTATCCAAAGCTTTGTGTTCACTATTTGGAGTGTCCTAGGTCCCTAATATTGATAGTTATTAGCCTTATCCACTTTTTTATATTGTGTCATTCCCACTAAGGATTTCCACATTGCCTTTGTGGTGCATTGCATTCCTCATTTACATCATTTATTAACTGATATAACCTTGATGGATATAAATTAAAGTTGATCACATCCTTGATCACATATATATCATGTTATTTCCCTTTTGATGCTACTTAGTTTTTAGTTTATGGGTTTCATTGTAAGATCTTGGGGAATTTAACTAGGCATTCCTCACAAAAACACATCGCCTTTCCTTGCCTATCATACTTGTCATGTATTTTAGTGGTTATGGTTTCCTACATAACATTTTAGATAAATAACTAAGTTTGAGTTGTCATTATTTAGATATTTTTGTTTCCATTTATCCATCATGTTCTTGTTTGATTTTTTGTGGACTTCACTTATATTACATTGCTAATTTTGTATACTTTCTTATATGTTTTTATTTATGTTTAAATTGACATGCTTGTTTTAAATTTTATTCATAGTCATATATGTTTAATTCATGTTTGATTTTACATAATTATTTCACTTGAGATCAAATTATTTACTTACATATCTTTTTTTTAAATTTTATTACATTGATATTTCACTACTTAATTTTTTACGTATCTCATATTTTTTGGTGTGTTGTACATTCATTTTTGTCACTTCATCATTTTTAACATATTTTTTTAGTTGATTATATATATACTTAAGATGCCATTTTATTTCACTTAGTTTTTATTATTTTTGACCATATATTTGCTAACATTTTCTAGAAAATAACAAAACATACATAATCATCCTTAGCATTATCACTAATAACATTTAGTTAGTTGCCACAAGATTCCATATTTTGCTCATATCTTTGTTTTTTATGGAATTTTCACAAACCAAAAAAAATTATATTCCTAGCATGATACAAAATTTTTGGGTACTAGCAGTATGTTTTTACAAAAAAATATTAATTTATCTTATTTTTCATGTTTGCCTCTCATTCTTCATGTTGGGAACCTTATATCATCTGTTACACATGAAATATTTTATACAATCAGCAAGGTAAGTGAAGTTATATATTTTAATTTTATTTACTTTTAGTTATTTCTACATTTCATTGCAATTTTTTTGTATTGATATGTTCTTTCCCAAATCATCATCCTGTATTACATTATTATGACACATGATGATATTCAATTGAAGCATATGTATATACATAATATTTTTCACTTTTTCATTTAATAATGCTTTCTCTTACAATGAATTATTGATTATCAGTATCCTTGAGTAAATTTCTTATAAGGTGAACTGGGAAAGGGGTGGGAAATGATCCTTTTGATTTGGGAGAGATGTTGATACTATATCATGATTACGCCATTTCTTCTATTATTTTTTTTCCCTTAGAGTGTCTTACCATTTAATTTATTCCATCTTATCCTTATTTATTTTTTCCAATTTCGATATATTATATGGCATTAGCCTAAATCACATCATTAATTTAGTGCTTTTTACCCTTCTTGTACTGTATCAACAAATTTGATATAGTTCTAAGCCTATCTTTTGACCTTTTTAATATATCAGCCTAGATGATGTTATTTTATGTCAAAGGACTTCTTTCAACTACATTAACTATGATGATACCATTGTATTAGTGTTTAGGGTTGATTTTTGGTATTGAGTTAGTATATAAAGGGGGCATATTTCATTCTAGCATAATCATATACAATATATTCACTCTAAATTTTCTCACACTTATGCCTTAAGTCATATTTTGAAGAGTTTGTGGTATAAATAGTTATCCTGAGGAGGTTTATGTGATTGTGTCTTTGAATCTCAATAGGAGGAGTCATTGGGATTTCTTAGCGAATGATATATTAGGCCTTCGTTCAACGATTTTAAGTCTTTAACACACAACATATCTTGCAAATATCCACTTGAGTAAAAGGGATATTGATGGTTGATGGGTCCACTCCAAGGTTAGTATTTATAAACATATACTCTTTCCCTTATTTAACTAATAATTATATATATTTTTTCTTAGTGAATGAATTTGTGTGTATCCTTGTATAGGTTCTCTCTATAATGAATTTAATTGGTGTGGCTATATAATTTATTTAACTTGGCATATTCCATTTTAGGTTTTGTGAACCCCCATTTGATTGACAATGGAACCTTACCTTTTATGATCATTATAAACTTTCAATCTTTAGTTTAATTTAATTGCATAACTATCTTAATTTACTTACACATTTAATTTCATAGAGGTCTAGTGAGAGTTATATCCTTGTGACATAGGATTAAGATTTGGAACCCATTTCCTCTTGAAATATAATACATAGGAAACCCTATGTTATATATGTAGAAATCATTGGTCATTACTTGGACAAATTAGGTATAAAGGGATCTATTTGATCAACTTTATATGAGTTTGAGTCTATTGAGATAGGATAGTCATAGGTTAATCCTAGTCCATACATACACTTTATTTGGTAAAATTAATTTTGTTCACAAAATAATTTATAATTTTTTAGATAAAACTAATATATTATAGTTTTTAATTAAAAAACCAAGATTATTTATGGGTACCAAGATCAGATATAGCATTTGATGTAATTAAAAATGTAATAACAAGTGCTCCTACAGTCACAAAGCCTAATTTGAACAAACCCTTCATATTATATGTTAATGTGATGGATAAATATATATGTTTCATGGTAAAAAATATGATCCAAAAAATGAATAAATACCTATTGGATATTTGATCAAGAACTTAAAAAATACTGAAATAAGGTATCCACTAATTAAAGGTTTATCCTTTCATTAGTTTCAACATTAGGAAAGTTTAATTATATTTTAATTGGGATTTTTTTTATTATGAGATAAAATGTATTAGTTTTTTCATATTATAAAACAACTCATGATTAATTTTAGATTAGCCAAATGGATTTCTAGAATTTAAGAATTTGATCTTGATTTTGAAACTTCTATAACATTCAAAGTTAATGATTTAGCCAAACATCTTATGGAAAATGCAAATTTTGATATTAATGTTTTAACCCTTTCAATTGATGATGATTTAAATGTAAAACCACACTTTCAAACCATGAAATTTACTGGCATTTATCAAAAATTAAAAATAAGAATTGAAATATAAGAATGGCATTTTTTAATTATATCATATGATTGGTATCATGACCTTATTTACTATTTATAAAATCAAACTTGTCTTGATTCTTTAAATAAATGTTAAATAAGAGCCCTTAGGTTACAAGCCTTAAATTTTATCTTGCTTAGTTTTTTTATTTTACATAAATAGATATGGAATTTTATTACATCACCTAATAATGATCAAAATCAAAAAATAATTAGAAATTATCATGAAGGCAATTATGGTGGATATTTCATTTCAAAAAATATAACTTATAAAATTATACATGATAGATATTATTGACCAAAATTTTCAAATATGTATTTAACTTAGTTAGATTATATATGTCTTGCCAATTGTTTACATGAAGAGATAGGCTACCTAGAATGCCATAGAATCCATTAATACTAGATTTTTTTTATATAAATGGGGTATAAATTTTATTTATGATATATATCCTCCATATTTAGTTAGTCATAAATATATCCTAACCACTACTAATTATTTTATGAAGTGGCCCAACGATGTAACTCTTATAAATTTTTTTACTTTTGAATTTATTTATTTATTCATAAATAAAAAATAACATTTGGGAGTACCTTAAAAAATCATTTCAAATAATAGTCCCCATTTCATTTTCAATGAACATTTAGAATTATTAAGATGTTATATTATCTCAATCCATTTATATAAATATCACCCTCAAGACAATGGACAAAGTAAATTCAATAATAAAAATTTGATTTCAATAAAAAATAAAATTGTGTGAAAATAAACAAAATTGACATATTAAAATATTTGAAGCCTTATGGGATGATCCTACTATGGTTAAAATTAATCTTGGATATTCATATTTTATGTTTTCTTACTATTTTGAATCCACTATGCCAATTGAAAGCATTGATGTGATACAATAATATCTTATCCCTAGATGAAACAAAGGCTATAGATTTGAAAAAACTTGAAAGAGCTAAGGAAATATTCAATATTTTATTTGACAAGAAAATATATAAAAATATAGTCAAGATCGATGATTTGGTCTTATATTGGGATAAACCTCAAGAATATCTTGGAAAATACCATAAATTTGATTCATTATGGTTAAGATCATATAAAATAGTTGTTGTTCTGGGAATAAATGTATTCCATTTTAAATATTTTGATGGTAATTGGATGTGTTTTCATACCTATTTTTTTCCAAAACCCAATTATAGTATGGTAAAAAAAATTTACTTGATTTGAAAGATGTTTAATTATTTATAAGTTATTGCTTGATTCTTATTTTCATTATTTCAATGTTGTAAAAAGAGTGTGACACAAAAAATTCTTCAATTATTTATTTAGTCTTATTTTACTTTCTATAACAAGGCTTCCCAAGGAAGTGAAACACAATCATATTAGGGTTAGGGTTAAGTTCAAAAGTGGTTTATGGAATCATTTACTTAATTTAATTATTAATGAAGAGAGAAAAGTAACATTAATATGATGTCATAAATAAGAGGTCTATCCTAATTATATTTTCTTGATTTAATAGTCCATGAAGAATTCAAACATTCCTCTTGAGTCAACACAAATAATTAAAAATAATTGTGAACCAATGCAACAATTAATTTATAATAGGGTTACCACCCCAAGGCTCACCAAGGGAAAATCCCTACTAGAAATAAAAATAAATAAAAATCTCAAGGGCATAAAAAATAAGGAGAGTTAAAAAATATATTCATCTTGAGGAAGATAACATTAAATCAAATCAAGTTTAAAATATAAGGATTAACTATAATAAAATATATATTAATCTCAAGGTTTATTTAGTTATTATTATACATAAAGTTAATTTAAGAATAATTTATTATTGTAATATGAGGTAAAATGATGAGACACCCCTAACCTAGTCTTTGACCCAAACATAATACCCCCATAACTTGGGTAGCCTATATATCCACTCTTCAAAATTAGGGTCAGATGTAGTTATCATTGAAGTTGTGAAGGGTCTCTTTAGTGAGATTCCAACACTAAAATGGGTTAACTCTCTCATCCAACAAGTAATGAACTAAAAAAATTAAAATGAGCCTATATAAGATCTAGATGTCAACACTGAAGATGAAACCACATACTCAAATAATTATTCATCACAAAACAACTTGATAACCTAAGGTATGGGTGCTTATAAAAAAACTTAAATCATAAAAGCACATATGAGGATTAAAATATATGATAAAGGAACACACATTTATTTTAACCAAAAAAATTATAAGTCTCACAAATCTATGCCTTACACTACTTATATAAGTTCTTTCTATTGAGAGTGTTTGATTTTGGTGACTAAGGTTGGCTAAGAATAACACACACATGTTTACTATAAATACAATAAGGGTTACTAATAAAATACTAATTATTGTCATAATTACTATAATGAAAACTATTATCTAGAAGGATATAAACATATAATGAAGGTCTCCCTAAAAATCCACAACATGGGTAAGTTTTCTAAGGGTAACTTAACAATTATCAAATTAAAAGAGTACACAACACATTAGTTATCAACACCCACACTAGGGAAGCATATTAAAGGGTTAGCTATCTTTTCCCATTCACACTTATAAAGATTCATACATATATGCAATTATCACATTCATATGTAGAATTGGGTTGATATTAGTTAATTTATTACCCAAAATGAGTTCCAACTCAAATGTGAAGGCATCCAACATTTCATCATTCAACTTAAATTATACTACATGTAGTTAGAAGAGGCATCTAAAAAAATAGATTTAACTTTATTAGACTACCAAGGTATAAACATGGTGAAGCAATTTTTATCCTAATATTTGATTCTATTTCTATTATTGACATATCACCTACCGAAGACCCAAACAAAGAGGAATTAAGCCATATAAAATGTGATTAAGGCCCAAAACTTGATCTAAGATTGATTTTTTTATTAAGATAGAAAGGTAAAATATATACACATACTATTTTATTTTAGGAAACCATGCAATTAAACTAACTCAACAAAAATAATGCTCTTAATGATGCTAAACACTCTAATCTCAAAAAAGACAAACTGGGTACAAAGGCACCCTTATATTAATTATTAGCAAGAAATATTTTTTTTCTAAGTATTAACATAAAGGTAACACAATTTAGACATATGAATATTTTTATTGGGTAGAAAAAAATAATTTTTCTTATCATTCTAAAATGAATTTTATGGCTGAAATGTGCTTTACAAAATTCTTCGTAAACTAGCTTCAAAATTGCCTTACTAAAAATAATAGAAACTTGTCATAAATTGATTTTATTATTTTAATGATAATTTTAAGATATTATAAATGTATTAAAACCCTTAATTTTGGAAAAATATATTTTTTAAACTTATCTTAATCTATTTCTAATTGAATTTTGAAACAATGAAAGGTAGTGTAAACTTGCTCCTGCAAGTGCCTTTCATAATTGGTCTAATTATGCTTTTCATATTGTACATCCAAAAATAATTATATTAAAGTTTTATATTAGGCAAATATTCATATTAGGTATTTATTTTATTCAATTTATAAAAAGGTTTTCACAAGGTTGACAAGGGTAAAAAAACACTAAAATTTGTTTTCCATGCAATTAAGGTATTCAATTAACTTTTGTTTAGGAACAATTGGTTTTTATTAGGATATTAAATCACATTAAAACATATTAACTATGTCTTTGAGTGAGGTAAAAAATTTATTAATGAGAAATCTAGCTTTCCTTAGGCTAGTTAATTTTAATTAATAACATGTTAAATATGAATCAAATTGAAGCAACAAGTCATTCTTTGCTCAATCTAGCCTATCTCTAAGCTATTGGATTTCAATTTAAACATATGGAATCTAAATTGAATTTAAAGTAAGATATATACTTAACATCATTCTACATTTTCATATCCATTGTGATGCCTTTGGTATTTATTAACATTTAAAACATTACAATAAACCAATATTAAATGCATTTAAATTAATTTTTTAACATTAGTATCTCCATAGATTTCTTACTTACAACTATGTTTGTGATAATATTATCAATATTTGAATTCATGAAAACATCTTGAAATGCAAATGATTTGAATTTCCAAATGTAATATAATAAGTTTATCCACACAACTTTATTACATATTGAATCTAAAGGGTAAAATATTTTGTAGTTTAAATATATAGCTTAATAAAAATATTTCATTGGGTTAAGTTGAAAAAGGATTGAAACTCATTTTAGTTTTAGGTTTAACATTTATAAGGTTCAATTAGGGAGATACATAATTACTTTAAATAATTATGTTGCATTCAATATTTATCTTAATCATCTATGTACAATATATAAATTTATTTATGCAAAGGTATGCAAGTCTTCTTGGACTCGAATGAAAAGAGTGGTCTCAATTTCATGTTCACATCATATTTTTTTCATAGTTAAAATTTATTTATACCTCATGTTTTAAATACCTTAAGAGTAATTTCATAATAATTATCATAATATTCATTATGCTCCTAACTCATATTACATGCGTAATTTACTAAACAAGGCCATGCTTACTATAAGCAAGCCCTAGACTCAATGTTCATGTCCTATTAATGTTAAAATATGTTAGAACAATTAATGATTAAGTGGTATATAAATTCCATTAATACATTAAATTACATCCATAATAAATAAATAAATATTTTATTATTTAAATTATGTGAATTAAACTATGTGTTAATGAATAATAAAATATATGTTATCAAAACTTACCATTCAGTAGGAGGTTAAACCCATTGGTTACAATGGTTCACTCCACTTATAAATGATTTTATGTGGTAAAATCATTACCTAATGAATTCCAATATACATAAGATTACAAACATTCAAAATATTATACAAATAATTAGTTTTATGAGGAGAATGTGAGAATAAGTAAGGAGAGGAAAGTTAATTGTATTTGGTCATATTGGTTTCTCATAGGTGAATAATTAATGTAGGATTTTTACCTCTCTATTAGATTTTCTCACTTACATATAGAGTTTTTTGTGTCTTTACTATCAACTAATATATGTAGATACATATCTGTGTGCATGTATTGGATTTTTACATGCACGTGAATTATATTTTTTTATTTAATAAAATTGGATTAAATAAACTTTAAAAAAAATATCATGCATTAAAATATTAATAAAGTAGTATTGTTGAGTTAGTGTAATTTTGAAGAAAACTTGTAAGAGGCAAGTTCAAGGTTCAAAACATGTTACCACAAATATTTTTGGTCAAAATTATTGTTGGTAAAATTTATTTTTAAACATTATAAATAATTAATAAGTTTATTTATTTTTCATTTCTTTATCCTTGTAAAATCGCACTTTCGACATTTTTGACACTAGTAACACTTCTTGTGACTTTTGTCTAGTTGCTCTTTGGTACAAAGGTGGTCAAGTGACTAATCAATCTCTAAGTTTTTTTTATTTTTTGGAAATAGTGGAATGGTCCATTTTATGATTTAAAACTTATTTATATGTTTTTTACAATAATTATAATAAAACTAGTTATTACATTATTTGTGTTGCAAAATTTTGAATCTTACTATAGTGCATTTTTAAATGTTTTTCTTAATTATTTTACATATAAGTGTTTAAAAATAAATTGTATTAAAGAATATTTTCTTTTCTAGATAGTGTTAAGGATATAGAAATGATAGAAAACAATGGCAAGTATTAGATCTAGGAAAGGCCAATTAATGTGCTAAACTTAGATGTACCACATGCTGAATTTATAAAACTAAGATAAAATATTAATGGAAAGTAAAACTATGCTAGATATAAAAATGACATAGAATATAGTACTTATCTAGTTCTGATATTAATTCAAATCTAGATTTAGTACATGTAGAGAGAAGGTAGGAAGATATTTCTAGATCAATTATCAAATTTTAGACCTAATATCTCTAGTTCTCTAGACAATTGTGTCATCCTAGGATAGTTATGTCGATGCTAGTCTTTGAGTTTGATGATAGTGTCATGTAAAAAATATTTGTTGAAATAGGATGTGACCATTTGGATGATTATGGGTTCTACTTTAACTTCACTCTGGTTCATTAAAATCTAGGTCATGGACTATTACTCCTAGTGAAATGGTAAAACCCTATCTTTCCATCTTCAATGTGACCTTGGGGAAAATGGGTTAGTGGTCACATAGTGTTGAGCTAACGTGTAATGACCTCACTATAAAATTTCAATACATACATAGATAATACTCTAGAAGAGGACATCAGAGTCATGTATTTATCCCCTATATGTTGGATTGAGTGTGAATAATGCAATGTGTGTAAAACAAGGACAATAGTTACCTAACTTATAACTTATCAAATATGAGCTTATGATTGCTCCTTTAGTACTTTAGACCTATAACTAGGATGTTAATTTAACTAATATGAATATTGGGTATAATAAGAAATATTTTGGCAACTTGAGTGTTTCTTAAGTGCTTTGATGGAGTTAAATTTGAATGCTTTATTGGTGACTAACCTCCAACCAAGAACATGTTACATTATATAATCATTACATATAATTTGGGTCAAAAGTAATTGAAATAGATTTGAAAAAGTAAGGTTTAGGAGTACACCTATGTGTTGATGTAATCACCTTGTCTATTAGCAAGTTGTTTTTGTAAAAGATGTATCATTATAAGGCTCTAAAATTAAGACTAGGATAAATATAGATAGATATTTAAAGTGCATATATATGAGGAGATAAAGAGAGAAAGAGGTTGGAAGGCATATACCCCCAACTTTGGATTAAAATTGAGTTGCCACATAGTAGTTGAGATTAGTTCAACTATTCAACCCAATGATACTTATAACCTGGTGAGTTTAGATGATCAAGTCCAAACTAAAAACTTGGCAATATTGAGTGATTTAATCACCTCAACCATATGAAAAGGTGAACCAACTACTATAGTAGATTAGATTTCTAAAGTATGTAAAAGTTTGTGGGGTATTAATATGTGAAATAATTTTAAAATCTAAGATTGATTTAGATTTTTCAATATTAGGCACATGTTTCATATCATACTCAACTTAGATATGTCTTATGTTAAAACTATCTGTAATAATGGTAACATGTATAGAATTTTACCACAAATGTGTATCAGAATCATATAACTATGTGATTTGGAAAAATCAAACAATTATGTAAGTGTGGATGACATCTTTCCAAAGCATGCCCACACTTTATATGGATAAATATGAAAATTGATATAAGTACCAATGTGTATGAAATGTTTCCAAAATATGACCCCACTATAAACTAGAGATGTTAAAAATTGAGTATATATGGAGAACATGCTTCCAAATCATGCACCCACTAAATCTGTGAATTATAAGTACCATATTAAATCAATGTGGATAACATAATTCTAAAACATGCCCCACTAAATATGAACTAGTGAATGTGTGAAAGCCATGCCTATATGACATGTCCTCACTAAATATATAAACTATTATAAGTATCAAAAACTAAATAAATGTAGATAAAATGATTCTAAATCATGCCCCCACTATAATATGGAAACTATGAATGTGTGAAAGCCATGTTCATATGACATGCCCCCATTAAATCTATAAACTGGTATAAGTGTTGAATACTAAATATTTTTGGAAAACCTGATTCCTAAGCATCCCCCCACTAATATTCTCTTCCTTTGAGGTGAGGTAAAAATAATACCTGGAAGTTATCTCACCTTAAAATGGGAAGACAAGTATAAAATCTATGAATGAAACCATGTAGTATATATAAGGAAACATGTATAGGTAAATTGATCATTGAAGTCTATGGAACTAATGTGATCACATTAGGGCTAAGATGCATGATAAATATCATATCAACATAAATATAGTAATAGTAAAAGATCAAAAAGAAAAAAATAACACACACATGAGCACTTAAAAGTAAGTCAAAAGTAATGGTCCAAGGAGACCATAAACAAGGGGCATGTTAAAATTCCATAAAATTGAATGGACACAAATTAATCAAATGTCCATAAAAGTAAGGATTGTCATATTTAAATGTCTAAATAAAAAGAAATAACATGTTAAAATGTCTGAGAAAGAAAACTTAATCACAAGGGCTACATATAATAGAGGATATTCAAATGCTCAAAAAATCAAGACAATAGCAAGGAAAAATACTCAAGAAAGTGTGTAAATGAAAAGCATAATAAACCAACATGAAAATGTCATAGTGGCCCATGGATCAAATGTGTGAGAAACAAATTTCAAGGACATAGCATATAAATTACCTTGTGTAATGTATAACTATGGATAATAGGCATGTGTAAGTACATATGTAAGATCAAACATGATAGTTAGAGTGATCATTAAATCATATAACTTGTGAATATCAATATCATAGAATATGGATGTTGCCAACATCTTGGTGACATGAGTAGAGGGAATTACCAACACCCATAAGTGTATCATGTATCCATGTATGCCTGATTATTTGTATGTAGGTTTAAATGATATGCTACTCCTCAACATGGAACTAACACATATATTTCAAGGGGCCAATAGAACATGTACATATCGAAAATATTTTTTGATTTTTGAATGATTTTTTATTTTTTTGGTAGTTGTTTATATATTTAAGAGTTACAATCAAATAATTCATCATCATCGAAAGGTGTGGGACCATTTAAAAAAAAATCAAGTGATTTGTCAAAAGATGGATCGCCTTTTATTTAATATACTTGTCTAATGTATTTCCTAAAGCTAATGATGTAGGAAAATAATCATATACATCATGTTGTATACAAATATTTGTGTCCTTATCAAGAAAGGTAACACATATATTTTTAGTATCCAAATTGGCCTACCATTCAACTAGCCAATCTTATTTAAGATTTAATTTTAAATGGGGGTGATGGTTTATCATCCATATGGTTTTGGTCACCACATGTGTACCAAAAGTAATATGTTAAAAAATAAAGGAAGATAAAATTAAGGAGGTTCTTATGGTTTTAATGGTTTCTCTAGTAATGGTTATTTATCTTAATGTGTATCTATGTATACCTAAATATGTGGTACCTTATTTATATCTAGAGATGGAAGAGCCATTGTACTTGACTCACCTATTTCATAAGTGTGTATGTGCTTAATAGGAATGCATTGCTTAGGTGATATCATTATAGTAATGCCTTCGAATTTAAATTGTATCATTTTGAAATATATAAAAGGTTCATAATAGGTGGTAATTATTAATAAAGTCCTACCATGCATGATTTTTACTAATATATGAAGTGTATATGGGATAAATTCCATTGAATGTATGCAAGGTCTACCCAAAAGTACATTAAAATTCAATGATTGAGACATTACTTAAAAAGTAGTTGAAATAGTTTTTGGTCCTAATGTCACATCCAATGTAATTTAACCAACTAAAGGATTACATGAATTATATAACCCTTGGATATGCTTAATCATTTTTTGAATCATATTAATGATAATGCCCATACTAGTTAAAAACTAAATAATACAAATGTTTAGGCTTGATCCATTATCAATGAGCACCATTTTAATGCCCTTATTTTGTATTGTCACTTGTATGAACAAGGGAAAATATTGATCAATAATATACTTAGAAGTTAAGCTAATTGGATCAAAGGTAATAAGTTTGGATTTTTTTTGAGATCTTTCATGATATCTATAAAATAAGAAGGCGTAATATCATTTGGAACCTAAGTTTCATGTAATGTCTCATAGAGGATGTCCTTAAAAACATTAGATTATTTCAGAAGCTCAAAGATTTGAAATTTTAGAATTTGTATTATTCAATTGGTAAATGAGGTCATATCCCTTATATTTTATCACAAGTTTAGGTGGGCACTTACTTCATATTAACAGGTGGTTATGTCGGTTGAATAACCCTACTTCTTAGAGTAGTAATAACATGGACCATAGGATCTAATATAAGTCATGGGTGAATAATGGGTATGGGATGGTAAATGGAACTCAAATAAGGATTAGGTAGAAAAAATGGATGATATCATGCATGTTGTCATCTATATACCATATTTATAGCATTTCAAAAGGACTTATGAAGAGATATCAAATGTTGTCTCTATTTTAATTGTCTCTCATTATGTGCATGAATTTGATTAACATTTTTGAAAACACAAGTAGCATATGAAACCATAAAAACTATAAGGTATTAGACCATGAAATAATTTACAGATGTGTCTATGGGAAACATGATTGTAAGATTAATTAATCAGGGATCAACAACATAAAGAAATAAAAAAACAATGGCTAGCCTAGGGTTTGATGTTCAATTATTAGATTCACTAAATGTTTAACCCTAAATTAGATTAAGGAATAATTACTTGGGTATATAGGGTTAAGAATATATAAATGATAGGGCACAAGGGTGAAGATTAGATCTATAATAGGATAATTAATGTGCTAAACTCATATGTACCATATGTTAAATTTATAAGCCTAAGTTAGGATATTAATAAAAAGTAAAAGTATGCTAGATATAGAAATGAAATAAAAGAGGGTACTTAGTTGGTTTTGATGCTAATGCATATATGAGTCTAGTATAGGTAGAAATCAAGTAGGAATATAGTTATAGATCAATCATCAGATCCTAGATTTGGTATCTCTAGCTCTCTAGACAGTTATGTCACCTTGGGATAGTTGTGTCTTTATTAGTGTCTAATTTTCATGCTACTATCATGTATAGAATATTCACTAAAAAAAGATGTGACAACTTAGATGCTTCTATATTTTACTTCATATTTTTTCTAGTACATTTAGATATGGGTTATGGACTATCACTCCTAATGAAATGGTAAAATCCTAGCTTTCCATCTTCAGTGTGACCTTGGAAAAAAATGGGTTAGTGGGCACATGGTGTTGAACAAACCTAAAATTACCTCAATATAAAAAGTCATTGAATACATATCCAATACTCAAAAATAGGGCCTTAGACTCATGAAGTTCTCTCCTACATGTTGCCTTGTGTGTGAATCATGAAATGTGCGTAAAAATAGTAAAATAATGACCTACCTTATAACCTAGAAAATATGAATTTATGACTACTCCTTTAGTAATTCAAACTTGTAGTTTGGTTACTCCTTTGATTTATATCATGATAGGGAAAAGTAATAAATATTTTGGTAACTTGAGTGCTCTTTTGGTCTGATTGCTAGGTGAGGAATGAATGAGGGTTGATATTGTATTTATACCAATTTTATTGGGTCATAACTCACATTAAATCACTTAGGCTGATCATTGTGATATGTTTCATTTTAAAATTGGATAAATTATGGTATTAAACACTCGAATTAGATAGGATAGTAACATTGATGCTATTGTTTATCTTAGACATTAGCATCTAGGGAGAAAAAGAGTAGGTACATGCTCAAAACTTACATAGGTGTAAGATAAGTACATTTTAATAATTTTTAGAAAAATTTCATGTATATGTCATCAATATAAGGTTGGCTATACTAGGATATAGTCCAAGGGGCATAAGATAGATCATATGCAAGGATTACAAAAGTAAGGCATGTGTATAACTAAGAAGAATAACCAGGTTTTGAGTTTGCCAAGTGTACAAGAATGAGGTGCTACATAATCATAAAATATCATATAAATTTTCCACACATTTAATCTATTAATACAATTTTTAGTTTGACGGAAAGGAATAGGTACTTGGGTGTGTATACACACATCATATTTTCTTGAGTTTAAATTAAGTGCTTTGTTGGAGTTAAATTTGAATGATTTATTGGTGACTAACATGCAACCAAGAGAATGCTATAGTGTATAATTAGTGTATATAATATGGGTAAAAATTAATTTAAATAGATTAAAATTAAAAAATCAAGGTTTAGGAGTACACTTGTGTGTTGATGTAACCACCTTGCCTATTGGAAAGTTGTTTTTGAAAAAGATGTATCATTGTAAGGATCTTAAAATGAGATTAGGATAAATATAAATAAAATTTAAAGTGCATATATACAAAGAGATAGAGAGAGATATTCATGCCCCCAGCTTTGAATTAAAAGTGAGTTGTCACCTGATAGTTGAGATTAGCTCAAACATGCAACCCAATGCTACTTATAACCTAGTGAGTTTGGATGATCAAGTCTAAACTAAAAATTTGACAATATTGAGTGATTCAATCAAATCAACCATACCAAAAGGTGAACCAACTACTGTAATAGATTATATTTCTAAAGTTTTAAAAAATCCATGGGGTATTAGTTTGTGTAATTATTTTGAAATCTAAGATTGATTTGGATTTTGTAATATTATGCACATGTTGCATAACATATGCAGATTACATATGTCTCATGATAAAACTATGTGTAATAATGGCACCATATATATAATTCTACCATAAATGTGTATAAAAATCATATAACTATGTGATTTGGACAATTCATAAAAGCTATGTAAGTGTGGAGTAAATGCTTCCAAAACATGCCCCCAATATATATGGAAAAATATGAACATTGATATAAGTACCAATGTAGAGGAAATGTTTCTAAAACATACCCCCAATGTAATTTGGAGATGTTGAAAATTGAGTATGTGTGGAGAACATGCTTTCAAATCATGCCCCCATTGAATCTATGAATTATATGTACCATATTAAATGAATGTGGAGAAAATGTTTCCCAATCATTCCACCATAGAATATGAAAATGGGAATGCATGGAATCCATGTCCATATGACAAGAACCAACTAAATATAAAAACTATTATAAGTACCAAAAACTAAAAAAATGTGGAGAACATGCTTCCAAAACATGCCCCCACTTTAAACTGAAAATTGTGAATGTGTGTAAGCCATGTCCATATGACATGCCCTAATTGAATCTATAAACTGGTATAAGTACCAAATACTAAATAATTGTGTAGAATATGATTTCTAAGCATTCCCCCACTAATATTCTTCCCCTTTGAGGTGAGGGAAAAATAGTACCTAGAAGTTACCTCTCCTCAAAAGGGTAAGATAACTATAAAATATATGAATGTAACCATGTATAATATAGAAGGAAACATGTCTATGTAAATGTATTATTGAATAATATGGAACTAATGTGATCATATTTAGGCCTAAGATACATGATAAATATCATGGCAATATCTAGATGATAATAGTACAAGATCAACAAGCAAGTAAGCACATACATAACATCACTGAAAACCAAGTTAAAAGTAATGGTCTAATGAGACCGTAAATAAGGGGCATGTTCAAATTATGTAAAATCAAATGGACATGACTTAGTCAAATGTACATAAAATCAAGTAATGACATATTCAAATGTATGTGAGTAGAGGGAAGGCCCAACACCTATAAGTGTAAAATGTATATGTGTATTCCTAGGTATGTGTATGTAAGAGTAAATTATTGTTAGTCCCCAACATTGCACTAACACATAGATGCCAAAGGGCCAATAGAACAAGTATGTGCCAAAAATATTTTTGGATTTTTGTATGTTTTTTTAATATTTTTTTCATATTTTTTTGTAGATTTAAGAGTTATAATTAAGGAATTAGTCATCATTGAAAGGTGTGGGACCATTTGTAAAAATATCAAGTGTTATTTATAATGACATATTGCCTCTTCTTCAATATACTTGTCCAATGGATTTATTAAATCTAAATTTGTGGGTAGATAATCATATCCATCATGTGGTATATAAGTATATATGCCCATATCAAGAAAGGTAACACATATATTTATAGTATCCAACTTGGCATACCATTAGACTAACCAATCTTGTCTAAGATTTAATTTAAAATGTGGGTCATGTTCTAGTATTCATATGGTTGTGGTCACCACATGTGTACCAAGAAATAGGTAACCAAATGTATCCATTAGATTCTGACATCAATGGAGAGTAAATGAGTTCATTTGTAGTATGTCCTAAGTGATTGAGGAATTTAGTTATAAAAGTTGTATCCCACTTGTTCATATACAAATAGAGATGGTGTAAATATAACCCATCAATATTAGTATAAAAAATCAACTCTTCATGATTTGGTCACTTTGAAATATAGTTTTCATTCTAAAAATAGGAAGTATTTTACATGTGGGTAGGTTGTGAAGCTTCTGGTGAAGACTCCACATTGTTAATATGGTATATTTGTATTTGATATTTATAATGTTGGATCAATGTGTTGGAAGCAAATCCATTATGGGGGGTGAATAAGTGGCCTTAAAATAATCCTTTTTTTCATTAACCATTCACAATCATTCATCAAGTAATATCATCACAATAAGTAGTGTCATCTATAACAATGAAATCATATACAAATAATGAAATATATAAGCACACCACAACACATAATATATGTGGGGAACCTTCATGGGGGATAAAACCCACTATCACACCCCTTGAACTACTATCCTATAATAATGAAACAAAATTTATTCAAGCACCAACTTGACAAACAACACTAACCCCTAATTCATCTAGCACCCATTAGACTATAACAAGATTAAAATTGATAGGAGGATCCAACCCAATTTATGATCAATAAACCACTCAATAATAAATTTCATACACTCCAAATTTCTATTTTTTTCCTCTCAAAACTGATGATGTACCTTTTTAATCTTCTTCAATCACTCTCAAACTGCCTCTATCTCAAACAAATCTATCTTCTATATATCAACTCTGATTTCTAAATTTTCTAGTCTCTATACCTTCCATATATTTTAATTAACTCATAAATTACATAATAGTTCTATCCACCTTATAAAATGAAGGTCCACAATCATATGAAACTCTAATTTGAACCCTACTCTTTCTCAACACATGAGGATCCTCTCAAACTGCTTTTTGCAACAGAAGATCACTTTGTCAAGTGATAATAATAACCATAGATATCTATGGCATTTAAATAATTATATTTAAGATATATTTATGATATATAAACATTATGGAATCAATCTTTGATCTCTCTTAATCAACAAGCAGTCAAACCTTCATCATCTACTCTCAAAACAGTCTCATACTCTCTTTCACTTATCAAGCTATCTCTAGCCTTGAATAGTTCATATATGATTTAAAATACAAATTAATATAAATTGTATGATATTAATCATAGTACCTTATTATTTTATTATTTATATTATTCCTCCTTGTGCTCAAGTATTCATCTTTTTCTTCATGCACCAACTCTAGCTCAAAAAGATAAAAACTACCTTGTAATTATATCAGCCTTGTTCACACTTATTATTTGGCCAAAAAATACATAATATAAACAAGGTTAAAAATAAATTATACCTTAAAAAATGTTACGTATAAATATAAATCATAAAAATATCAAATATAGGTTGGTCATACTCCTTTATAACACATTCTCTCTTTTAGGCCTAGTAGAGACCTATATAATTAGGTCTATCTCCTCAACGAACCAACAAATGAATAAAAATGGTCCATAAGACTTTATAAAAGATCCAAAACCTATTAAAAACCTTTAATACAACCTATAAAATCCTTCCCCATGCACAAGACCACTCAAACCATTTTCTTTCACTTTGAAGGTACCATTATCCCTTAATGACTTATTTAAGCCTAAATATCACAAAACACTGTCTTAAATAAACAAATAATGATATTTCTTAAAAATATAATTATTATCCAATAAAAAACAATAATAGGGACCTCATGACCTCAGGGTCATATCCATCCTCATATGCATAAAAAAATTTGTGCTTTAAGCTCCACAAGCCATCATGGCTCACAAGACTTCAAAACAAGCTTATTGTTTTGTCACAAACATAATCCTACTTAAGAAACTTAGAATATTTTTCATACTTAGGTCACTATAAATATTTATTATATTTGAAATAAGATAACATATTCATTCATGACATTATGAGGTCATCATGACATCAAATAACTAAGACACCTTACAATGCAACCTTCAAGAACACTACTACATTCTCTTACGAGCTCACAAGAAAACTGTGAAGATTTAACAACAAGAACACCTATTAAAACATATTTGAACACACTCAATAAAAAAAAATTTAATTTCATCATCTAAATCATATTTATTCTTATAAACATCAAAAAAATCAAGTCTCTCTTTTTAAAGAATTGATCTTAGAGACCAAACAATAACTTACTTATCCCTATTCTGACTTTGGATTCTTTGAAATTACTTAGCACTCAAACATGAATTTAAAGAATTTAAACTTAATAAGGAAACATTCATCTCCATCTCTCTAAAAAAAATTGAAATCCAAAGTCCAAGAATGAACTTATTTACCTTATAAAAACAATCTTAGGGTTTATAATCTCAACTCATCTTGAAACCCTCAAAACACTGCCTTTCACCTCTTGAGTTGGATCTTCAATATTAGGAAAAATATAATCACTCAAAAGGCACCTATATAATATTAAAGACATAAATAACATCTCCAATCACTCAAGTCAATCTTCTTGAGTACCTAAGGACACACATCAACTTACCAAAAACTCCTTATCTTCCAACAATAGAGACCTCCACACATAGTTAGCTTTCAAGATGAATTTTTTGCACAAAAACCATAATATCACATCTCTCTCATTGTATAAGAAAGAAAAAAAATGATCTAAGAACAAGATCCAACACTTAGAACACCATTAGAGTATCATTTGAAAATTTCTAATCCACATATACTATTCTTGGGTTCATAAGACAAAACCCAGTCAACCAAAAGTCAACTTCCATGTGCAATAAATGAACTTATATAGACTTTCAATATTCTAATTTTTTTGAGGATATTCACCATGGAGTTTATTTCATCTTTTATTTTTACATCATCTTTTTTGGACCAAAACCCTACCTTCTATAACCCAATATTTTAACTCGGGTCTCTATAACACTACATAAGCAGTTCAAATTTGAAATACAATGGCTATATTTTTGAACTTACAATGACTATTTATTGGAGCTTTAACTTGCCGTATTCTAGCATGTCTCTCTTTATAGACCCATATTTAGAATCTTATAACCTGATAATGACAACACTTCAAGACCCCAAAATTTTAGGAGGCCTTTATGGCACTAAAGAATAATATCTTCATAAATTCATTTGACCAGAGTTGAATTTATAGTTACTTGTAATAAATTCTCCAACATACTAGTCTTAACTTGCCTCCATGACGTCCTAAGATGTTCTATCTTGTCTAGGCTAATCTAGTGCACTTTTTCTCTCTCCAAAGAATAATTTGAGATTTCAAAACTTCCTCAATAGATCTAGGGATGCCTCACATCATCCTCCATGCCCTCTAAGACCTATACTATTACCATAAACTCACAAAACATCCACTTGAACTCTTTTTCCATGCACCCATGGTTCTTATTATGCATTTATATCTTTACTAGACATGACAACCTACTCTCATGACCTCATGCTAACCTCACATTAACACCAATACTCCTCTATGACTCTCTGAACATCTTCATGTCATCAATGAAACTAATTCCTTCATTCTCTCATGATCACTCCTTTGACATCAATGACAAACATATTAATACAATCTCCCCCTTTATCATTGATGGTAAACCACACTCAGAAGCTCTCTCTAATTTGAATTTATTCTCTTTATGATCTTTCTCTCCCTTTGACATTAGTGAAAAAGTGCCTTCCATAGCTACCAAAGGGTCTTCTTAAATATGGGTTCCTTCACAAATTGATCATTTTCCTTATACCCCTATTAGAGGCTAAAACTGATAGTCCAAAATAATTGACATTTAATAAAACAAATATTCTTACCTTTCTGTGTACCCAATAAGGCCTTCTTCCATAGGAAAATTTAGGTAGGGTTTCTTTGTACTGAATCCATTTTCTAGGCACATATAGACCTATAATTAGGCCTAATTATGTTTCCAAGCCAAATTCTTGACTTATTGTACCACCTCCATACTTGTATAGACTACATGAGTCCAGAACCTCATTGAAAAACCCAAGATACACCATTTCAAGGGTTTATTGCATTAGAACCCTTATGATAACCAAGGATAATCAAAATAAGATATTCTTCCACAAACAACTTCAGACCTTCAAATCACTTCTCACAGCTCTGAATAGGTGAAATAAATATCTAACAATCATGAAACAAATTGAAATAATCCATACTCAACTATATGCATATCATGACAAAGAACATACCTTGACCAATAGACTATCCTCTCACCTATCAACCTTGAAACATACCTCCATGATGCTTCTTCTAACTGAGTAATGCCTCTTTAAATCTTAATAGAGACACCTCACCTACCAAGGCACTTAGAACACCCAAAAGTTAGGATATTCCAAAATCTCCATATTCTTACTAGATTGATTGTCATCTCTAAACCTCCTTATAGGCTTGATTGGTTCATCCTTCTTCTCATTTATATGTGCTAAAAGACAAAATTCTTCAACCTCTTTGATTCCCTTGTCAATAAACCCTAATAATACACAATCCTACCTTTTCTTCATGTCTACCACAAAAAATAAACTATATTGAGTCTTATCCTGATCACTCCTAACTATCTTAGGTCTCCAAATCCATGTTTGACCTCTTCCTTGCATTATAGGAGCTCCATCCACCTTGTGACTTGAGAGCTTATTCTTACATTACCTTACAATATGACCAAATTGATGATAACTAAAATAAACAACATCATTCATACCTTTTTCTTGATGATGACTATGAACTCCCTTTGACAATTTTCCTTTCTTTTTCCACTCTCTTGTTATGTGACCAAACTAATTACAAGTATAACATTGCCTATGAGATGAATTGGCAAAAATAATTGAATTAGGCTACCTTACTGGTCTTCTCACTTTTTTATTCATGCTATCCTCCTTATTTACTTGGTTTTAATCCTCATGGTTTATTTCAAACTTTCTCATCTTGTCTAAAACTTGCTCAAATACATTATTCAAGGATTCCATCTCATCCTTCAGCTGATTGCTCTCATGTTATCTTGTTTTAAACCTTAAATTAACTACCCCTAAATGATCCTTCAGATTACTGATCTATTCTTCATCCTCTTTGGTTTTATTAGCTGTCACTCTTCAATCTACATGTCTATTCTTCATGAGACTACACCATGGATATCAGCTCTTGATTCTTCTTCTTATCTTTCTTGGTATTGCCACACAAACTCTCCTCAAGTTCCCCAAATTTTTATTCAAGACCTTTGATCACATACCTCATATTATTATTCCTCTTCCTTTTCTCCTTCAAATCACCAAGGGAACTCATGAGCTCAACCTATAGATTCACATGAACTTCTCCTTCCTTACTATCATAGAACACTCCTTATTCTTTACCAAAAGACATATTATGCTTCAAGGACCACCTCTTAGAAGTTAAGATACCTTGAAATACTAGGCTCTGATACCAATTATTGGAAGCTCAACCATTAAGGGGGGGGGGGGTGAATCAGTGTCTTTAAAACAATAACTTTTTGTTCATTAATCATTCATAATAATTCATCAAGTAATATCATCACAATGAGAAATATCATCTATAATAATGAAATCATATACAAATCATGAAACATAAAAGCACACCACAACACATCATCTATGTGGGAAACCCTCATGGGGGATAAAACCCATTGCCACACCCCTTGGACTAATATCTTATAATAATTAATCAAGATTTAGTCAAGCACCAACTTGACAAGGATCACCAACCCCTAATTCATCTAACACCCACTAGAATTTAGTAAGATCAAAATTGCTAAGAGGATCCAACACCTATTCTGATCAAGCACCCACTCAATCAACACTTTGATACACTCTAACTTATTTTTTTCCTTTCACAACTGCTAATGAAACTTTTCAATCTCCTTCTTTAATCACTCTCAAACTGCCTCTCTCTAAAAAAAATATGTCTTCTATACATCAACTCTAATTTCTACCTTTTCTAGTCTATATACCTTTAATATCTTTTACTTAACTCATACATTACATAATCATGTTATCCACCTTAGAAAACTAAGGTCCATAGTCACACGAAACTCTTCTTTGAACCCTACTCATGCTTAACACATGAGGATCTTCTTTGAAATAACCATGTATCTCTACGTCATTCAAAAAATCATATATAACATAAATTTATGATTTATAAACATTATGGAATCAATATGTGATCTATATTAATCAGCAAGTAGTCAAACCTTCATCATCTACTCTCAAAATAGTCTCATACTCTCTTTTGCTTATCAAGCTCTCACTAGGCTTGAATAGTTCATCTAGACTTTAACCTCCACATTCAAACCACCTATATGATATGAATCAAAATATCCTATTCTAATCTTAGGTATATTATCACTTGTGATCAAATATTCATATTTTTCTTCATGTACCATCTCTAGCTTAAAAAGACCAAAACTACCTTATACTTATACTAGCCTTTTTCACACTTACTCCTTGGTTGTTCAAGAAATAATATGAAAAATATTTAAACATAAATTATCCATTATAAAATTATAAATACAAATATAAATTAAAAAAATATCAAATATACGTTGGTCATACTCTTTTAGAACACATTTTCTCCTTTAGGCCTAATAGAGACCTATTCAATTAGGTTTATCTCCTCAACAAACCAAAAAATGGCTCACAATGGTACATAAGACTTTTAAAAATATCTAAAACATATTAAAAACATTTAATCCAACCTATACAATAATTCTCCATTAATAATACCACTTAAACCATTCACTTTCACTACAAAGGTACCATTAGCCCTTAATGACTTATTTAGGCCTAAATATCACAAAACAATATCTTGAATAAATGAAGCATGATATTTATTAGAACACTCATTCTTAGACACAACAACACATGAAAAATTAATTCATTAATTTAGGGTCATATCCATAATCTTATGCATCAAAAATATATGCTTTAAGATCTAGAAGCCATCATGGCTCACAAGACTTCAAAACAAGCTTATTGTTTTGTCACACATAAAATCCTACTTAAAAAACTCAGAATATTTGTCATACTCAGGTCACTATCACTCTTTATGATATTTGAAACAAGCCAATATATTCATTCATGACCTTATGAGGTCATCATGACATCAAGGAACCAAGACAACTTAGAATTCAACCTTTACGAACACTGTTACATTCTCCTATGATCTCACAAGAAATTTGTGAAGCTTCAACAACAAGAACACCTATTAAACATCTATGAACACACTTAGGGAACTAAAAATTTTTCATCTAACTCTATTAATCATTTTTAATCTTTTGAACATTATATAAATTAACTCTCTCTTTTAAAAGCATTGATCTTAGAGACCAAACAATAGCTTATTTACCTTTATTCTGACTTTGGCATCTTTGAACACTACCTTGCACTCAAACATGAATTGAAAGCATGGAAAATTTAGAAGGTAAAATTACACTCCATATCTCTGATAATAATTGAACTCCAAAGGCCAAGAATTATCTTATTTACCTTATAATATCACTCTTAGGGTTTGTAATCTCAACTCCTTTTGAAACACTGAAAACATTGCCTTTCACCTCTTGAGAGGGATCTTCAATCTTAAGAAAAATATAGGCACTTATAAGGAAAATAAATAATATTTAAGACATAAATAAAATTTCCAATCACTTAGAATAATATTATTGAGTACTTAAGGACACAAAACAACTTACCCAAAACTCTTTGTCTGCCAACAATAGAGACATCCACACATAGTTAACTTTCAAGATGAATTTATTACATAAAAACCATACTATCAAATATATTAAATTTCATAAGAAATAAAAAATAAGAGATAATAACATGATCCAAAAATTAAAACATCCTTATAGGATAATTTGATAAGTTCTAATCCACATATACTCTTCCCAAGTTCACAAGATAAAACCTAGTCAACCTACACATGCAATAAATGCACTTGTATAGACTTTCAAGACTCTAAAATTTATGAGGATATTCACCATGGAGTTTACTTGATATTTAATTTTTACACCATCTTATTTTGACCAAAATCCTACCTTATATAACCCAATGTTTTCTCTCAGGTCTCTAAAACACTACACAGTCAGTTTAAATTTGAAATACAACTATAATTTTGAACATAAAATGACTATTTCCTGGAGATTTAACTTGACATCTTCTAGCACATCTCTCTTCATAGACACAAATTTAAAATATTATAACTTGAAAATGAAAACACTTCAATACCCTAAAATTTTAGGAGGGGTTTATTGTAATAAATACAATATCTTCATGATTTCATTTGACTAGAGTTGACTTTTTAGGTACTTACAATAATTCTCCAACATACCAGTCTAAACTTGCCTCCATGATGTTCTAAGACATTCTATATTATTTAGGCTACTCTAGTGCACTTTTTCTCTCTCCAAATAACACTTTGAGATTTTAGAAATTCCTCAATGCATCTAGGGATGCCTCACATAATCCTCCATGCCCTCTAAGACCTGTACTACTACTACCATACACTCACAAAAAATCCACTTGACCTCTTTTTCCATGCACCCATAATTCTCATCATGCATTCATGTCTTTCCTAATCATGACAAATAAATCTCATGACCTCATGCTAACACCAATGCTCCTCTATGACTCTCTGAACATCTTCATGTCATCAATGACACTAATGCCTTCATTCTCTCATGATCACTCCTTTGACATCAATACACTCCTTTGAAATAAATGACAACCATATGCAAACACAATATTTTTAAACAATAGGGGTGAATTGAGTAAATTTTTTTTAGATGATTATATGCTATTCTTGGTTCCCCTTATCTAGATTTATTGTTGTTTCTTATGCAATTGGATTAATTTTATATGGACCAAGACCCATAGGTTTAAAAAAGTTATGTAAAAGGTGATCAAATGGATTAAATTTTAGTGTGTGCATTTTCTCATCTATCATATCATGATTAGTATCACCAATACTATCATACTAATTAGAAATAAGCCCATCATTATTCTCAATGTTAACCAATAAAGGAAGTTCAAATGAAGGAGGTTCTTGTGGTTTTAATGGTTTGATTTGGTAATGGTGGAAAAACAAAAAAATGACACCATATGATCAAGATATTATTTAGAAACCAAGTATAAGTTTTAAAAGGCTTCTATAGACCTATTAGGCTTATATTTTACATCAATATTTTATTTTCATGTTACACTTCATAATTTAACCCTCTAGTTCTAATCAGGATTTGAAAGCATGAATAGAACTTAGGGATACCCTTTTTAAAATATGCAGACCTATTAAAAGTTTTTGAATCAATTTTCAAGTGTTTTAGTGGGAAAAAAATATTATAATAAGTCTATACCTAATTAGGGTCTAGAATATTTATTAGAACTGCATGATTTACATCCTCCCCTCACTATTATAATCAAGCAAAATTCCGATGTAGAATTAATGATGCTCGGTGAAGTCATCCTCAACCTAATTAGGATTTCGAACATCAATAACAACTATTTGGGCCATAAATTCATGCCTATGACCTATGTAATGAAATTATCATAAATAAAAATGAAAAGGGCCCCCAAAAAACATGATGACCTAGTTAGGGTTTAGGGCCTCGATTAACACTACAAGGAAATATTGTGGCTTCCCTAACCTAGTCAAGAAGAATATATTGAATAATAAATGAAAAGAGTTGGGGGGTAGTCCTAACCTAGTCGGGACTTAACCCAAAACTATAATTATAGTCTCCCCTCTAGGCAAATTAAGCCTAAAAACCTAACCTAAAACCCAATAACCTAATTGGCAAAAAACCCCTGACCATGAAAGGAAAATAACTAAACACAAAGTTAAAACCTAATTAGATATCTTTATATAATTAGTAAAGGAATATAAAATGACCCCTCCCAAATAACTATTAAAGATTCAAAAGATTGATTAGGTCTGGGGACCAAAAGATATAAAAACATAGAAAGTTTTTTATATAGAAAGCTTGAATAGAAATAACTAATAATTCTGTTTGTCATTATACCAAATTAGGAAAATTTGAAAGTTTTTCACCTAGAGAAGAAAGATTTTGTAAGTAAAACATAAGGATCAAGAAGTCATTTTAGGAGGAAGGTTATAAAATTAAAGTTGCTTAGATGGGCCCAAAGGATGACATGGAATATGTTGCATAGGTTGAAATGTCATGAAAACAAAAATGACCCCTCGGGACAAATTAAGAGACTAGAGCAAGTCAAAGAACACTTGTTTTAGAGACTTGAAAAGTGAGATAAGTGCCTCAATAATGAATTTTTACTCAAATAGTAAAACATGAAACTTATCCACATAAGTGATGCAAAAAATATGGGGTATGTATTAGAGATATAACAAGCATAGAAACCAAAGTGAACCATCAAATTAGCTGCAAGGAGATAAGAGAGTAGGCAAGAAAAAGTTCCATGCAAGTATAAGTGCAAAAAAATCTACTTCAGGGCCAAGTTTTATATATGAAACTTTACCATTCAGACTTTATCCTCACAATGGGATAGGTTTTGGGAGCTAGAAGGTATGGATATTGAGATGAATTCCTAGAGTAGGCTAATAGAGCTAGGAGATTTAAGAGATCCAGGTTTCAAATGAAAATTAGGAGGTCAAAACTCCAATTTTATGTGAAGTATAAAATATAAATTTGACTCACATGAATGTGGTCTTTATAAAAGTGATGTTTTCAAGTCTTTTTTTGGTGCACAAATAAATATGTTCCACCAAGAAACTTAATGTGTTCATACCAACAAGCTACGAGTGCTAGTGAGAGTAGATCAAGAGGCCAAAAAAGAGGTTCTTTGATTCTTGAAAGAATTAGGGCATGTTGTGAAAGAAAATTTAATTATATTTTGTTATATTTTTTTCTCATAGATGAATAATTAATTTGGGTTTTTTTACCTCTCTATTAGGTTTTCCCACTTATATCTAGAGTTCTTTGTGTCTTTGCTATCAATTAATATATGTAAATCCATAACTATGTGTATGTATTGGACTTTTACGTGTAAGTGAATTCTATTTTTTATTAAATAAAATTGGATTAAATAAAATTTAAAAATAATATCATTCGTTAAAATATTCATAAACTATTGTAGGTGATTTAGTGTAATTTTGAAGAAAAATCATAAAAAAAAAGTTCAAGGTTCAAAACATGATACCACAAATATTTTTGGTCAAAATTATTATGGTTCAAAATTATAAATAATTAATAATTTTATTTTTTTAATCTCTTTATCCTTTTAAAATCCCACTTTTGACGCTTTTGACACTAGTAACACTTCTTGCAACTTTTGTCTAGTTGTTATTTTATACAAAGGTGGTCATGTGATCAGTCTATCTCTAAGTTGTTTATGCTATGGAAACATTGGAATGTTCCATTTTATTATTTAAATATTTTTAATATGTTTTTTGTAATAATCATGGTGAAAATAGGTTTTACATTATTTGTGTTGTGACACTTTTGACTCTTACTATAGTGTAATTTTTGTGTTTTTATCAAATTTTTAGATTAAGGTAAAAAAAGGTTTTAAAGGGACCCCAAAAACCTTTAACAGAATCAAGAAAGATAAAGCATTAACAACCACCAAGAAAGGCATTCCTGAATCCTACTAAAGAACATTATCTAAATCAGGTTTTACAGGGCCCTGAAACCACCAATATAGACCAATAAAAGCACCCAAGTTTTACAAGGACCTGAAACCTAAACAAAACCAAGCTATACGACCTAAAACAAGTACCTAGGTTTTAAAAGGACTTATAACCTCAAAAAACTTATATCATAAGGTAAAGAATGATAAAAAATATATATCTTTAACATTCTACCCTAGCCAACAATGCAGGTTGCCATTGCAATAAGGACACACAAGCATTTATCGTGACAATAAAAAACTACAAAATACCTTTGGTTTCTCTATCACTAATATTTGATGGAGACACCATTAGATCCAATAATAATGATGGCCATAGCCATATCAAGAAAAAGGCCATGCTCCACCATGCCCTCAAACCCTAAAAACCATGTTATTGAAGCTGCTATAGAGGCCACGGTCACCCGTAAGCACCACTAGAGCCACCTTCTGCATGGGGCACACCAACACAGGAAACAAAGTTTCCCCCATCCATTCACTATTTCCTTCATAGACCAGATTGGGATGGCAGTCCAACTCAGGCTGGAAATCCAACCCGGGTTCCATCCATAATACGGAAATCTGAGGTAAAAATAAAGTTCCACACAGTAATAGATCTTGAATTATAGTGCCATGCATACGTGAGGAAGGGTTTGAGGGGGCCACATAAATGTGAGCCCCCAGCCCCCAACCCCACACAATATTTCAAAGAAACAAGCCCCAGAACTAGTGCCGCCAGTACCCATTTTGTCCACCTGATCGTCTGCCTGTTCTCCTCCTCTACTAAGCTTAGAGGATTCACCGCCATGGTAATCAAAACATCATCAAATAAATCCCCAATTTCTAGAAGCACTTCAACATGAGCCATGACCTTGATCGATAGAAGGTGATTGTGAATAACCAGATCTAGTTGCCAAAGGCTGAGAAGGCGGCCGTGAAGGTTAGGGTTTTGTTCAGCACGGCAACTGCCTTCCTTTTCAACATTTTTAATATTGTTTTTATCAAATTTTTGTTACATATAAGTAAACAATTATTATTTTTATATTATAATATAATTTTTTTATCATAAAATAAATTATAAAACCACATTAATTTTTTTTAAAACCCCTTTTTGTGTTGTTTCAGTATAAAACAAAAGCTAGTAAGTGTTGAAATTTGAAGGGAAGTTATGACTTCTACCAATTTTTTTTAGATAAGTAAAAAATGTTAAATGGATTAAAATATAACATTTTAAAAATATATATTAAATCTAAATTTATGGCTTATAAATAATGAAACATTATTTTTAAGACTAAAAACTCGTTGACATGCATTTTAGCACGTGCTAATGTTCTAGGCTTATCTTGTGACTCACCTCTCTTAAAATCATGTTCAATGGAATATCCCAAAAGTTCATATCTACCTAGTATAGGTGCATTGATATTGACTCAATGGTTCATTTTTACCATTCCATTCAATGGGTGTTTTTTGGTTCTATCTATCCTAAACTTTAGATGTGCATTTCAATGTGTTTTAGGTACTTGAAAAATGAAAAATGTGGCATGTCTATTGTTTTCATTCAAGTCGATTTTGTTTCATGTTGATAATGGTAGGATATTCACTCATTCATTTTTAATTTCATTATATTGTAGGGAAAAAAAACTTGCATTTGAAATCTACCCAATCATAAATCATCATATAGGGTTTCATGCAATGTGTTATTTCACCCAATATTATGGTGTTAATTTCATTAGATTAATATTTAACAATGTAATAATAGGTAATGGAAAATATCATTAAGTAATCAATATATACATGAGAATTAGATTACATACAAACCCTACACTAACAACTTATAAAAGTAATGATAAAAGATAAGGGAGAGGAAAAGGAAAGTAAAACCTTACAATAATGGAGGAAAACTCAAGATCATGATATCAATAGCTCCAAAAACTGCTATCTGATCTAATTAACACTTAAATAATCAAATGAAAATCTAGTGGAAACTTATAGGAAGAGTAGATGATGAAAATAAAGCTGCACACACCATTCACATGTGTAGAATGTAGTAGATAATCCCAAGTCTTTATATTGATAAATAATCCATCATTTTGATAATCAGATTAGAGTTTATGATAATTATTATCTCAAAAATTATCCATCATAATATTAGGATATTATTTGAGGGAGATATTACACTATAAAACCATGATAAATGCAAAAAATAAAAATGTGATTGGCCAAATCTCATGTAAGAGGAGAAAAATCCAACCATTAGATTGTCAAATACATCTAATACATAACAAAGGGGGCCTCCATGGGGAAAATTTTACCTCAAAAAATACAATAATATTCATTAATTATCTAGCTAAATCCTTGGCCATCCACTCCCTCCAAATTTTCCACTTTCACTGTTCACAAGCTACACAAGACCAAAAATGAAGTTAAGATTTGCAATTAAAAGAATGAATAGTAAATTGGACACAAAAATGTGAAAAATTATTTTTAGAAGAAAAAATAGACAAAATTGAACTTATTAGTGTGTCCATGATGGAGTTATCTTTCTTAAAAAATAATTAGATGGAAAAAATGACACTATATGCTCAAGATATAATAGAAAAATTAGGGGCAGGTCAAAAATGGGCTCTTTAGACCTATTCAAGATTTTAGTAGGCATCTAGATTTTATTTTCACATTATTTTTCATACTTTAATCCTATATTTCTAATTATGACTTAAAATCCTTAATAGAACTAAGGGACACCATTTAAAAAATATGTATACTTAATTATAGGGTTTTAAATAAATTTGCATGTGTTAAGGTAGAAAAATGATTAGAGGGCGTCTAGAACTAATTAGGGTCTATACACCCAATTATAAATACATGATTTACATCCTAACCTTGCCATTATAATTGGGAAAAAAATCCTCACATAAAACTGATGATGCCTAGAAAATTCATCCCCTACCTAATCAAGGTTTTGAACCCCGATAATAACTAGACAAGCCCTACACTGATGTCTATGAACTAATCAAGGAATAATCCCTAGTTAAGACTATGCCTAAGACTTAACCTCCAATTAGATAAATATCCCAAATAAAAATTGGAAAGAGCTTGGGGGGCAGTCCTAACCTAGTCAAGACTTAACCCCCAATTATAATTATAGTCTCCCCTCTAGGTAAATTAAGCATAAAACACTAACCTAAACCCCACAGACCTAATTGGAAAAAAAAATGGACTACCAAAGGAAAATAACTAAATTCCAAGCATATAACTAATAAAATATTTTTATCTAATAACAAAGGAAAATAAAATGACCCCTCCCAAAGATCTATTTGGGATTTAGAATCCTGATTAAGGGGACCAAAAGATATAAAAACCTAGACAAATTTTCAAATGGAAAGATTGAATAGAACTAGAAAATAATTTAAAACTTGATTAGACCAAATCAAGAAATTTTACAAGTTTTTCACTTGGATAAGTGAGATTCTACAATTACATCACAAGTATTGAGAAGTAATTTTATAAGGAAGGTCAGAACATGAAACTTACTCAAATGGGACCAAAGGACAAGATGGAATAGGTTCCAAAGGTTGAAATGGCATAAAAACAAAAATGACCCTCGAGTCAAATTAAGAGACCAAAAAAAGTCTAAGAACACTTATTTTAGAAACCCAACAAGTGTGATAAGTGCCTTGAGAATGCATTTACACTCAAAGATTAAAAATGAAACTTATCCACATGATTGATGTGAATATAATGGGGTAGGTATAATAAGTAAAAAATTCATGAAAACCAAAATGACCCCCTAAAGTAGCTACATGGAGCTAATAGAGTAGACATGCAAGAATGCCACATGAGTATAAGTTCAATAAAACTCTACTTTGGGGCCAAGTATTATAGGTGAAAATTTACCATTTGGACTTGGTCATCAAAATGGGATGGCTTTCAAGACTCCAAGATTAATGGATATTGATATGAACTCCTAAGTAGGCTTAGATATTCAGGATAATTAAGAGAGCTAAGTTTTAAATGTAAATTGGGAGGTCAAAACTCCACTTTTACGTAAAGTGTAAAATATAAAGTTGACTAAAAAAATGGTCTTTCCAACGGTGATGGTTTTGAGTCCTATTTTGGAAAGAAAATTGAGATGGGCCACTAATGAAACTTAAGGTGTTGAGACCAATGATCTGTGAGTGTAAGTGGGAGTAGAGCAAGAGACCAAAAAAGAGGTTCCCAATTTTTTGAAATAATTAGGGTGTGTTATGAAAGTAAATTTAATTGTATTTGGTCATATTGGTTTCTCATATATGAATAATTAATGTGGGTTTTTAACCTCTCTATTAGGTTTTCCCTTTTACATTTGGATTTTTTTATGTCTTTTCTATCAATTAATATATGTAGGTCCATATATCTATGCATGTATTGGATTTTTAAGTGCAAGTGAATTCTATTTTTTATTATTCAAGAAAATTGGATTAAATAAAATTTTAAAACAATATCATGCATTAAAATGGTGTCCTATAAAATAACCCCCTAAAAAAAAATTTGGTATCATATATCAGAGTACATTTTGGACACGTGATAGGCCTACTTATTTAGCTTGATAACATGATGATAAAAATTAGTGCACTTACATATGCACAACTAGATTTGAAGGAGGTGAGCTGATGCAATTAACTAGAGGTGAACACATACAAAAGGTGCTATGGGGAAGAATGATATTATACTAGAAGGATTATGGGTTTTGGGGTGTATCAGTGTATGCATACATAGATAAGACTCGATTACCATAAGTGGCACTTATACTTATACATAAAAAAATTTATAGGTCCTTAACCCTAGCTAAATACCTAACTCTCCTCAGTGGGTTTTAGTCCTGCTCGAGAATGGTTAAATTAAAGGCTTGGTTTAACTAGGAAGGGTAACTTTGTTTCCCTGAGTTATCATTTAGGTTAATCATATGTTTATATTAAAATACATGCTACATAATTTAAACAAGCAAAAAAAATGGTAATAAAAAATAATTCAACACTTGTAGATTGTGTTTCATTTATACAGTAAAATATACTAAAGCATAAGATTAAAAATATTTAAATATAAGGTTCTCTAGTGCTACTAGTTGGTTCATAATTCCTTACATCCTTTAAGGTCATTACACTATTCTATGATTCATACACCATTTTTTTACCAATCATGGATGTTTATAACAATCAATTCAACATTATAATTCTATAAGCAATTAAGTGACAAGACATATAACCATTTAGATTGGCATAGCCAATGTGATATTAAAGAGTTTAAGTCATTCAATTAAATAAATCTAAACTATCTATATATTTCAAGAGAAGTATCTTATGGAAATAGTGAAGTTAGATCATATATTTAATTAAGAATAATTCATTTCCTTTCATGCAATATTCCATAATTACATACCTAACCTATCATTGTATTTGAAATATATTTATAATCCAAAAATAAAATAAGCAATTAAAAAAAATGTTTAGGTACATAATTCAATATTATAAATCAATGAAGTTTATCTAAGTTTCAAGACGAGTGGAACCCAAATAAAAGGTTCTACTTAAGGAATTTTTACAAACTTATTAGTTGGGCAGCCAAGGTAGCGAGGTAATAAAATTTCAAATATGGAAAAGGAAAGTAAGATACATACAATTCATCATGAAAGAAAAAAATGAGTGTACAGATTTTAGTTAATCAGCCAAGTCCCATTAAATAGAGTAGAGTGACATAATAACTTGCTTATCTTCTTCATAAGACATTATTATAGTTTTTTTTTTAGTTCCATTACTTAACTCAATGAATAATCTATGTAAAACATTATACATGCTTAAATCATAAGATATTATTATCTCCTTTATTAAATAATATAAGAATTAACTCATTAATTTCATATTTCATAAATGCAACATACATGACTTAAGAACTAATATATTTTAAATGTATGTAGAATACATACCTTGCACATAACCAAACATTTATGAAATGGATGTTTAGAAGGAGGGATTTAGTTTGTCATTCTTCTGAAGCAACTATCTAGTTTATGTATTGTTGAAATGATTAAGAGATCTATATGCATATATATATTTATTTACATAAAGCGATAAGCTAAATTAAATATTTATATGTGATCTATTAATTCTAATTTGAATAGATTTACAAAGTTTATAACTAATGTAAAACATCTAAGTAAATATAAAGTTAGTATTCCTATGCATTAATTCTATTAGCATCAAGAATTAATAAGACTACACACACACACACACACATCAAATCTTGAATAAACTTGAATATAATATTAATGTCGAATTAATATGATAATGAATATATATATATATATATATATATATGTATGTATATATATATATGTATATATATACATGTATATATATGTATATATATACATGTATATATATGTATATATGTGTGTATATATATATATATATGTATATATATGTATATATATGTATATATGTATATATATATATATATACATATATACATATATACATATATATATATATATATACATATATACATATATACATATATATATATATATATATATATATATATATATACATATACATACATACATACATACATACATACATACATATATATATATATATATATATATATATATATATATATATATATATATATATATATATATATATATATATATATATGGACTAATGGCATACCCAAATTAATTCCAGATTTGATATGATTATAAAGAATATTAAATCAATTTAAGATCAACTCAATAATTAAATAATATAGTGTCCCTATTGTATAATATCTTTAGCCAATAATCAATTTAACTTATTCAATATTTTATTTCCATTTTGATTTAACAATCCATTCATAACATTAGTTAGTAGCCATCAAGATCAACATATTAATAAATGTCAAATCTAAAAACTATATTCAATGCTACCTATACATATTAATAATCAAATTAGTCAACAATTAGATTTGATACCATCTTCCATATGTGTGTGTGAAGTCATAAAAGCATGGAGTCAAATGTAGATGAACTGATCAAGATAAACCCACCTAACTATCCCTATGAGCCTAATCATCGGTGGCCCTCACCACCCCAACCATTAGTAAGAAGGTGGTTGTGGTAACTGAAAACATGAGATGAAGTTTAAGCAAATCAATTTCTAAATAAAAGACATATCAAAATGGAAAGAATACATAAGAAAAAATCATATCATTATAAGGTGAGATGGGAATAATTAATCCATCTAAGTATAGATAAGGAGAGGGGAAGGTTAACCTTGGATTCTTAATGATAAAGAATGGATTAAATCTAATCCATTATATATCTTTCAAAATTATCTTACTTGGAACCTGTCCAATATCTCAGCTAGCCTTAACCATCTAGACCCTTAATATATACTCTTAATTATTTAGGTCTAGTATATGAATGATAGTTCACACATTCCAATAGGTAACTTAAACATCCAAGTAAGACCTAATTAAATAATAACATAAACAAAATATAAATCAATCACAATAGAAATCAAGTAGTCATGCCTCTACAAGTAATAGGTTCAAATATGACCCAATAGAATCCAAAATTTAAATATACTAAGTCAAATTATTAACAAGGATATCAATAATATAATCATACCATTATAAAACCATAACTTAGAGGTATCTTCATGCATTCATACATCATAAGTATAATCCTACAGCTTCGATGTAAAGGTAACATAATCGATATGATGACATAGCCATATAAGAAATCAACATAGACATAAAATGAATCAATGTAATTGAGTTGATAATAATCATTACCGAGCATGATAAAACATAATAATAATCATGACCTAATCGAATACAATGCCAAGGTTGAGATCAAAGAATATGGTGAAGTAAGTAGAGTCCACTCACATAAAATAGTCATAATAAAATAACACAGTCATATAAATACATCATGGAGCCATACAATGTGTGTGTGTGTGTGTGTGTGTGTGAACCTATACTTTTACAGTTCCATACTTCCAAGAAAATAACAAGCCAGTCGACCCACAACATAAACAACTTAGTTAAATAGAATACCATAATCTAGTTCAAATAGTGATTAAAGACTAGAATGTATCTGAGACACCAAATTTTAATAGTTCATATCTATTATGTAATATAGCATAGTCATAGTATAAATAACCAAGAGTCTAAATTAAAAGCCATAACCCACTTGTATCGGTCAAGCATAGGCTCATATCAAATGTGAATAACCCTAATCAACATACACACACACATATATAGATACAAGTCTTTGACACAAATGCACAATTCGATGAAAACACAATGATATAACCAAATACCATGATAATAACCATTAGCTAGCTATATCCTTAAGCTTCCATTAAAATAAAAGAACAATATTATCAAAATGTAATGATTATAAAGAGACCCAATGACACTAAATAAATAAAACTCATTTGACCCTTGACTCACATAATGCATAATAAATTTACCTAGATGAGAATATCAACCATTATGAAACTCAGGAAAAATAACCATGATTTCCTCAATAAACCAACATATTTATATATCCTTGAAAATAACATAGACATAACTTTGAGGGACCATGGGTACCAATATTCACAACTACAAACATTTTAAAGGAAAAACATAGTTATATAAAACAACACAATTGCTATAAGAAACATGACCTGACCATTATAAAACTAGACAATATTAAAATAAAACACCATCAATTCTTTTTAAAAAATGTAGTCACTTATATATATGATAAAAATAATAAAGTTACCTTTTTATGTAAAACATAGTCAACTTAACAAAATGTTTTTCTAGCATATACATGCAGACACCACCCATTATACTAGTTAACTATCTCAACCTATTTGTAGTTGTGAAAGTATACAGTTAGGTTCCCAAAACCCACATACAAAGATCATATAACTCTATAATCAATTATAAAACAAGTAAGCCATCAAATGCAACACATGCAAAGTCAAGTTACAACCCAAAGGAATCAAACTAGTCATTTGTATATCCATATATATTTATCATTTCAAATTTATATGCAATGATATATCAATATATCGATATAAGGGGTCTATGTATGCACCCAAAAGTCTTAAGACTTCTAGATGCATAAGAAACCCTTAAAAATTAATGTCCATATAATATAGTCAACAAAAATCAAAACCAAAAAACCAAATAACTTACTCAAAAAATGCATAAGACTTCAATGAGCTCAAAAAAGATAAGAACCTCTATAACTTACCAAGCACCATTGTGTGTTTTCCAAAATATCATGCCCACCATTAAAACCAACTGAGATTTTCCATTGTTTCTTCTCCAAAATTCCCATCTTCCTAACTCTTCTACCTTCCATCCAAATCCCCATCCTTTCTGTCCACATTCCCCATACCCAATTCAATTCCACATTGAATTGGGAGGAGAGAGAAACATCTCCATATCCCAAGGCAATCCCTTGCCAACCTCACCATTAGTGGAAATTCTAGAAGACTCAATGGTTAATTAATCCATTGACCAATAGGAAAGGATATTAGGGCTTAACCTTTTGGTTTAAGTATAAACCTCAAGTATTAACATTATATCCACCACCAAATATGTCACCTACATCATTAAATGGGGTTAATGCATCTTCCACTACATCTTCAACCTAAGTTGATGTCATAAAATATTTTAAAATCAATGAATCAAACCAAGTCTAATGACAAAGTTAAGTCATGGCTAACTAGTCATTAAAATACCATGCCCCCACCCTAGTGTATAGTGCTCGGTAGGGTGAAGGTTTGGCTAGGTCAAAGGGGGTAAAATAAGGGAGTAGGGTGTCAAGGGTTCCCAAGGGGGGGTTTTGTGAGTTATATGGTGTTAGGTCTAGGTAAGTCTAGGAATTTATTTGCATAGGTCAATAGGATAAATGAAGGGATGCAAAAAGAATCATAAGCCATCGTAGGAGAGAAATAGAATGAATTTGTGCATACAGGATAAAGATTGTGGCTTACAAAAACACATAATAGAAAATAACAATAAGGACATAAAACAAATTACAATAGTAATAATAATTATAAGGATCATAGCTAATAAACATAACAACCAATCAATATTTCTAAAAGATAAAATCAATAAGTATACTTATCAAACATGCTGATGTGCTAATAATTCCCTTAGTTCCAAGAGTACATCCTCCAACATCTACCTAGCTCATAGACAAAACATAAAACTACAAAAAATTACATTAATCACATTATGTTGATAATTGATATAGATTTATAATAAAATAAAAAATAGTAATAAGTCCATAAAATAATTAATCACATAATTAAGTATACAGCCTAGCACTGCTGCAACTAGGACCATAGATAATCTAGCCAAAATAACAACTAATAATTAATTTAACAACATAATGTCAATGTCATATAAGTATAATATATAATGAAAATGTGGAGTCATAACATCCTCCCCCTCTTGGAAGGGAGCCATCTTGAAAACTTAATCAAAAATCCATGCATAATGTTGTTTGAAAATATGAACATCTTTCCAAGTAGTGCTCCTTTCTCTTATAGGGTCCCACTACACCAAAAACTATTATATATCTCTATTACATAGCTTTAAATTATGATGGTTATGGATTCTCACTGGTTTCAATTGGATCTTTTCCTCTTCCATGACCTGTAAATGAGTTCAATCCAAAACATGAGATGGATTAGGTATATACTTTCTCAATAAAGTAACATGAAAAACATCATGAATCCTTAAAAGAGAAGGAGGAAGCACCAACCAGTAAGAAATAGAGCTAATATTTTCCACTATATTAAAAGGCCTAACAAAATGTGGTGCTAACTTGGAAGCCTTACCAAATTTAATAAAACTTTTTTATGGTCTAACATGTAGGAAAACCTTGTCTCCCACATTGAATTCATTTGGGGTTATCTTAAGGTCTGCATAGCTCTTTTGCCTATCAAAATCTATTTTCAAATTCTACCTTATTAATTCCATCTACTTGTCATATTCTAGTAATAAATTTGGTCCATTAATAGCCCTATTTTCCAAGCTATCCTAACCAATAGGTTTTTTGCACTTATGTCCATATAAGGCTTCAAACGGAGCCATCTTAATAGGTAAATTGTAGGAATTATTATATACAAATTCAACCAAATGGAGATAGTCATCCCAGCTTTTTTACTGATTTATTAAATACATGCATAACATGTATTCAACCACTTGGTTAAGCCATTCCATTTGACCATCCATTTTTAGATGATATGAAGAACTAAAATTTAGCTTTGTTCCAAAGGTTGTAGTTAAAGTATGCCAAAACCTTGAAGTAAATAAATTGTCCCAATCTAATATGATCACTTCAGGTATACCTTGGAGTCTCACTACTTACTTCACAAAGTGTTCTTTAAATATAGATTCATCATTTGTTAAGTTCCTAACAATAAAGTAGCCAATTTTATTTACTTTATCAATCACTACTAGGATCATATCATGTTTGTTACATAATTTTGGTAGCTCCATAAAAAAAATATGTGATATTATAGCCAGATTATCTCTTGGAATATCATGAGGGTACCAACATCCCTCCTATATGGCAATGCTCAGATTTGACCCACTAGCATTCTAAGTATTTTGCTATAAATTCAGTGACATCATGCTTTATTCTAGTCCAAAAATAAAGCTTTTTCAACTCATGCATCATTTTTGTAACCCTTAGATGAGCATAATAAGGTGTTATATGCACTTAATTAAGTACAAAATTTATCAAGTCACCCAACCCAAGGACATAAATTCTAACTTTATTCCTTATTGGGCCTTCTATTGAAATAGAAAATTTAGCAAATATTTTTGCTATAGGTTTGTCAGCCAAACCTACTCTTACATCATGGTAGAATACATTAGCATGTTATTCTCAAATAACACTTATAAAATTCAATTCTAACACTAATAAGGTAGTAAAGTACGTGTGTTTATTGAGTATATTAGCTACATGATTCTCCTTGCCTTTGATATATGATATATTCATGTTAAAATTGTTCAAAAATTCTAGCCACTTGCATTGGCATGCATTTAAATCTTCTTGAGATAAGAAATACTCAAGACTTCAATGATAAAATTTCACCTCAAAAGGATTTCATAGTAGGTAATGTTTCCATTATTTGAGTTTATGAACAATGATAGTAAGCTCCATGTCATGCATAGGATAATTATTCTCATGCCCTTGTCATCTTAAGTCAAGATGCCTCAATAGCATTCTTTAGAAGCATTAGCCCAAAATTCAAAGCTACCATTTAGGTTTGGTATGATAAGAATATGAGATATTATATGTAGCCCTTTTAGCTTCTTAAATTCTTCTTCACACTAAAGAGTCCATACAAACTTCTTTCCTATGTGCTACAAAGAAGTGATGGGATAGGCCACACTAGAAAAATTCTCAACAAAATAATGGTAATAACCAACCAAACCCATGAATCTACACACTTCATACACATTGGAAGGAGCAGTTTAATCTTAAATATCTTTGATCTTAGTGGGGTCAACAATAATGCCCTATTTATAAATAATATGTCTTAAGTAATGAATTTATGATTCATAGAATGCACATTTGGATAATTTTCCATAAAGTTTATGCTATCTTAGTCTTTACAAGACTATACAAAAGTGTTGATCATGTTCAACCTCATTTTTATAATAGATAAGAATGTCGTCAATAAAAAATAGCTCAAATTTATCCCAAAAGTCTCTAAATACATTGTTCATAAGATTCATGAAATTTATAGGGGTAGTGGTCAAGCTGAATGACACAATGGTGAAATCATAATGTTCATAACAAGTTCTAAAGGCAATTTTATATATGTCTTCTTCCTTGATTCATAACTGATGGTAATCATATCTCAAATCAATCTTAGAAAAGGCTGCAACACCTTTCATTTGGTCAAACAAGTAATCAATTCTAGGTAAGGGATAATGGTTTTTTATTATTACCTTATTTAACATGTGGTAATCAATGTAAAGCCTTAGTATACCATCCCTTTTCTTCACAAATACCACCAGAGTACCCCAAGGAGACACATTTAGCCAGATGCTTACACTATATAAACGTTCTTGTAGTTGAACTTTTAACTCCTGTAGATCAGCCATACTCATGCAATAATGTGCTTTAGAAGTAGGGGCAGATCTAGATATGGTGTTAATAACAAAGTTAAATTCTTTCTTGGGTAGTAAACTAGGCATATTTTTAGGAAAAACATCCATAAACTCCCTTAAAATAGGAAAATATGCATGTACCAACTCTTTTTCATTGGATATTTCTTATAGTTGAACTACATAAAACTTGCATCCCTTCTTAACAATTCTTTTTAGCTATAAGGCCAATTTTTTTTTACATCTTACAAACCCTTGCATGCCTTAAAATTCTATAATTTGGCCAAGATCATTGGTGCATCACACTCTTTTTCCTACACAATCAATTGTGGCTTGATGTCCATATAACCAATCCATCCCAAGGATGAAATCATAAGATCCTAAAGGCATGAGAAAAATATTCACTTTGGTATTAAAAACACCAAGATATAATTTTGCTTGTTCTAAGTACTCAAGAATGGGCACTTTATTTATGATACTGAATTCAACTTCCCAACCTTCTCTTATCAAGATAGGGTTAATATTACATTTATTAGTAACAAAAGGAGAAATAAAGTAATCTTTTACACTAGGATCAATCAAGATAGTCTAATAAAACCATTAATTGTATATTAGGTTTTAATTAGAGTGTCTTTCAAGTCAAAATTGTGATTATAAACAACAACATATACTTTATGATTCATTTTTTGACCTAATTTCAGTTTAGGATAATCCCTTTTATAGTTTTTGTCACCACATTCTTGGCAAACAATTGGTCTAGAGTCTACTACTGGAATAGTGTTAGCACCCATGGTAGGTCCACGTTGGTTGTTTTGATATTGTTACTTCTTGAAAGAACCAAATTTGGAAGATCCATGGGACTTGAAATTACTATTTTGATTAGAAAAATTTTGAAAATTTTTATTACCTCCTAAAAATTTGTGGTTATGATTCTTTGCTTTAGACTACTTCCTGTTTGACATGAATTCTTGTCTTGCCTTTTGGCAAGACTTTTCTTTTTTCCTTAGCCCTATAAGCTAATTTTATTTATACAACCAAAGTTATTGGGTTTGTCATGTTAAAATCATGCATCAAATTTTCTTGAAGTCCAAGTTTGAACTTAGTAATCTCAGTTTCTTTATCCTGCATATAATTCACATGATGCATCAAATTCAAAAACTTGTTCTCATACTCAGTAACAAACATGTTTTCTTGCTTCAAGAGATGATAATAAATGATTTTATACTCTTTATAGTTTGAATTTAGGTACCTTTTATGAATCTGAGTCTCAAAAATTAACCAAAATAGGTTCAAAGACTGATATCCATCAATAGCACAAAGGTGGTTCCACCATAAAGTTATGGACCCTACTAACTGATAAGTTAATACTCTAACTTTCACATTAGAAGACATATTATGAAAATTAAAGTAATTTTTCAAGTGTACCAACCATGCATAAATTGCATCACCTAATTCTTCACCTAAAAAGGTAGGCATTGTAAGTTTATTTAGCTATTTGATGATTGGGTCAACAATGATCAAAGGTATTTCTTGAATTATAGCTCCTTGCACTTATTCCATTTTCAACCTGGGTACTTCCTCTTGGGATATCCCTTCAACATTATTCAATATTTTCTCCTGGTTACCAATCTTTCCTTTCAAATTGTTAAGGGTTATCAATATTCCACTAAATATTTCTTCATACTTATCAGTTGGAATCCCATCAACTACTTCAGCATTGGGTACCTTGGTATTGTTGTCATCATTATTCATTGACAGATATTCTTGGTTATGAATAAGAATGTGGCCTTGATGACCCCTTCCCCATCCTCTACCCATGCTCCTAGCTGGGTTGACATTTAAAGGATTCCCATGGATGTTACCTCTACTTGATTTCATTCTAACCATCATGAGAATTCATAAGTGACAACTTAAAAGATTGTAATTGTTAAGGAAAAATACTCATTTCCAGATTTTTCTAGAGTATAAAATTGCTTTGATACTAGATGAAACAATCCCAAAAAAAATTTGGAATCATATATCAGAGTACATGTTGAACATGCGATATATCCACTTATGTAGCTTACTGATGCAATGATAAAAATTAACACACTCATGTATGCACAATTAGAATGAAAAGAGGTGAACTAAGGTAATTAGTTAAAGGTAACCACATACAAAATGTAGTATGGGGAAGCATGTTATTATAATAGAAGGATTATGGATTTTGGGGTGTGTGTATATATATATATATATATATATATAAAATCTTGAATCAACTTGAATATAATTAATCATCATGAAAGAACATTAGATCAATTTAGAATTAATATGACAATGAATACATACGTATGGACTAATGGCATATTCAAATTAATTCTAGCTTTGATATGATTATAAATAATATTAAATCAATGTAGGATAAACTCAAAAATTAAATAATACAATGTCCTTAATATATAATATCTTTAGCCAATAATCAATTAATCTTATTCAATATTTAATTTCCATTTTGATTTAACAATCCATTCATAACATCAGTTAGTAGCCATAAAGATCAATATATTAATAAATATCAAATATAAAAATTATAGTCAATGCAACCTATACATATTAATAATCAAATCAATCAATAATTAAATTTTTTACCATCTTATATATGCATGTGCAAAGTTATCAAAGCATGGAGTCGAATGTAGATGAATAGATCAAGATAAACCCACCCAACCAACCCTATGAGTCCAACCATCAGTGGCTCTCACCAGCCCAACCATCAATAGGATGGTGGTTTTGGTAATCAAAAACATGAGATGAGTCTGAGCAAATCAATTTCCAAACAAAAGACATATCAACATGAAAATAATACATAAGATGTAATCATATCATTCTAAGGTTAGATGGGAATAATTAATCCATTTACGTATAGATTAGGAGCATGGAAGGTTAACCTTAGATTCTGAATGATATATAATTGACTAATTCTAATCTATTATATATCCTTTGAAATTATCCTACTTTGAACCCCGTCTAATATCTCAGCTAGCGTTAACCATTTGAACCCCGAATATACACTCTTAATTATTCAAGTATAGTCTAGGAATGATAGTTCACACATTCAAATAGGTAACCCAAACACCTAAGTAAATCATAATTAAATAATAAAACAAATATAATATAACTCAATCATAATTATTTATTAAACATAGTAAAAATCAAGTAGTCATACCTCGACAAGCAACAGGTTCAAATACGACCCAATTAAATCCAAAACTTAAATTTACTAAGTCAAATTGTTAAAAAATATATCAATAATATAGTCATACCATTATAATACCATAATTTATAAGTATATTCATACATCACAAGTATAATCCTATAGTTTTGATGCAAAGGTAACATAGTCGATAAGATGACATAACCATAGAATAAATCAACATATACATAAAAAAAATCAATTTCATCGAGTTGATAATAATCATAACCAAGCATAACTAAACACAATAATAATCATGACCTAATCAAATACAATACCAAGGTCAAGATCAAAGACTATGGCAAAGTAAGTAGAGTCCACTCAAACAGACTAGTAACAATAAAATAACACAGTCATATAAATACATCATGGAGCCATATATATATATATATATATATAATAAATACATATATGGCTCCATGATGTATTTATATGACTGTGTTATTTTATGTATATGTATGTATGTATGGATGTATACATTTTTATAAACCTATACTTATACAATTACATACTTCAAATAAAATAACAACCCAGTCAACCCACAACATAAACAACTTGGTTAAATATAATACCACAATCTAGTTCGAACAATGATTAAAGATGAGAATAGTTTTAAGACACCAAAGTTTAATAGTTTGTATCTATTATGCAATATAATGTAGTCATAGTGAAAATAACCAAGAGTCCAAATTCAAAGCCATGGCATACTTGTATCATTCAAGCATAGGTTCATATCAAATGCAAAGAACCCTAATCAACATACACACATACATATATAGATATAAGTCTTTGACACAAATGCACAGTTTGATTAAAATATAATGATATAACCAAATACCATGATAATAACCATCGACCAACTATATCCTTAAGCTTACAACAAAATAAAGGAATAATATTATTATAATGTAATGATCCCAAAGAGGTCCAATAACACTAAATAAATAAAACTCATTCATCCCTTGAGTCACAAAATGCATAATGGATTCACCTAGATGAGAATATTAACCATAATGAAACTCAAAAAAAAAAACCATGATTTCCTCAATAAACTAATGTCTTAATATATCCTTGAAAAAAACATAGACATAACTTTAAGGGACCATGGATACCAATATTAACAACTGTAGATGTTTTTAAGGAAAAACATAGTTATTTAGAACACAATCACATAACATAACATAGTTACCTTTATATGTAAAACACAATCAACTTAACAAAAAGTTTTTCAAGCATAAAAATGTAGATGCCACCCATTTTAATAATTAACTATCTCAACCTATTTGAAGTTGCACAAGTATATATTCAGATTCAACCCAAAACCCACATATAGAGAACACATAACTCTATAACTAGTTATAAAATAGGTAAGCCATCAAACACAACTAATGCAGAGTTGAGTTAGAACCTAAAGTATTTGAACCAATCATTCATATATCCATATATCTTTATCATTTTAAGTTTATATGCAATGATATATTGATATATCGATATAAGGGGCCTACATATGCACCTTTTAGTCCTAGTACTTTCGGTTGCATAAAAATCCTTTAAACATTAATGTCCATATAACATAGTCAAAAAAAATATCAAAACCAAACAACCAAATAATTTACTCAAAAAATGCATAAGACTCTAATGAGTTCAAAAAAGATAAGAACCTCTATAACTTGCTAAACATCACTATGTGTTTTCCAAACTATCATGCCCACCATTAAAACCAATTGATTTTTTCTATTGTTTCCTCTCCAAACTTTACATCTTCTTAACTCTTATACCTATTGTCCAAAACCACATCCTTTTCATCCATCTTCCCCATACCCAATTAAATTTTGCATGGAATTGGGAGGAGAGAGAAACATATTTGTATCCCAAGGCTATCCCTTGCCAACCTCATCATTAATGGTGAGTCTAGAAGAATTGATGGTTAATTAATATATTGACTAATAGAAAAGGAGAATAGGGATTAACCTTCTATTTTAAGCATAAACCTAAAGGATTAACATTATATCCTCCACCAAATATGCCACATGCCTTATTAAATGGGTTTAATTCATCTCCCACTATATCGTCGACCTATGTCGATATCATAACATATTTAAAAATCAATGAATCAAACCAAGTCTAATGCCAAAGTCAAGTCATGACTAACTAGCCATTAAAATACCATGCCACCATTCTAATGTATAGTGCTTGGTAGGGTAAAGTTTTAGCTAGGTCAAAGTGGGGTAGAAAAAGGGAGTAGGGTGTCAAGGGTTCCAAAGTGAGGGTGTTGTGAGTTCCATGGTGTTAGGTCTAAGTAGGTCTAGGTAGTTATCTACATATATTAATAGGATTGATGAAGGGAGATAAAAAGAATCATAATCCATCATGGGAGAGAAATATAATGAAGTTATTTGCATGAGATAAAGACTACGGTTGATAAAAACACATAACAGAATATAATGGAAAATAATAATAATTAATGATTATAACAACATTAGATAAAGTACAATAGTAACAAGTACATCGATCACAACTGATAAACATAATGAACAATCAAGGTGTCTAAAGGAGAAAATAAATAAGTATACCTTTTAGACATCTTGACATGCTCAAAATTCCCTTATTTATAGGAGTATAACCTCCAACATCTACCTAACTCATAGACAAAACTTGCAACCATAAAAAAGTACATCAATCATGTTATGTCGATAATAGATATAGATTTATAATAAAATAAATAATAGTAATAAGTACATAAAATAATTAATCACAAAATTAATTATACAACCCAAGACTACTTTAACAAGTACCACAGATAATTCAACCAAAATAATAGGTAATAACCAATTTAACAACATAATGTCAATGTCATAACAATAGAATATATAATGAAAATTCAAAATCATAACATCTTAACATGATGAGAAAAAAGAGTAGGGGGTGTAATTCAAATTTAGGAGAGGATAATGGCAATGAGGATGATACAAATGATGATATTGAATCGAGAAAGGGGTTAGATGTTAGTTGTTATCTAGTTCCTGGTTTTTAGATAAGTGATTCTTCAATATATTTAATTTGGTTAGAATATTGGGAGGTTTATGTTATTGTTGTTCAAAAAATTTTGGGTGGGGAGGGTTTTAAATGAGTGTAGATGAAGAGGAAGATCTTAATCTAGATGGGTTTGTTGATGACAAGGAGGATGGGCCAAATGAAAATGATGCTTTTCCCTATTCAATATAGTTTTTATGGATGGTTCTTCCTTAGATGATGATTAATTTCATTTCCTTTTCTCTTACTTAGTCATATTATATTTTTAGGCTCACTTGGAATGGGTTTCTTGACCAATTTAGTTTATGCCTTTTCTAGGTTGTGACTTTGTGACACTTTTATCTTGGTTCCAAATATCCCTATTTTCTTTTGGCTTAGGTTTCTTTTCTATATAAATCCATTAGTTATAACATGCCTACCTATTGAAATAAATAAGAGCCTCCATTCATGATCTTTATTTTAGGGCTCCTACACCCTACTAGGACTGGTTCTTGATCTCTATTATGTACATGGGGAACCTTGTTGGCAAACCATGGTGTTATAATTATTGGAAATGGTAGGGGGTATATTACCTTGTCTTGTGACCTTGCTTGACTAGTGTTTTCCTTCTTTTGAAGAACTTGATTTCAGATTGGCACTTTGTTTTGATATGGAGGTCTTATTTTTGGTTGACTAGATTTGTTTGGTTTGGTTTTTTTACTGTAGCTAACTTTGGAAGTGGCATTTGGAGGAATGAGTTCCTTATTTACATTGGATTTGACCATAAAACTAGGGTTCATGTACTATTATATAAATAGGACCATGTTATTTAAATCACCTTAGATGGTGATAAAGGATCTTATTTATTGGAACCACTAAAAGGAAAAGAAGAGAAAAGAGGAGAGTAAGCATTCCAGATGGTTTCATCATTCTAGTACTCTTGGAAGAGGTCCTCCACCAAGCTCTTGTTATCATGGAAAGTCAAGTTAAATATTAATTTTTTCACTTAGAATTATGATTACCTTGTTTAAAACTACTCTTCTATTATTGGTTGGTGGACCCATCACTAAAATTTTCAAAACCCCATGTTTTATGGTTTGAAAACCGATTGAGGGATCTAGTTTAGTCCAGGTCAAAACCCTCAATTATCAATAAGACCAATGTCTTGAGTAAGCTTTGGTTCTCACACATGGTATGAACTAGGTAGTTGAAGGATTAATTTATTTAAGATAGATTCATTCTACGTCTATGGCTATTTAAGATCTAGTTTTCATCAACAAGGGAATCAATTTCTCTTTTGAACCTACTTTAAATTTAGTTTTGAAGGAGGCACCTCATTTACTAAAAAGGCATGTTTTGGATCTTATGTAAGGTTTTATTAATTTTATCAAGATTTTCAAGCATTTGTAAGATTTATTTCACAATAGTGAATGGAGAAACAAAGAGGAGAAACTCAATAGGAATATTAGCTTGTTCAACCATGATTTTAACCTCAAGGGTGAGGATATTATCCATGATAGTAGGAAGGAAGTTTCAAGATGGTACTTGGTTAGTGGATCCTTTGGGGAATCCTTCTTCAATTGGTTTCATGGATTCCCCATGAAATCCTTTTTTAGTATTTTTTATGGAATCCCCTTAGATTCGTTATGGGAGACCTAGGCCTCCCTTTGTGCCCAAGATTGTTGGGATTTATCTATTAGGGTATCCCTTGGGGAGACCAAATAGCCTCTCAATATGTTGGTTCTTGTATACATTTTTGGATGCAAATGGGGTTCTATGAAACATCCCTAGCTCTTTACTGGTCCCTAGTTCCTGATCTAATAAAAATTAGTCTAGGGTATATTATAAACCCTTTGGTTCTATTGTTAGCATGGATTTTTATTAGATTTTTTTGGATTGGGTCCTCTAAGGACCCTAATGGTTCTCTATTTCTCTTGTGGGTATTGGTTTGGTGGTTGTTTTTGTTTTTTGGTTTGTTGGTCCTCTTTTGGTTCCTAGTGATTTATAAAAGTGAGACCTGGGCCTCTATTTGTGCTCAATCTAAATTACACACCAGTTAAAGATGGGTTCATCTTAATCCAAACAATATCATTCATTTAAATATTCATAAACTATTGTAGGTGAGTTAGTGTAATTTTGAAGAAAACTTGTAAAAGGTATGTTCGAGGTTCAAAACATGCTAACACCAATATTTTTGGTCAAACTTATTATTGATCAAAATTATTTTTAAATATTATAAAAAATTAATAATTTTATTTTTATCTCTTTATCCTTGTAAAATCCCACTTTTGACACTTTCGACACTAACAACACTTCTTGTGATTTATCTAGTTACTCTTTTATATAAATGTGGTCATGTGACCAATCTATCTCTAAGTTTTTTCATGTTTTGGAAACAATAGAATGTTTGATTATATGATTTGAATCTACTTTAATTTTTTTTTGAAATAGTTATAATAAAATTAGTTTCTACATTGTTTGTGTTACAATACTTTTGACTCTTACTATAGTGCAAGTTTTTGTGTTTTTTCTCAAAATTTTTACATATAATTAAATAATTATTATTTTATAAGATAAAATATTTTTTTTTATTAAAAAATAAAAAATAAAATGACATTAAAAAGTTAGTTTTTAAATCATTTTTAGTATAAAATAAAAACAAGTGTTGAAATTTGAAGAGAAGTTATGACTTCTCCATAAAAGATTCTATATAAGTCAAAAATGTTAAATGAGTTAAACTATAATATTTTTAAAATCTATATTAAATATAAATTTATAACTCAAAAATTGTGGAACATTGTTTTCAAGACTAAAAAACCCCCATCAAGGAGACATGTCATTCTAGATTTACCAATGTGTTTCAACATAAATCGTAAGAATCCATGTAGATAATTTTGAGAAGTGCAAAGGATGAATTACTAATCCATATAGAAAATGAGTCACCTAAAAATGCTTAGAAACTTATTGAATCTATACATGAGGGCACATGTCTCTATAAATAATTTAATTTATACTTGAAATACATACTACTTCCTTGAATTGTGACAAAAAAGTAGCTAATTTTATTATACAAATAGTAAAAAACATTAATTCTTAGTTAGTTAGATGAAATTGTAATTTAATTCAAGATAAAATTCTCTATTTCATTATTCAGTAAAATATTCATGATTTATTTTGAAATTTCATTTTTGTTCTTAATTATAAATACCAAACAAAACATGAGATCCCTGACCTCACTACCCTTTTGAGTATTCTTATTCAAGAAGATCAAGTGATATCAAATTTTTCTTCTAAGAAAAAATCCACTTAGGTACGTTATGTGATTAATAGTGTTCCTAAGAATACTTGAAAGTAGAAAACTAAGCATGAACCTACCAATGGCAAAAATGGGAATAAGAAATCTGGTAATAAGAATCATAAAATTAAATTTAATGGAAATTGTAATCTATGTGATGAATTTGGACATAAAGGGAAGATTGTTATAAAAAATAAAATATCTAATAACAAAAAATTTAAAAATAACAAAGGGAAGAAATTTTCTAAGCAAAATCAACAAAAAATTTAAAACCAAAATCAAAACAATAATCATGAACAAAATTCTAACACTATTACATGATACGTTTCCTTATTTTATTTTAAAAAAAATGAATGGATTTTAGATAGTGGTGCATCACATCACATGACATGTTTATAAAATAATTTATCTAACACTAAATATATATCTAAAAGGACTTATTTAGGTGATAATTTATTTATAGTATTTACTAGATAAGGAAAAGATAAATTTGTAAATGTAGTCATAAATGATGTTTTTTATGTTCTTAAACCTGAGAAAAATATGTTATCTTTTTCGTAGATTACAAATGATAATTTTATTGTAAATATAATTATTAATAAATGGTCTATTAATAATTAATTTTTTCTCTAGTTGTTGAAATAATTCAAAATAATGGTTTATACATGTTTTTTTCTTCTTTTGCATGTTATCTTTCATCATAAAGTATAAATGAATCTCAATTATGACATGAAAGATAATGTTATGATAATTTTATAATTTCATATGTTATATATCATCAAGATAATGTTGTTTTTATTATTTATATTTATTCTCATCATGAAATTTGTGAGGGTTGCTTGCATGGTAAGCAACACACTAAACCTTTTCCCAAAAATTGTGATACTAACTCCTCTCATCCCTTAGGAATTATTAATAGTGATGTTAGAGGACCTCTAGGAGTTAAATATATTAATAATTATTTATATTTTATTACTTTTATTGAATATTAGTATAGGATGATATGGTATCATTATATTAAAAATAAATATGAAGTTTTATCTAAATCCAAAGAATTTAAATATTTACTTGAAAATTATTCTAAATTTTCTATTAAGATTCTAAAAATTGATAATGGTGATGAATAAATTATTAAATAATTTTATTAATTTTTTATTAATTATGGTATAAAAATAAATTTAAACAATCCCTATTCCCCATAACAAAATGGAATTACTGAAAGGAAAAACTGAACCATCCTTGAAATGTCTAGAACAATGTTACATTATGCAAATGTTCTTAAATTATTATGGGTTGAAGCCATGATTACAATTATGAATAATATAAATATATTTCATAATAATCATTTCATATTTATACACACTTAGAGGTGTGGTCTAATAATAAATTGAGTGTTTCTTACCTTAGGATATTTGGTAGTCCTTCTTCCATGTTTATTCTTAATGCAAAAATAAATAAACTTGATCCTACCACCTAATCTTGAATTTTCATAAGCTATAGAATAAAAAATAAAGGATTAATATTGTATGATTCATATATATGATAAATAATTAAGAATAATAATGTTTAAATCCTTGATAAACCTTTTTGTGAGCCTTTTTTGGAATTCCCTCAGATTGTTTCTTATGATGAACCTGACTCTTCTATTACCCTTTATGAAGAAATAAAATCCATAGAAGAAGTTGATCCAATTTTAGCATGAAGGAGGCCATGTCCCTAATAATGTCCCAAATGCCTTATGGGATGAAAGTACTACTACTTGAATAGATTGTCATGTCATCACATGTGCATACTATTTATTTTAAGGGATAGATTATAAACATGATGATCCACCATTATGATCATATGAGGTGGTGTAATTTATATAGGGTGATATTGGTGGGCTTCCTAATCACTATTCACATTGTTCAAATTCAATCTCTCTAGAACCATCCATCTACTTCCCTCGACTCTATCAACACTATATAAATGGGAGAAGATAGAGAACAGATTGAGCATATCTCATCTACAGAAGTGCATGAAAAAAAAAGGTTTAGAATAAGCTTAGGCATAGGGGTATTATAAATTTAATGGTGAGAATCACTCAATATGATGTTGATGTGCCCTAGGACTTTGTAACTTCATAGAACAAATTCAAGGTGGTAATTTGGGGCATAAAGATCACTATCACGAAGGAATTTATTTAGGAGGCTACTAGCATGTACTACAAAGGGACAAAGGCCTTTAAGTACTAGACCAAGAATTAGGAACTCCTCAATGATTTTTTTGCATAAATGAGTTTTGAATACCAATAAGAAGGGTTTCCTTTTGGTGGACCTTCCGTGATATTGGCCATAAATTTGTCTAGAAGTAATGAGATATAAGACCTTAGAGGGAAAATATACCCTGATATTTTCTCATATTTTCTTGATTTTAAATCACTTTCTAGGCTATGAGATAAGCCTACCATTATACTTTATTAAATCCCTAGAATGCACTATCTTATCTCATCAAGTAAATGAGTCCAACCCCATTCTTACCAAGGGTTAATTTTTCTTCTCATAAAGCATGGAAAAATCTAAAAAGAAGGGATGTCCCCCGAGGGGGATCCTCCATTGTGGAGGACTCTCAAGAGGACTCCCTAGAGGAGGATCCCACCTTGAGGTCCTATCACCCATTCATAAGCACCCCTAGGCTAGTATTTCTAAAAACCCTATTGATGACCTTCCTCTTAAGATATTCATCCCTAAACCCAAGTTGATCACCCTTGATGAGGTAAATTTTGAGGAGGATACCTAGAAGGGTAAATATATTATATTAGAAGAGGTAAAAAATAATAAAGAACAACTTTAAAAATTAAATACTATGTTATAGAAAGTTGGGTTGACCCTTGCCAATATTATACAAGAGTAGAACACCCTAAATAAGTAGGTTGAATTCACTGTACATTACTTTGTCTATTCCTCTTATCTTGATCAAATACATATAAAATAGTTGTCAAAGATCATAGAAACCCCCCCACTTGGCTCCCCCAAACTAGATACTATAAAGAAGACTCCCCTATAGATTGAAGGCTAGAAGAGGCCATGCATGATTCTTTTAGGAGATGTAGTAGAAGGATATAGAAATTTTATGCTTACAAAAGTTTCTAATTTCAAGTAGGATATCCTTGAGAAGACTCCTGAGGAGGAGGAAACTCTGGAGGCCCCCTTCCTAATTTTTCATGTTATTCCTTTTCCTTTCTTTTAGTATATTATAATTAGCTTTTCTTATTTTTGATGGTCAACTTTGGATTGACCTATTGATACTTCTGTATAATACTTTCATGGTTTCAATATCTCTATAAAATTTGGCTATTTACCCTATCAAATAGAAAAATTTAGATAATGTATAGTCTAAGAAACCTTATCCACTTCACGTTAAAAAGAGAAGATATAAATGGTATGAATTCATAATTTGGTCATTTAATCTTGATAATCTTAATCAACTAATTAGGAATCAACATACTTGTCATAATTTGATGACTTTATATGAATGTGAACCTCAATATTTTGAGATAGATATTCAAGATGATAGATGAATATTTGTTATGAAATATTAATATAGATCCCTAATTAAAAACCATTTTTGGGATCTTGTCACATCTCCACCTAAAATGCATATTGTTGGTTCTAGGTGGATTTAAAAAATCAAATATATTTTAATTGGTAAAATTGAGAAATTAAAATCTAGATTAGTTTCTCATGGTTTTTTTCAAAAACCCAAGATTGATTATGTTGAAAAATTTGATCCTATAAAAAAAAGTACTTTTAGATTGTTTATTTCTCTTTTAGTTCAAATTGGTTGGATTACACCATATGGATGTCAAAAATGCTTTTCTAAATGGTGATCTAGAGGAAAAAAATTACACAAATCAACCTAAAGGTTTCACTAAACCTAAAAAGAACAATATGTTTGTAAGTTATTGAAATATATTTATGGTTTAAAACAAGGTCATCAAGCTTCATATTATAAAATCACTATTTATTTTAAATAATTAGGTTTCTTTAATTTTTATTATAATAATGATCTATTTGTAAAAGTTGAAAATATTTATTTTATCTTAATTTTGTATTATATGTTGATGATATTATTATTACTAGTGATCAAATTAGTTTAATTCTTAAATATAAAGATAAATTAAATCAATATATTGGAATGACTAATCTCGGCATTCGTCATCATTTTATAATAATGATTGTATTTTAGGATAAAAATGTAATTATTTTATCTCAATCTCAGTATGCACATAACATGCTTGTTAAGTTTAATATGCTTGATTGTAACCTTACATCTATCCATATTAAAGTTGGTGTTAATATTGATCTAAAAAATTCTTTTGACAAAGCTAATCCCACTCTATATAGACAACTAGTTGGTAGTTCGATTTATCTAACTATTATTAGGAAAAATATTTCATTTGTTGTAGGTGCTGATTCTAGATTCATATAAGATCCATAGTTGGATCATTGTGTATTAACAAAATAGATAATTTGGTATATCCACTAAACTATAAATTTTGGTTATTATTATTATTATTAAATTAATAATTCTAATTTATATGTTTATTGTGATGTTGACCATGTTGGTGATATTATAGATTAAAAATATACTTTTAGATATGTGTTTAAGTTTGGTGTATGTTTTATCACTTGGAACAACAAAAATAACCCTACTGTTTCTATATCTTCTATGGAAGCAAAGTATAGAAATGTTATGGAATATATTAAATAATCTATGTGATTGAGAAGATTTTAATAAAAAATCCATTTGGATGTTTCTTAGAGTACCACCCTTATTTGTGATAATCAAAGTTGTATATATTTTGTAAAAAATTTAGTGCAACACTAAACAACTAAGCATATTAAAGTTTATGTCTACATTTTTGAGAGAAATTCCTCAATAGTGATATTGATCTCTAGTTTTGTTCTAAAAATAAAAGTGGTAGATATATTCACAAAACCACTTGGCGCTACCAAATGTATCAAGTTTTGTACAATTCTATCTCTCTCAGAGTTACCATTAAGGGGGTGTGTGCATGACAATATCACTTCCTGATGGCTATGTGTTTATTTCTTCTTCTCTATACTTTTAAAATTATAAAAGAATTGTAATAAGTAACTTTATGTAATTTTGGTAAACTTCATCATATGTGAATTTAATAGATACCCAATAATTAAAAGCATATATTGTAATCAAGTTCCTTGTGTTATAAAAGGATCCAAAATTCTTGGTTGAATATTTATGAGAAATTGTGATATGTAGTCTCATGATCATGGTATCCTAAAATTATTCTAAGTAGTTTATAGATTATGGTTCCTTTTGTTTCAAAAGTTGATATTGGCATGATGAAGGGTTTTAAAATCCCTCAAATGTTACATTCACCCTAATCTCATCATATATGGTTTACAGAGTATAATTCATTCAATATAAAGGTGGATATATATATATATATATATATATATATATATATATATATATATATATATATATATATATATATATATATATATATATATATATATATATATATATATATAATCCACTTAACATTAAGGGGGAGTGTTAATACATTAAATTACATCGGTAAATAAATAAATAATAATATATTTTATTATTTAAATTATGTGATTTAAACTATGCATTAATAAATAAAAATATATATGTTATTAAAACTTATTGTTGGTTGGGAGGTTTAAACCATTGGTTACAATGGTTCAGTCAACTTATAAATTATTTTACATGGTAAAACCATTAATATGATGCATTCTAATACACATAAGCTTACAAGAATTCAAAAAATTATTCAAATAATTGGTTTTGAGAAGAGATTGTGAGAATATATGAGGAGAGAAAAGTTAATTGTATTGTCATATTGGTTTCTCATACATGAATAATTGACATGGTCTTTTTTTTTTACCTCTGTATGGTGTTTTTCCACTTACGTCGAGTGTTATTTGTGTCTTTGATATCAATTAATATGTCTAGATCCACATCTATGTATATGTATATATTTTAACATAATAGACTCATAGTTCATATCTATGTTATATCTAGATATTTTCTACTAATGAGTCCACTCATTTATATATAATAACCATTTATTAAATAAATGAAACAATATAAAATAATCTATATAAAAATTTAAAAAATAACCATGAATTGAATTTAATAATTAAAAGAGATATTTTTATGTATGTAGTGGGGGGGGAGGGTGGGTGATCAAATTCCACCTACTTGTAGTCATGTTGTAGCCAAGACACAACCCCTGACTATGTCGCTATGCTAAGGCACAAAATGGAGGGGGTGTCATTAAGATACCCTTTTCCTTTATGAATATGATATGGTTGACATTTCACCTAAAATTTTAATAGGGAGGGGAGGTCGACACCATCCCTTTTTCATTTATGAATATTATTGGGTGGAGAAACATTAGTCAACCTTTGACTGAACCCCCATCCTCCATTAAAATCTTTCCTTTAGTTTAGTTTCTTATTAATTAAATAAAATATGTTTTATTTAATTACACACACACAAAATTTTATTATTTTGGTTTATTTTGATTATCAATATTTTATTTTGTACACACACACACACACACACACACACACACACACACACACACACACACACACACACACACACACACACACACACACACACACACACACACACACACACATATATATATATATATATATATATATATATATATATATAAACATTTTCAATGTATCCAAAAAAAATTCCCATCTTGTACATGATAATTAAATTTCAAGTAATTAATTTTCAATTTCATTTTTTTATTTTTATAACTCAAGGAGGGGGAGAGAGAGAGAAAAAGGGAGAAGATTAATCATTTAAAAAATAATCTCATGTTTAATCACATCAAATTTTATTTTTTGGTTTTAATAGAGGGATAACTATCTATAATAAAACTAAACAATGATTTTCCATTCAAATTATTTGACACACACACACACACACACACACAAATAAATAAATAAATAAATAAATAAATAAATAAATAAATAAATATATATATATATATATATATATATGCATATGTATATATGTATATGTGTATATATGTGTATATATGTATATGCATATATATATATATATATATATATATATATATATATATATATATATATATATATATATATATATATATGTCTATATATATATGTATACACACACACACACACACACACACACACACACACACACACACACACACACACACACACACACATAGAGAGAGACGAGCCATAAAATTAGGAAATATAACATTCATTTAGTCCTCTGAATCCAACATAAAATTTCCTTATTAATATCTCCTTCACATTTGGAAAATGGCATAGAGGTTGAGGTGAGACATGTATTTAAGAGTTGAAAGAGTAATTGGGCATTAAAAAATGATGTTTGACCAACACAACCTCTAAAATATTTGCTTACACATCCCTATATCCTTGGTTAAGAAATCATTTCCTTGAAAATAGGCCTTAAAGGCTTAGTCAAGTCTTCATTAATATATGATTTTAAACCTTCTCCCATGATTTAATAGGTCCCTCTATCATTATTGGGCTATTAGAATCTCTTTGAGTTCAAGTTTTACTTTGTCTCTTTGCTAACTTGAATCCTTCATGAATAAAGAGTCATAGGAGAGAGACTAAGTTTTGATTTGAACCAAGAAAATTCCATCCATGGAAGGCTTTCCAACATGAATTTATACCTATAAAAATAATTTGGAACCATCATGTAGCCTGAAAGATTCAATTTTTCTCATAGATCATGCTTTAACACCCATTCCTTATAGCCTTTCATGAAATTACCTTACTGCCTAGTCTTGTTTTGAGCTTGTTTTGGGACTACCTTAGAAAATGGACCTATTTTTATCACCTTAAAAATATCATATTTATTTTTTTGAGCTTTAATATTTAGGACACATCCAAAATTACATCATCTAATGATTGGTAATTTTTTTCTTCAAACACTTGAAAAACATCAAATACATGAAAAAACATAGAATTTTTAGTAATTTGTACAAGTGAAATTAGAATAAAAATACATGTGGAGGACCTAATTGGAGTCCTATACAACATAAAATAGGTTTTAAGATCAAACTATGGCATCAAATGTGCATTTTATGTCCATTTTCCTTGATTGGTCATAATTAGGGTTTTATAAGCATTTAAGACATGTTTTTAGGTCTTAATGATTTCTCATAAAGAATAAACCACAAAATAACCTCATTTAACTTTTAAAACCTTATTATTAAACTAATAAAATATCCCTAATGTCTCATCTCTGCTTGCAAAGTGTGAGTGATGGTGTGAGTATGTAAAGTTACTCCTCAAGTTGTTTGCTTAGCGTTCTTGAGCTTTGAGAGGGGTATACTTTGTGTTTTGGGTCTCTTAAATATATATATTGTTATAATAGGCTCATAAACAATGAAAAAAAACCCAAAATTCTTTAAAATTCTTTATTAGTCCTTTTTACCCCACTGTATGCTCATAGTGTACTGATCATGGTATTTGAGGTTTAGAGCCTGTCTCCTTCTTGCTATCCCTCAAGAGCATTTGGGTGAAAATTGAGATTTGGTTCTAACTAAGAGTATATTGAGAAAATTTTAATGACTATTCAATACCTCCATAAATCTTCATTAATTTTTATAGTCTTGTTTCATACTTTGAATTCACATAGACCCCTTATTCTCATGACTTCCCCTTACTAAAGGAGTGGGCCAAGTCTGAGAAAAAATAGTGACTATTTGAACTATTTGTATGGAATTAAAATTACCATGTATGCATTTTTAAAATAAAACACCTATTCTATACCAAATTTCAAAGAATTATCATACCTATAGAACCCTCAAAACTCAATCTTATCTCATAACTGGCTATAGGTGATGACTATGACTATACTGTTTTGATATGACCAAGTTAGATTTTAGTTTAGTCAATTATTACTCATGTTTCCTTTTATTATAATAACATTCTGACCTCTTTTAAATATTTTAAAGATGCATAATAATGCTTTCACTATGTTATCACATCTTTCTCAGGCTCAAGATCAACTTCTCTTTGTGTAGCCACCTGTAGGTGTCTATTAATATTAGTCTTCCCTCCAACCACTTGTAGGTGTCTTCTAAGGGCATTTGAGAATTGTGTGTTTTGTAATATTTGGGTTTAATATCTCTCTATCACACAAATATCCCTTTTCAACATTCTTGTGCTTGTATTTATCTCTTAGGTTTCAAACTCTTTCTCAATGTACTATGCCCTCTTTCTTTATTAGGCTTAAGACCCACTATAATCTTGCAACTTATAGGTGCTTTTATTAGGGTCACCTTGCCTACATTATTTATTTTATAGGACCTTATATTCATACCCCTTATCTCCTCAATAGTCCATAAACTTGTTGAAGTTTCAAAACAATTTATGACACTTTCAAACATGATCTACCTCTTTGCTTATGTCTACTAGGTAGTGTAGACACTAATAACCTTTACATGGCCTTTTAGGGTAGTTGATTGTGTTTCTTATGATTCTAGGAACTCAATTCCATTATATAGACCTCCTAATGATACATTAACCTAGTTAGAGTCTTGAATGGGTTCAAAAACCCTTCATACACCTTTGTTATCTCTTCAAAATACTTGTCCATGATCATTTTACATAGTACTATATGGACCTATAGGTGTCTTAAGACTATGAACTCAATTCCACCTTTCTCTTGACTATCCAAGTAGTTTGGTGTTCTTTGATATCTTTTATGAGTTATTTGATCTTATATCTCAGTAAATTTTCCATATTTGAGGCTCTATTATGTTAGTATGATGGTGATTGAGGTTCAAAATGAGGACCTATAGGCCTAGTGCCTCTAGGTCTCATTTGAATATATAACCTATATAGGGTCATCTCTTGAAATCTTGGTTATTTCAACCTTGTCCAACCATTTCCCACTCATATTTTCATTTTCTTAGAAGGTCTGCTAAAACATTAAGAGTTTTCCAAGGTACTTCTTACTTTTTCCCTCATTAATTATATACAACTACTATAGATGATTGTTAGACTGACATCTCAATCTCATTCTCATATTTCACATACAAGTAACCTAATTGCTTATTTAAGGCTTATGTCCTATGTGAGAATTGTAATGAAGTTTAGGTCTCCATGTTTGAGACTCTCTCATGTTTATATGAGGTTAAACTTAGTTTTAAACTTGGACCTATAGGTCTAGGGCCTATAAGTCACCTTTTTACTATTTAATGCTATACAAAGAACCAGTTATTTAAGGCCTTAGATTTGTCAGCATTTTCAACCACCATGCACTTTATATATCACGCATTACTCCTTTAAGGTCTCAAAGAGCATAAGACAAGTATCAATCCACATTCTATCAACTCTAACTTTATTGATTGATTTGTATAGACTTCACACATAGTCAACTAATGTATGAGATTTGTGAGTTGTCTTGGAGAATTCTAATCATTTTAAGAAAATTAGTGATGGTATTAAGTAGTCATAGAGTTATGAATGTATGAAGATATGTATTAAAACTTTCATGAGAAATGGACATCTTCAAACTATTACTACAATCCATACAAGTCTATTTATGAAAGAGGCACCTATGATCTTCATTGGAAAGTATGCATAGATTATCAGATTGGTATTTTATAATTCCAATGGTACAATATGGTAATATAAACTTACACCATGGTATAAATCTAATACTTGAGCTCGTTTTGAAAATTAAACTTCTAGTAGATTGCTCAAACACAAACCATTTTCCCAAAAGTAAGCACACTTGAAGAATATGCATAGATTACCATATTGATATTTTATACTTCCAATGGGACAATATGGTATTATAAACTTACACCATGGTATAAATCTAATACTTGAGCCCATTTTGATAATCAAATTTGTAGTAGACTGCTCAAACACAAACCATTTTTCCAAAAGTAAGCACACTTGAAGAATATGGATGAAAAACACATTGAAGACAAAATTACATAGAATAAATTAAATTGACGGATTATAAATGAGTTATGAAACATTATAAACCTTTTAGAGTGACCAACATGAAGACACAATAGAAACTTACAATATAATACATTGAACTACCTTAAATTCCAAGGCACTCTTCCTCCAAATGAAAACACCTAATAGAAATGATTTGGATAATCAAACCATCATGAAAAGTATATACATGACCTATAAAAAACACCCTAAAAACCATTGCTCTCCATAAGTTTATTAAGTGGAGAAACATGTACAACAACAAACCCCTCTCAGATGAATAGGCCATATTGACTTTTTGTCACTCTTAGCAATTGTTCATAAAGTATAAGACATAAATACAAAAAATAATACCACTAATTTCATATTATTATTACCCCTAACAATGGATGAATTATAAGCTCCTAACTCTCTCTCTCTCCTGATCATACTGAGCAAAAACCTACAACCCTTTTAGAGCTACCAAAGAGGTTGATATGAGAGATAAATTAGTTTTCTTCATTTTAAGACTCATATTCCAATTTTTTTTTGACTTTGTCATGGAAAAATATGGTCCTTAATATTTCTAAATCTCAATTTTACCTTGAATAACTACACACATGGATTCAAAATAGGATTTTTGGCACTAAAACTACCAAAATCACTTGAGAAGTTTGATGAAACTGGTATAAAATGTATCTAATGGATATTTTCATGCTTAATAAGTATATCATGTAATAAAAATTAATCTTTCAAGTGGTAGGAGTGATAATTTGACTTGTGAGGTCAGAATTGTCAACATTTTGGTAATTCAGTTGGGAAGCATACTTGTTATGCTTGAGAACCAGACCATTGAAATATTTTAATCACTCATAAGACCACTCTTACACTCTAAAAAAATAATTATTAGACCTTTACCAATTATCACTACTCTTAACTCAAGATAAGACAACTGCTTAATCCTCAAAGACATGAAAGTAAAGATAACAAAGCAAGGAAACTAGACTAATAAAAAACATGTACTAGTAAAGCCCTTATTGAAACAAAATGCAAGAAAAATAATGTGATTGACATTACTTGGAGGAAAATAAAACTAAATAAAACTAACCTTCAAATAATCCTCCTCTAGGATCAAAAGGAAAGTTTTTTGGATCACTTACTTCATGAGGTATGCAATGGCATGTGAAATCACATTTGATTGACTTCTTACTTGACTGAGCCCTATTTTTTAATGTCAATACATTTGACATACCTTTTAAAAATATACATCATCAAATATATCTATAATAATAACATACTAATTTAGACTCCATCCTCTACCTTTTGTAGTTGCTCTTTTTTGGCAATAGTCTCTAAGATGGCCAGATATTGGTGTGTAAGACTAGTTGAATCATAAACCTCATATTATTGATTAAAGTAACATACCTAGTACTTATTATCTTTAAGAATTTCAAATTTACCATCATTATCTCAATAAGAGAGAGTTTGTTTTTACTTAAGGAATTATGGCCAAAAGTTATCTACATTGTCTTCTGAGAGTACATCAAGGTCTATAAATGAGGTGAGAAATGATAACCCAAGTAGAGTATCTCAAAAAAATCATCATCTAGTGAGTATGCCTCTTGAAAAGGCATATTTTAAAGATTTTAACTCTCTATCTTGTTGATTTTTTAACCAAAACTACCTCTTATTGCCTTACTCAACTCATAATCACCTAGGAGAAGTGAGTAACCTGATTCCAAAGCTTCAAACATATATTCACTATATTCTTAACTGATAGAATGTATATCAAAATAAGGATTTACTTTCTATTCTTCATGCTCAATCAAATCATAAGGTAGATCTTGAAACATGTCAACATCTCCTTCATCTTTTGCTACAACTTCTTCATCTAGTTTGAAAGATAAAATTCCTTTGCTCTCACCAAGGGGAGTGCCAATAAAGATTTATTCTTCTTGCATTCTTTCCTCATCTTCATGATACTCTCCTTGAAAATCACATTTATCTATAATTTATTCATTTATCCTCCATATAATAGGATCCTATTTAATAATGGAGATGATGTGAGGGTATTAAATTAGCTCATGTTTTTTCCTAGGGATCATGGAGGTACTTCTATAATTTGAGGTCTTAAGAATGGAAGATTCTTACAAGAATGCTTGGAGAGAGAGTAATTTTAGTTATCCTATGAGTGTTTATTTTTATACCTCACCATTTCCTTCTTCACCCTTATGATTCACTTCATTAATTTTAGATATAACCTAAATTTTGGCCTCTTCAACATAACTTCTTCCTTCCTTTGGATGTTTCCCTGAATTGACTTTCATGAGGGAAAAAATATAGGAATTGGGTCTTATTTGGGTTCAAAATCAATAAAATTCACCTCCTCTTGTTTCTTCCAATACTTAAATCCCTAGTTCTAAAGTAGGAATTTGAAAGTAGTAGGTTCACTTCGAGGTTTAATTGACTCTCTTAGAGGCTCCATCTGATAATATTAAATGACTTGATGAGGACAAGGAGCACATGAGGAATGATATGTTAAACAAGAGTGTTCTTGAGGAGTTATGGGAAGAGAATCATTGACAAGAATTGGCATGACATAACTAGAAGTCATAGCACAAGAAGGCCTCTAAGATAGTATAAGCTTGTTTTCTTAAGGAAGGGTATGTGTAAATGGAAAGAAATTTAGAACACAAATTTTTTGCCCTAGGGTAAGAAGACATGGCTGAGGTTATTTAGGTTGGATTTATTGATTCTCCCACCTAACTAACCTATCTACCCACCATTGAATTTGTGAACATAGGATTGAAATAAGGGGAAATTAATATGGTGTTAGTAAATGAAATCAAAATCCAAACAAAATACACTAGTGCTAACACCTTAATCCTATCTCAATGGGGGAACATAATAATAATACAAAATGAGAAACACAACTAGAATGAAAAATACAAATAAATCCTTCACCTTATTAATATTCTCCAAATATCTTGTTGAAGTGGCTTGCTTGGCTTATTCTCAATGAGTCTTCATCAAAGGAGGCTTGGATATCTCCTCTTCTCCTTGGCACTACTGACTTTGTGATGGATTTAGATCAATATTTGGGAATAAAAAAAATACATCAAGATGTGGCTTGAATCTATTTGGGCATGGTAACTTTATCTTGAAAGATCTTAAGAATCAATAGGTAAGGCCTCTTATTTATAGATTTTACAAAATGATCAAAATGAACTTGAACCATCCATCTCAAGATGAATATGTGTGGTTAAGAATCCATTAAAATTTAGGAGATAGATGCAATAAATTTAATCATAAATATTTGGGATAAAGAGGCATTAAAGAGGCATGGAAGGTCTTAATCAGATATTTTATTCATTTATGGCCTAGGGATGCCTTCCTAAGAAATGATGTCACTTGATGATGTGGAAACTCATAATAAATTTCCAAAAACAAATATTCAACAAGTTACATTGATAATTAACTTAAGCTCTTTATCCAAATTAAATAGTCTTAAACATGATTAGTCAACTTTGATGTAAATCTTGGCAATTAGTGCTCAAATTAATCAAACTAGTCAAAATGCCATATTATTGGCTCAAAATTTGACTAAATTAGAATTGAAAGGAAATATTAAATGTTTTGGATCCATTATCCAATTTAGGATATTTCCAACACAAAATAACAAAGGCATATGTATCATGCAATAAAATCAGTAGACAAGAGCAATCTAGAACACCCAGGTGCAAAAAATGTCATTTTGACTCAAAATGATTTGATCAAAGTCAGCTATCTCATAAATTTAATTACCTAATTTAATAATACTTTGGAAAAAATTGGAACTTGTATATGACATATTTAAATATTTTAATGCATTTTAGTGTTTTTAGTCCAAATTGTGCACTTTGGTAGAAATTAGTCAAAAGCCTAGTTGAAGGTCATTAATGTCCAGTTTTAGATGTCTATAGTTTACCCCTATTTGGGAAGGAATTTAAATATATAAGAAAAATAACATATTCTAAAATAATGAAAAGGTCCTACATTCTTACAACTTCAATGATAATGGATGAACTATGTAATATCCCTTCAAGGGAATGGTTGGCACAAGTAGGTCGACAAATAGTTCCTCAAAAGAAAGAAGTGAAACGAGGTGACCAAATATATGAATATGATGAGGTGAGAACATAAAAATCTAAAAAAAGTAGTCAAAATCATTGAGAATTCAAGTGGGATGGTGTACAATGGTTTTCCAAAAGGTGGTTATAAGCATTGTACCCTGATAGTGATAACACAATGATTTTCCCAAAGGTGGTTATAATCATTAAGAAGATGGAGCTTCCCCAATTAGGATAGACAAACAAAATAACAAGATACCCCTATTTAGGAAAAAATAAAGTAAATTTAGTGAGAACACAATGATTTTACCAAAGGTGGTTATAATCATTGAGAAATGTAGATGGGATGGTGTACAATGATTTTCCCATAGGTAGTTATAATCATTGGATCCTGATCATAGAAAACATGATTGATTGGTTGATGATGGAAAATATGATGTGGGTAACTTGATAAAAAGGATAAATATAAATGGGATAAATTACTAGTAAGGAGATTCTCATTTAAACTAACAAAGGTTACAATTATTTCAATGTTAATTAATCTATTTGGGATATGATTGGGATGTTGCTGATGTTGGTGCCAAGGAGATGTTGATGCCACCATTATTGAGTAGACTTCTTGAATCTAATTTTTGTTATAGCACTATACGGTAGGAATAATGATATAACACCATGAAGATTGGGCTGAAAGATGCATAAGGACTGACTCTTGAGATCCAATTTTCAAGGGAAAACAATTCACTGATGGTAAAAATCATGATGACAATGTATATGTATGAATATGGATGGATTTAAGTATAAATTTGCAAAGAATCACCTAATGAACACATATAAATTGAATTGAGCCAAAAAAACTAAAAATAAACAAATAGGCACATAAATAACAAACAAATAAACAAGCAAAGAAATAAATAAAGAAATAAATAACAGTTAGTCTTAATGTTAGTACAAACAATGCAACAAACATTTCCCCTAGAAAATAGGTGACAACTTAACAAACAAACAAGATGAGGGGGAATAAAATAAAATGAAGGGGGAAATTGAGATATATCCATATATGTTAGGCAAGTGGACATAGCCTACATATTTCCATAGATGTAATATCTAATAAAAACTTTAGGCCAAATGTAGTTCTCTTAAAAAATGGGAATAAAATGATAACAGATGAAAAAAAAAACATAATGGATGTGATAGAGGAATAGTAATGGTCTTAAAAATAGAACTTTCATGGGATACAAGGCCAAAAAGGATGGGGAAACTAAGAAATAAGTGATTTACTTGTGACTTAGTGAGGGTTCCCATAATTGATAAGGCAAAGAAGTGGTCAATGTTTTTTATTTTTTCTAACAATTTTATACTATTTTTTTGGAATTTTTTAAGTATCTCAACTCGATGTAAAATGACGAGATGCTAAATGGTTCAAGCTAACAAAATGGTGAGAGAATTTCTTAGGTTACTCACAAAATGGTGAGAATATGGCTTAGGTTACTCACAAAATGGTGAGAGCATGGTTTAGGTTGCTTTAAAAATGGTGAGAGCATGGCTTAGGCTGTTCATAAAATATTGATAGTGTGGCTTAGGTTTCTCATAAAATGACAAGAGCATATATTAGGATGCTCAAAAAATGGTGAGATCATGGCTTAGGGTGACTAAGATGACCTCAATATGTATTGAGTGCTGCCTACATAGTCCTAAGATGGGCCCTCAAGTCATTGTAGTTCTAATTTATAGGGGAGGAATTTGATTAGTGTATTAGCTAATTCAAATAAAACAGGCAGAATTGGTATAAAGGTATAGTATGGCATAGGAAATGGCTAGTTGGTATGTCAAAGCATGATAAACAAGTGCTGCCCCTAGTTTTCCCATCAGTGGTTATAAATTAGGAAACAATGGTATAAGTCAATGATACTAATTTTCCTATAGACGGTTATAATTAGTAGCAAGATTAGTGAGACACTAATTTTCCCATAGGTGGTTATAATCAATAACACTTGGTAGAGAGAGCAAAATAAGAAATGAAGGATGTAACTACCAAACTGTTGTCTTATTATTTTAAAATATTGCCTCTATCTAGAATGTGTGAAATAACTACTAAAACTAGATCTAAATCCTCTTGATAAATGTGGCGATGTAATAAATGGAAGAAAACCAAAGTCATAGGGCTGAGTAGGGTAGGAGAGAGCAATTTTGTTGATGAGGAAGGTATGGTAAAAAAAAATAGGTGATAGGAAAAAGTGATAGGTTGGTAAGATGATAGGATGGTAAAATGGTATAGTATAAGGAATATTTATAAAATGATACAACTTGAAATGGTCCTTATATATAATATACCAAATCACTTAAGCATAATACTGCTTGAGGTGAATAATGTTCATAAGCTCATCAAGTTTGTGTATGTCTAGTGTGGTATGCCTATATGTTCCTATTCAATAGTTTGTTGTAATGATGAAAGGACCAACCCAGTTGGGTTTGAACTTGACTTTATGATTATTTTGGTCATGATATTCTTTTGGCTTTCTTTAAGGACAATATCACCAAGTTCAAATTCTCTATGTTTCACACACTAATTATACTAGCCTCAAAGTTGATTCTGATAGGATTGGAGATTATTCATTACATCCATGAATTTTTCATCAAGTAACTCTAGTTATTTTAAGTGAGCTACTCAATAGTCATTATCATCTAAGACATGCTTAAAAGAGATACATAGAGAAGGAAAATTGACCTCAATGGGAAGAATGGCCTTAGTACCATAAACAAGTCAATATAGAGTGGTTCCTATGGGGGTACAATGATTGGTACATTATGCTCAAAGGGCATGGAATATCTAAAGGTTCCAATCATGACCAAAAACATTAAAAATATTTTTGAGAATGTTAATAATTGTTTTTCTCAATGCTTCAGCCTGACCATTACCTTGAGGTTAATATTGTTAAGCACGGGATATATATTTTACTTAATCAGATTCCTTTTGATTTAACCACTTAATCATACATTTAAGATATAAAATAAAACTAAAATCAATAGCATGCACCAAATAATAGAGAAAGACACCATATTTTAATGTGGAAAACCAAAGTGGGAAAAAAATGAGAATAATCTCAAGTATATAAATGAGCACTATATAAATGAGCACTAACTCAAGTTTAAAAATTCAGCAAGCACCAACTTACAAGAGCACCAACCCCTTTTATAAACACCAACATAGAAATTATTCATGAGCACCAACCCATAGGATCACCAACCCCTTTGTGTATAAAACACAAACTATCTCACAATGTTGTTTTCTCAACAAATGATAACACACTACTATATCTCTTCTCTTTTCTCTACTCTCCTCTGCTCTTTTCAGCTAGATAAAATCATTCACTTCCATTATATAAAATGGCTTCCCAAGCCTCCTTTTATAGCTTTCTAAATGACCTTTGGAATTTACCCTTGCATGACCCTTTGAATTCTTTCTTTATCTTTACCTAGTGACTCTTTGAATTCCTCAAGGTGACCCTTCATGGAGAAATGTGTCCTTTTCCTCTTTTTTCTTTAGTGATGACTCTTCATATTCTTGAAGGTGACCCTTCATTGAGAAATGCATCCTTTTCCTCTTTTGTCTTTAGTGATGACCCTTTGACTTCCTCATGGGCCCTCTTTTGTCTTTATGTAACCAAAAATATATTCATTAATATTTAATTAATATTAACACACTTTAGCCAAGATATAAACATTAAAACCACCTTTAGACATTAAATTCTAATTTGATATCAATGAAAATATTTTCAACAAATATGCCATGAAGAAATGTTTCAATATTTTATATTTAGTATACATCTTCTCGACATCTTTGTTCTTAAATGATCCTCCATTATCAGATATAATGTCAGAGGGGATATCATTGCTATGGAGAAATTTTGTCATGGAGAAATGTTACACGATTTTTGAACATAGGATTGCAATAAGGGGAGATTAATATGGTGTTAGTGAATGAAATAAAAATCCCAAATGAAACACACTAATGCTAACACCTTAAGCCTATCTCAAGGGGGAAGCATAATAACAAAACCAAATGAGAAACACAACTAGAATACAAAAGACAAATAAATCATTCACCTTCCTTAAATGCTCTACATAACTTGTTGAAGTGGTTTTCTCAGCTTGTGCTCAATGAGTCCTCATCAAAGGAGTTGTTTTATACCTTCTCTCCTTGGCACCAATGGATTTATGATGTATTTGGCTTGACCATTACCTTAAGGGTAATATGTCATGGAGAAATATTGCATGATGTTATATTCAGTACATAACTTCTCAAGATATTTGTTCTTAAATGATCCTCCATTATCATATATAATGTTAGAGGGGATACTATAGTGGAAAATGAGATGGTTGAAAATGAAATTGGAAATTTGATTTTTAGTCATGTAAGTAAGGGATATAACTTCAATCCACTTATTGAAATATTTGGTGGTGCTAAGGATATGCTTATGACCATCATATGAAGTGGGATTGATCTTCCCAATGAGGTTGATGCCCCATGTAGCAAATGGCCATGGTGTCAACACTACTTTTAGAGTCTTAGATAGGGAATGAATTATATTGGCATGTTATTGAAACTTGTCACACTTATTTACATACATAATTTCATCTATAGCCATCATGGGCCAATAATAACCAATATGGAAGAGATTTTTTGATAGGATTTCCCCAATAGTGTGGGATCCACAAATTCCTCCATGAACTTCTTGCAATGCTAGTGTAGATTCCATCAAAGTTAAATAATGAAGTAGAGTTATATCAAAATTATAGAGGTAAAGGTTTGATCCAAGTAAGTTATAATGAGTGTTTTAGTAGATGAATGATTTGGATTGATTTTGAGATAGGTTAGGTGGCATAATTTGGTCATGGAGGTAGTTATGAAGGTCTAAGTACCAGATAGAGATAGGACCAACAATATCACAAATCATCATGATGATTGAGGGTCCATGAGTTGGTGATAATAAATTATTGACAAGGAATTGATACTCTTTAGTTGTGTCTATTTGTCAAATCAAAGATCCAATAGTAGCCATAACATCCATGATTCTATTACTTGCCCTTGGTATAAGCTCAAACTAAATGTCGACAATATATTATTTGAGAGTGTCAACCATGTCCTTATATGGAACCAACTTATCATCTTTGGTTATAAAATAGTCTATAACCTGATTTATTATTAACTAAGAATCACTATAAACCTTGAGATGATATATGTTCCATTCTACCACTTGGCAAAGCCCTGCAACAAGTGCTTCAGATTTGGCCATGTTGTTAGTACAAGGAAATTTGGTCCTGAATGATTTAGGGATTAGATCCCCTTATGGTGTAATAAATAAAAGGCCTACCCTTGATCCATGTGTTATGAATGATCCATCAAAATATATCTTCTAGTGTTTCTCCCCAAAAGGTGTGTCAATGATGGTTATTATGGATTCATCAAGAAATTGGAATGTTAATGGCTCTGTATTAGTAAGGGGTGCTTCAATAAGCTGATTTATAAAAACTTGCCCCTAAATGGATTTTTGGTTGACGTACTTTATGTCAAACTCACTTAGAAGCATGATCCACTTGGCCATATGGCCTTGTAAATATGTTTTAGATAGTAGTCACTTAGGTGGATATAATTTTGAAATAACCATGGTCTTGTTATTTAACATGTAATGGCATTATTTTTGAGCTATGAAGACCATGGCTAAACACGCTTTTTCTATGGGTATATAATTATGTTCATACATGACTAGTGTATAAATTAAATAGGACATGGCATGATCCTTTCCATTATCATTGTGTTGAGCCAAAATTACCCCTAAGGCATTGTTAGTAATAGATAGGTACAACAAGAATGGCTTTCCTAGCATAAGAGGAAAAAAATAGGTGGATTTGTTAGATAATCTTTTAGTTGCTAGAAAGATGTCTGGCAGTCATCATCCTAGTGAAATATGACTCCCTTAATCAGAAGATACATAAAAATATGGAATTTATTGGCTAATTATGATATGAAGTGTCAAATAGAATAGATATTTCCTTGTAAACTATGGAGCTTATTCAAATTAGTTGGTATTTTCATCTCTATATGGCTTGGACTTTGGCTAGATAAAATTTAATGCCTCAATGAGACATAATGAAGCCCATCAATTTTTATAAAGTAAAACCAAAGACACACTTATTAGGATTAATTTTAACTTTGTACTCATGTAATATTTCAAATATTTTGTGTAGCACTACTGGATGATTGGCCATGGTCTTTGATTTACCAAGAATGTTGTTGACATAGTCTTTAATAATATCATACATCATATCACAAAATATGATGGTCATGGATATTTTTATAGGTGGCCCCTACATTTTTAAGACCAAATGACATAACTTGATAAAAAATTATTCCCCATAGAGTGGTGAACATTGTTTTGTGTTGGTATTCTAGTGCTATCCTGATTTGGTTGTACCCTAAAAAGCCATCTATTAATGGAAGCATTTCATAACCCACTATGGATTTGATGATCATGTTAATGTTTGGCAATGGAAACTCATCCTTAGGGAAATCTTTGTTTATATTGAAGAAATAAATATAGATTCTGATCCCTTCTAGATTTTTGCTAACTGGTACAATATTGGAGAGCCACTATGAATATTCAATCAATCAAACACATCCTGATTCTAAGAGTTTTCTCTTTATTCACTAATACAAAAATGTGAGGATGCATCTAGTGCATCTTTTATTTTACTAGTTTGGCATCAAGATTGACCACAAGGTGGAGTAGAACTAAGGTAGGGTCCAAACCTAGCGTGTCAAAATATGACCATGTAAATATGTCAACAAATTCCCTCAAAAGGGCTGAATAATGGATGCACCTAGTTTGATCTACTTTGGGTCATTTGGGGACCTGATGTTAACCTATGTTCTAATCTTCTACTAAAAGGGTTAAATCATCTTCAAGGATAGTTGGCAAAGATTTGAACTAATTGGAAATATTAGAGTCCTCTGTTAGGATTGGCTCTTCGAGTTCCCCTAGGCATGATGAATCAAAATCCCCAAATGGGAGATTTGTCCATGTAACAAAAACTATTAAAAACTCCTAAATTATTTGATAAAAATCTCATTTCTCTTCAAAACTAAACTTACACTCACAATTTTTTTCATTGGTGGTCTCCTAAGATATGTTTAAATAAGGTTGAACACCCTGGTCTAATGGTGCTTGGGATAGGTTTTCACCACTAGACTAGCCTTTTTCTTTACTTTTTACTTGTTCAAAAAGTGCATCAAAGAGGTTTTCACTTTGGGACCTCAATGTTTTAATTATTTTATTTTGGTTAAAGGTGTTTACACACTCTCTAAAATAGGCTTTGAGATACAACTTGATTGAGAACCCTAATTTATGGGCCTGTTATACTCAAATTTTGCTTTATTTCATCAATAAGAAATAGTAAAATTGAAAATAAGGATAAGGCTAGTAGAACCTAGATTTAGTTTATGCTCCATGATATATATGATTTTGAGAGATCCTATTTAGCTTGGGAGGATGACTTACATAAGAAAGAGACTAGAAAATGGTTGGTTAGCTAGGTAGGAAGGTGGATTGCTTAGTAATCTAGATCCAAGAAGTACATGACTTCTTTGAAGGTTGTTAATCCACCTTTTAAGATAAGTTAATGCTGATAAAAGAAGTTTACATATCATAAATGAAAGTACTTAATCTAGGTGAAATAAATAATATTTAGAAACAAAATCTTAGATTAACAAGATAACATTAAGGTGAATGCCAAACTTTTAAAATATGGTTCAAATATGGTTAGGTTGTTGTTTTTGGTTTGTATTCTGATAGAAATCAAGAAAACAAGATTTTGGTTTAGGTTGAGAAGTGGTTTTTTATTACTAATTTTGGATGTCTAGTTTCACATAGTGATCATTGACAATCAAGGTGATCATCAATGGTCAGGGTGATCATCGATGGTTATTATCAGTTTTGGTTTGGGTTAAGAAGGTTTCTTAGTTGAGGTTGTATAATGGTTCTATAAGGTGGGTTTGGCTTAGATATTGGTTTTGAGGTAGAGGGTAAGGTTCATAGGTGGATAATTTAAGGGTTAGTTATTTAGATGAGTGAAAATAGGTTATGGGTGGATGGGTACAATTTTTAAACTAAATGATTAAAACTTGAAACAAAGAACACTATACTTAGTTCATGGTTTGATAGTTGATGGTTGATGGATTGGAAAATTTCTAGAGCTTGTTGAAGATGATTTTTGATGAAGAGATACCTACAAAAGAAGTTGATGATTGATATTGACCTCTATTCTCTCTCCTACTCTTTCATCCTAATGATCTACTTACATATGTTCCTCCCTAAAGTTCTCATCTCCTTTCATCTTATAGGTAAGGAAGGAGAGTTACAACATGACATTAATTAGGCCTTATAATTATAAATAATGAATGAAATGGTTCATACATGGATTTAGATGGATTTTTTTTAGAAAAGAAATAAGAGTGGTTTGCATATTAGTGGTTCATGTAGTGGAACCTGACTATCGGTAGTCAGGGTGACCATCGATAGTTATCCTAACCATCGACAGTAGAGGGCAAAAGTAAAAAGGTGGTTAAAGGGGTGAGATTTAGTTAATTAGTCAAACTAACCATGGTTAGGCTTGACTAGGTATGAGAGGGTCAAATTGGTTTCAATGGGGTCCTAAGGTAGTTTAGGGGTGTTTTGACATTCAGAACTATAGTGTGCAAATTTATGGTGTCTACATTTTACTCCTTTTTATTATGTATTTTGTATCAATAAGTTGAAAAACAAAAATTGGATTATGGGCGTAGGTGAGGGTGAAGGTTGGTTTAAGGTCAAGGTTACCCTGAGTATGGGAGGAGGTGTTTCCACTCAAACTAAGAAATAATGAGATAAAATAGAATTGAGTATAGGTTTGATGAGTGGGTAGGTGGGTAAAAAGGTTAGGTATGATAGGGTGGTAAAGGGTAGGCATTAAAGTATAATCAAGTTCATAAAATGCAACTAAGTGTGATAGTCAAGATCATGCATAGATAATATTACTATGATTGGTAAAAATTAAGGTCGATGTTAAGGGACAAGTGACTAGCATATCATATGACCGCATTTAGGCATGGTAACTAGGTACACATGTTAGTCTCATAGACAAGGTCAATGTTTCTATGGGTATCCAAGGTAGGAAGTTCTATTGGGGAAAAAAAATGGGTCATGTGTCATGGGTATCTAAGGTAGGAAGTGCTCTTGAGAAGACACTTATTAGTCATATATACAGGAGGTGGTATGAGTTCAAAAGTGTTAAATCATGGTAATGCAGTCATTATAGTCAAAGAGACTAAGGCAAGGTCATCACATAAGTATGTGAAAGGTTGGGCCAAAATGGCCAAGTCCCAGTGAGGTGGAGAAAGGTAATCTCCAATGGGTCAATGGTTGATGGAGAAGGTAATCTCTATTAGTTGAGTTGGTTGACCAATAAGGTTTAGTTGGTGGAGAAAGGATAATCTCTAGGTTGGTTGTGTGGTGTTTAAATAGGCTACCTAATTTGGTGTACCACTTAGTTTGGAAAAAAGGTGCCCCATTTCCTAGTGAAAGGGTGTAAAGGTTAATATTTAAAGGTTTAAAGACCTAAAAATGGAAAACATATGTCTTGAAAAGTGTCATGAAAGGTAAAAGGAGAAGTCTAAATGCTCTAGTTGGCCAAGACCATAATGGCAAGATGGGTGATCTTAACAACATAAGCCCCTTTCATGTATTGCATTGGTGTTAGTTTGTTGGTTAAAATAAGGTAGCTTAATCACGAAGAGTAAAGTAAGGTCAAAATCCCTTGACTTGATAGAGGGTAAATGGAGATGGGTGAAAAGGGTGAATGGGAAGTAGTGTGACCTTCTTATGGGGATGGCTTGCTCCTTCTGTAGGTGACCTAGGAACCATGATAAATAAGTCCATATCATATAATTGTAGACTGATCGATGAAATAAGTCAACTAATACTATTATGAAAGATGAATGTAGCTTCCTTAGGATTGATTTATTTTTGATTTTGATTTGAGGTTTTTTGATGGGTTTTGGAAGCTGATTGATGATGGAAACTTCTAGGTGATTTATTTTGACAAAGTTGACTTAGCCATCCTTTAAGGGAGTGGTCTAAGCTTTTAGAGTTTTGCATGTTTAATATTTATTCTTCAAGGGAACAATCTATATTTTTAAAGTAATGTTCATGGTTATAGGTAGTTATCCTTTAAGGGAGCAGTTTTTAATGCTAGATATTTTGACCCCAGTGATATATGGTATCCCAAATTGAGATTTATGCTCTTTTAGACATGGACAAGTCTATATAATCTTGAAGGCTTTAATTTATGGGGGAAAAGAGGTTGATGATGGGTAAAAGAGGTTTAAGTGACAATGACCATGGGAATCCACCCTATAAAGGTTGTAAAGTACCATGAAAAACATGCCATGGGTAGAGTCATGGTACCCATGTTTAAGATTAGGCTAAGATTGTGATGGATAATCACATGATCCAATTTTAGTTGGTTTTCCTTAGAAGAAGGATATAAAGGTGGTTGAGATCAAGGGATGTGTTTAAGTTAGACACAAGATGACCAAGAACTTGGTTTAACCAAAGAACCTGATGTGATTTCAAAGCATTTAAGGGCTTAGGTTTGAATAATACCCCAAATCCATACTCATGTAAATGGTTTATGCCAATAAAGGGTGAAAATGTCCCCCAATTACTTTTTGATGCTTGATTAGATGTGGAAAAGAGAATGTTGGATTGAAAATGGTGAATGGCAAGGTTATTTAGTTGATGGTTTGTTTGGTTGGTGGAGAAAGCTAATCTCTAATGGTTAAATGGTTGAGGGAGAATAAGCTTCTCCCTAATAGGTGGTTGGTTATCCAAAAAAGTTTGGTTGGTGGAGAAAGGGTAATTTCCAAGTTGGTTGGTTTTTTGAGGGAGAATAAGCTACTCTCAAATAGGTTGGTGAAGAAAGGGTGATCTTCATAGTTTAGTTTGTGGATAAAGGTAATCTCTAAAGGGTTAACAATTAGTTTAGTAAGGGTTTTGGATAAAGGTGATCTCCATGGTGAGTTCAATTATTGAAAAAAGGTGATTTCCATGGTTAGGTTAGGTTAAGGGTCAAGGTTGGTGGAAAAAAGGTTATCTCCAAAGGTTGGTGGAGAAAGGGTGATCTCCAAGGTGGTTTGGCTAGTTTGGTAAGGGTTATGGAGAAAGGTGATCTCCATGGTTAGGTTAGGTCAAGGGTCAAGGTTGGTGGAGAAAGGGTTATCCCCAATGTGGGTTCGATTGTTGGAGAAAGGTGATCTCCATAGTTAGGTTAGGTGGTTAAAGCCTTTTGGAGGGAGAGTTCCCCTAGTTACTCTTCCCATAAATGGTTGAGGTGGGAAAAATATCCCAAAGCAAAGGTGTTGGGTAGTAAAGAGGGATTAAGAGGGATGAAAATAAATTCATCCATGCCCCAAGGGTTGTTAGTTTTCAATTGTTAGTTGGTGATAAGGTCAAGTTAAAGGTGGTGGTTCAGGTGGAATGTCAGGTTGATGTTGGTTTAGGTTGATTGATAAGTTAGTTATGGTTGATTTATTTGGTTTAAATTTTGGATTTATTTGTTGAAATAGGTAATTTAAATGGTTTATTTAGTTTATTTTATCTAGTTTAGTTGGTTGCCTAGCTTTTTAGGTAGGTAGGATGGAAAATATTTGACCCTATTTGAGAGACACTTGAACCAAAGATAATGCTATAAGGTAACTAAAAAATAATTGGGTATCCTTGGTTGTAGTTGAGGTTAGGGTGACCTTAGGTGAGGTTTAATTGGTTGTAAGTTGATCCAATGAAAGGTGAATTCAAATAGGTTGGTTAGGTTGAGGTTGATCCACTAAAAGGTGACATGAAAAAGGTTGTTTAGGTGGTTGATCCACTAAAAGTTGAAGTGGATTAGGTTGGTTGGTTGGTTGATCCATTAAAAGGTGAAGTGGAGTAGGTTGGTTGGGTTGAGGTTGATCCACTAAAAGGTGAAGTGGAGTAGGTTGGTTGGTTTCCTTAATTATGGTTTTTAAATAAAATTGTAAAGGTTCCACTGGGGCAAGTAGATTGGTCAAGGTTGGTGTGATTATAATTTCCTTAGTTATAGGTTTGGTAAGGGCCAAATATGATTGATGGGCCTCATTATGTTGATGGATTTGGTCATGCTTTTACTCAAAAATGAGATGAGGAAGAGGACCAATGATTAATTTCTTGAAGAGATTCAAGGCTAGGTTAGGAGGAATACATAGTCTATCCTTGGGGACCTCTTTATGATCAATAAGGTTTTGGATTATGATCTTAAAAATTGAACATCTATCTATGTCATGTCTGTGTGTGTGATGATATGTAAAAAATTCATTCTCTATGAACTCAAGTGGTTTTGTAAGAGAAGTGTTGGTAGGCTTGACTAGAGGAATTCTAATAAAAGAAGCCTCTAAAAGTTTTTCCAATATTGAGGCATATGATTCCCTAATGGGGTATCCCACCTAAGAAGAGGGTGCATCAATTGATTTTGAGGTGGTAAGCTAGTTGGTTGTTTTGATAAAGCTGGTTGGTTGGGTAAGGTTATTTGATAAGACATGTTGGTTTGGTTTGATTAGTTCAGTTGACATGAAAATTTGGTTTGGTTTGATTGGTTGAGTATGTGTGGTGGGGTAGGTTGGTTTGGAAAGGTAGATATGGTTGGTTGGTTTGATACAGTTGATAGGTTGGGTAAGGTAGGGAAGGTTGATAAGGTAGGTTGATAATGAGTGGTTGATAGGTTAGATTGATGGTTATTGGCTGATAGGTTAAGTTGATAGTTATTGGTTGATAGGTTAAGTTGATGGTTGTTGGTTGAGTGATAAAAAAGGTAAACCAAATCTAGGTTTTTAGATAAATAAGGTTACCACAAAGTATGTTTAGGTGATTGATATGAAGGTTGGGTTAGGTAGTCAAAAGTTTGATGAGGTTGTGGTAGTTGATATGATGGTTGGGATAGGTAATATAAAGATTGGGTCGGTTAATTTTGACAATAGTTAAATGTTTGTTGATAGGTTGTTAGTTGGTTAAGGTGATGATCAATTGGTTTTTGATAGGTTTTTGATTATTTACAGGTGGGTTTAGGTGGTTGGTGATTGATTGTTAGTTGGTTATAGTTGAGAGTTGATTGATTGTAGTTGAGGTTGGGATCACAAATGGCTCGTGATGCAAGATAAGATGCTAAGGCAAGAGTGTTATTGTCTATAAATCTAACAAATTTAGGATCTCTAATTGAAAAAATAGGAGGGTTCCCCATTGATCAAGGTAATGAAGATAAGGTAGATGAAGGCCAAATGGTAGAAGGTGGCTAGAAAGAGGTTAGTTTTCTCACAACTCAAATAGAGAGAAGACAAGAAAAAGTTAATAAATATAGAAAAAACTCTAAAATACATTAAATCATAAGGTTAGATTTAGTCTGACTTGTGGCTTATTCCTAAAGCTTTAATATTTGACTCAACTTTGGTTTGGTAGAATGGGTAATAGATAAGAAATATATGGTTAGGTTTTAGTTAGTATTCAGATGCTCAAAAGGAATCTATATTAGAATCAATATGTGGCTTGGTATTAGGGCATACCCCATCACTTCACACACTATAACGATAAGGGTGTTGGGTGTTTAGCTAATATATATTGATTTATAGAGTTTATACTCAATTAGAGAGATGAGTTAGTTCTCCCCTTAGTGTTAAAATCCAAGTAGGATATCTAGGAAGGGGTAAGGTGACTGCTAGGTGATGAAATCCTAATTGGGCCTTATGTCAAGTTGTTATGATGTTTTATTGGTGAGTGGTTTTGTTTGTGTGTGATAAGAGTGATGCTATGGTTAATTACTTCCTTAATTAAGATATTGTGAGCTAACCATGTAAACAAACAATGGATTCAATTGATTTTAGACCCAAAAATAAATTTCAATTTTTTTAATGAGCATATAATAAGGAGAGAGCATGTAAATGCAAACTAAAAAAATAGAAGAAATGGTGGGGGCCCCACCAGGCATGGTAGAAATGTTACACTCAAATTTTGATTTGTTTCCTCAAGAGAAAGAGTAAAATTGAAAGGAAAGGTAAGGTTAGTATAACTTAGATTTGTTTTTCACTCCATGATCCAAAAAATTATGAGATCTCCTCTTTGGCTTAGGAGGATGACCTGGGTAAGAAAAAGACTAGAAAATGGTTGGTTAGCTAGGTAGGAAGGTGGATTGCCTAACAAGCTAGATAAAAGAAGTACATGACTTCTTTGGAGGATATCAATCCACATTTTAAGACAAGTTAATGTTAATAAAATAAGGTTGCATAACATAAATGAAAGTACTTAATTTAGGTGAAATAAATACTATTTAGAATAAATGCTTAAATTAACAAGATAACATTAAGGTGAATGCCAAAATATAAAAATATGGTTCAAGTATGGCTAGGTTGTTATTTATAGTTTGTATTGTGATAGAAGTCAAGAAAATAGGGTTTTGGTTGAGGTTGATAAGTGGTTTTTGCTTGCTGATTTTGGGTGTCTAGTTTCACACAGTAACCATCAGTAGTCAGGGTGATCATTGACGGTCAGAGTAATAATCAATGGTTACTATCAGTTATGGTTCAAGTTAATAAGGTCACTCAATTGAGGTTATAGAATGGTTTTACAAGGTAGGTTTGGGTCAAATATTGGTTGTGATGTAGAGGGTAAGGTTTAGAGGTGGCTAGTTTAAGGGTTAGTTATTTAGATGACTAAAAAGAAGTTATGGGTGTAATTTCTAAACTAAATAATTGAAACTTGAAATAAATAATCATATACTTATCTCATGATTTGACAGTTGATGGCTTGGAAAAGTTTTAGAGCTTGCTAAAGATGGTTGTTGATGAAGAGATACCTATAAAAGAAGTTTATGATTGATCTTGACCTCTATTCTCTCTCCTAATCTTACATCCTGATGATGTACTTACCTCTATTCCTCTTTAAATTTATCTACTCCTCTCCTCTTATAGGCAAGGAAGGAGAGTTGTAACAAGAAATTAACTGGGCCTTCTAATTAGGTCATAGTATAATATTATGTCCCATTGGCTGGCTAGAAAAAACTAATAAATAAATTATAAAATAAACCCTAAAAAATAATTAATGATATTTAAATATTTTGGAAGAATGTATATGAACTACATATTTGTATATATAATCTAAAACATATTTTTTTATTAATTTTAATAATCCAAATTGAAGATATTTTGAAGATAATATTAAAGTGTATTTGGCCTCATTATGCCAAAAAGTGGGATAGATTATTATGCTTTGACCTAATTATAACTCATGCATGCAATGGTTCATACATGGATTTAGATGGGTTATTTTATAAAATCAAGGTGGAGTGGTTTACATGTTGGTGGTTCAGGTAGTGGAACTTGATCATTGGTGGTTACGGTGACTATCGATGGTCATCCTGAACATTAGCAGTCAAGGGAAAAGGTGAAAAGGTGGTTAAATGGGTGGGATTTAGTCAAGTTATCAAACTAACCATGGTTAGGCTTGGCTAGGGGTGAGAGGGTCAAATTATTCCCAAGGGGGTCCTAAGGTGGTCTAGGTGTGTTTCAACATTTAGAACTATGATGTGAAAATTTTGGTTTCTACAGGTCCCCAAACAAAACATTATCTCTAAGGCCTAAAAAATCACATAAATCTTCATCATTTTGAAACTCATCAATTGACATGTTGGAATCTTGTTGGTCCTGGTATATTAGTTGGGGATAATACATTGGTAGTGGGTTGTGATGAATGCCTAGTATAAGGGTACAAATGGAATGAGGGTTAAACAAGTTGATAGTGAAACAAAGACCAATGAATTGACTAGTGATGATGATGCTAGTAGTGAAACAAAGTCCAATACCAAGGTCTTCCTAAAATCATATTGTATGACAAATCAAGATCTAGCACATGGAAAAGTGTATCATGGGTCAAGGGCCCTAGGATAACTAGTAAACAAATGGTGCCTTATGATTTTCATTGTTCATTATCATAAGCTTTGATGGTTATGGTATCTACTTGAAGATATTATATTATGTACTTGAGAAGATTGATAAGTTTAGAGACACTATGTTTAGACTAGATCCATTGTCTATAAGGACATGTTTCACTTTGTGTTGCTTTATGAAAACTTCAATGTACAATGGGTTATTATGCAGTGAGCCAAGGGATGACATATTGCTTTGGTTGAAAGTGTCTTATTGGGCTAGAGCTACGTGTTGAACTAAAGATTAGAATTTTTAGGGGATATGTCACTTTAAACCATGGATTGGCTAAGGAACTCATTCAAAATATCCTTATGGATTTTTGACGTATGCAACAAATCTAAAATGGATATTTATGCGGGAGTGTTTTGAAATTGTTTGAAAATGTCAAACTTTTTTCTTGGTTAGTGTTAAATGGTTTGTTTGAGGTGTAATGGCTAAAATTGAGTGATGGGAAAATTGGTAGATGGTTGTGGGATTGGGATGGTAATCTTTGACTGTCGAGTTATGATTTTACAATCATGATTAAACATACGACCATGATTGCTAACAAATGATGGTTATGGTGGGAGACCAGATAGGATAAGTCTTAGTTACTGGTACACTTGTGTATGGTCATGAAGCAATGATGAGTTATTGATAAAGGGTCCAAAATTAGTAATCCCTACTTCCTGATATGCCTATATGAGGTCCTAGGTCAAGGAAGGATTATCAAAGTGTGCTGGTGGATTGGCATTGTTTAGAAAAGGTCTGATTGATTGGTATTTGGTCTTAGATTGATGTAAATGGTGTTAACATGACTCTGACAATATGCCATACAACTCTATTGTAGTCATGTGAAATTGCATGATAGGTCTGTTGATTGTTACTATTTCGACCTTGGTTCTATCCATTATTCTGATGTTGTTGGTTCTGTTGTGGGTGATTCTATTTATTCAGCCTTTGTTGTTGAAACTATTATTGGTATTGCATTGGTTGTTGTTGTTTTTGCTATTAATGCTATTGTGGTCAGTTGTTATGTTGGGGAAAGGGGTTTTGATAAATTCCAAGTGTGTGATTGGAAGTGGAAGCACCGTCATCCAATGTTATCTCCCCATTCTCCAACATATTTTGAATTAAATTTTTAATTTTCACACAATGGCACAAATTATGTCCATTAACCTAATGATATTCATAGAATTCATTCTAGTGGTACCAATAAAGATAAGGGATGCCCTAAGTGTAATGTTTTGATAGAGACCAACTAATTAGATTAGTCATAGCAATATTTTGAAACACATATTCAATAGGCTCTCCAAGGTCACTAAAAATGTGATGAGTAGGCACTATTCTATTTGGAAGAGGATCTTTTAATGGTAAACGTTGTTGCATTTATTGCATAGGCTTGGGCTATTGCATTTTCTATGTTTGCTAAAAAGTTTTTGGGTTAGGATTAATTTTCATATGTTTCATGGGCTAAATTGATGGTGTTTTCAACATTTGGACATGATGTGACTCAGTTACTCCATTTCCCACAACATTTTTATTACAGTTGAATTTCTTTGGTCTATCATTATTATTGTCATTTGTTAGTTATGATGCTTACACTTGAACTTGATATTGGTTTTGGCCATTTACTTAATTGGTACCTATTTTTTGATTTGAAAAAGTAATATTGATGATCCCTTTGTTAATAATGGCTCATTCAATCAACAAACCTTTTTCAATGATCTCCTTAAAGGTATGCACACACTACAATTCTAGATGATATGATATCTCATTGTGCAAATTTTTAGTAAACACAATAGCTAATTATTTATCTAGTAAACTATGGGTGAATCAGCTTATAATGGCTCTCCATCATTGTAGATAATTTGTAAAACTATCATTGGCATTTTTTGTGTCCTATGTCAGGTTGACCAATGAAATCTCATGTTCAAGATTTTATGAAAAGTGTTGCACAAATGTGTCTAAAAGATCATCAAAATCGGATACTAAATTCTTTGGAAAATTTAAAAACCACTCCAAGGCTTATCTTAATATACTCCTTTAGAACAAAAACAAAATGTATATGTCACTATAGGCCACTGGTTGGCATGCAACAAAGAACTCGGTCAAATGAGCCTTGGGGTCACCTTTACCCTTGTATTTGTCAAATTTTGGTGGTTCATATCCTAGAGGAAATGGTATTTTCAAGTAATCCATTTTAAATGGATGAGAACACACATCATCTAACTTAAAATTTTTAGTTGAATTCCCAACATAGATGGTAGTAATTGCATCTTTCATCTATTGTAGTTCTTGGGCTAGAAAACTAGAGGGAATATTGGCTTGAATCAGAATATTGGCCTGGGTAAATGGTTGAGAAGTCACAAGTGGAGCACTTTGACTGAGGTATGATGAAGTTATTTTCTAGGGTATTTTTTTTGGTTGGGGAATAGGCTATGAATATGCATGTTTTTTTGGTTGGGGAATGGACTAGGAATATGCATGTGTGGATTAGAATTCAATTATTGAAATTGCATTTATGGTTGTGTAATATTCTGGTTAGGGTTAGATATGTAGGCTTGATTTTGAGGATTTTGAGGTTGAGACGGAGGGATATAGATATACAATGATTCTTGAAGTTGAATAGGGATATTCTATTAACTAATCAAACCTTGTTGTTGAGGGGTTACTTTTGAATCAAGACCCTATCTTTGAACTAGTCAAAGTGGAACATTGGTTGCCCCTATTAAGGTGGTAATATATTCTACCTTTGCTACATTGGTATGTTATATTGTGCCTATTATTATGGAATATTAATCATTATTTTCTAAGAAAAATTCATCACATTTTGTTATTGAGGCATGACATTGGTTGTTGGCTAATTACCTAATCTTATTGGTTGAGCACTTGAATAAGCAATTGGTTGAGGATTAGTGCTAGTAGTTAGTTGAGGTTGGGATGTAAAAAATCCTACTCTCTAAATTAGAGAATCACTCATGGTGTTAAATAAAGGTACACATGTTTGTTTACTAATTATTTGTGTACTTATACCACTTTGGTTTAGATTGGATGTTACTTGCACATTATCCACTATGTTTTGCTCAATGTTTTATGTAGAAGTAGAGGACACTTCTTTGATGTTTGACATATAAAACAAGTTATAAATTGAAGTGTTTTGTGATAATAGGTCTACACCCTAATTTTATTTACTTGTTAATTTTGTTAAAACCCCTATTGAAGGAACTAAATCAATAAGAGGACTATTTGACATGGTTATCTAGTTAAAATTGCATGCTAGGTTTAAGTACATTTGATATGTTGTCTACATTTATAAAAAGTGATCCTCCATAAGGTCCTTGAATTTTAAAATAATACTAGGGTCTTGATATGGAATTTTGACTAGAGCTAAAGTATTTTTAGAAGAAGCATGTTGACTATAAATTATGTTGTGAAGCATTCTTACTAGACTTGACAAATTCTCATGGGGGAAGTTTATTGGAAACTTAGACCACACTTATATAGATAAAACCAAAATATCATCCTTATTTTCTAATAATTGATGCTAAAATAGATAAGGATAATATGTGGATAGTGTAGTGACATAGTATGGTTATCGAGGAAATGGTTCTTCAACTATATGTATCGAATCTAGATACTACTCCATTTGTTATTGATCTTGCTCTGAGTATGGAGGTGTATTTTCCAAGTAATGAGACAATGGGTCTTGGTTTTGTGCCCTTGTTTGAGTGTTATAAGATGGATAAGGATCCATCTCATAAGAAAAATTATCTACATGAGGGTCTTGAACCATTTCTTCTTATGCGACCACATTACTAAATCTCAGATTGTACATGAGGCCACTACACGTTTAGGAAGACATGTTGGGATCCATAGTAAATATTTCATGACAAAAGAGAATAGAGTTCTACAAACTCTAAAAAGGCAATATCTAAAAAGAGGTTTAAACTCAGTCTATCCTAGTCAAAAGGATAGATACATATATCTAAAAAAGGTTGATGCAATGACTTGTGATAAAACAAGATAACATTAAGTATCTAATGTTACACATCTCACACAAAAATTTCAAGTAAAAGGACCATAAATTTAAATGCCAAATTCTAGGTCAAAGTGTTTCAAATGAGTCTATTCTAGGAAAAACAAAAGCTATCAAGACTTTTGGCCATATGCAATGTCAAAAACTAGGCTCAAATAAAGGTACATGCTAGGAATTTTGGACAAACAATGTCAAAATATAGACTTTAAAAGATGAGATATTTAATCTAACATATTTGAAACAATTCTAAAAAAAAAATATGAGTTTGAGTCTTGGACATAAACTTGATCAATAAGTATGAGGTATGAAATAAAAGGAACTTGGAGATAGTTTATTTTCTCCCAAATAATGGCACAAACTAGACTCTTTTGACCAATGAGTTAGATAAAGGTGAATGGAATAACTTTGCTAGACAAAGGCTCTCAAAGAAACTTTAAATGGCTATAAATTTGTAAAAACAAATTTGACTCTATGTGAATAGGCCTATGAAACAAGTTTCAAAATAATTTGAATAGCGTAAGCATGTTAAAGTGATAAAAATGTGAGATAAATGCTTGTTTTAAGACTAAGAAAAAAATGGTTTCAACACGATTTCAGTAGCACAAAATTACTCTCTAAAACTCAAATGATACATAATTTTTTTGACAAATCTCTAAGGTAAAAGTTTGCTATCAAAAATACTTAAGATAAAACATGAAATAGGATGGTGAATACAAAATGTAGCCTAGGACTCAAGGTGTGAGTGATACACAAGATGACTTGAGTCCTAACAAATGATGATAATGATGTTGAGTCTAAAAAAATAGCCCGTAATTAAAATTGGGAATTAAACTCAATATAAAACAATTCAAGTGCAAAGTGACGAACCTAATTTAACAAATCAATCTTTAAAACTTGGAAGATTCTAATTTCAAATTTAAATTATCAATGAGGGACTTAAAAAAAAATGGAAAATGGTCTAGACTCAAATTGGTAGCATTACTGTGCCAAATTAGATGATATGACACGAATTTTATGATAAGATTTTGAAAAGGGAAAAAGGTGATTTTCACTTGGGTAGCATAATTCCTTCTTGTTCAAGAAAATGATGGTCAATATGTTTTAGTTATGTAACCATTTGTTAACAAATAGTTTTGACTCCAAAAAATACCAAGTAATCTAAGACAAAATAAATTTAAATAATTAATCATCTTAATCCCTAAACTAAAAAGGTATGGAAAATTAAGGTTATATAACTAACTAACAAGTTTTTGAACATTTCTAGATGGATCCCATGCACAAGAATTTCACATCAAAATGTAAGAGAAGCAACACATCAATTGGGTCCATAGAATTTAGGTTGTTGTAAAAAGGTCTTTCCCTTTTTACAACCACTACATCTATCTCTCACTTAGTGTAGTGTGATGTCCAATATGCTAAAATGACCTGGGCTTATCCCTAATAGTAGATGGTTTAATCACTCAAACCATCATCCCAATGGGGTGATTCTAGTTTATATACCCCCCATGAAGAGGGGTTGAAATTATTTCAAGAGATGAAACCCCAAGTCAAAGCTTCCCTAAAGAACTTATGGGATGTGATGAAATCTCCCTTACAAGTCAAGATGTAATGAAAGTAAAAACCAAGTAAAAGAGATTTAAAGGTTGTTTCTACATCACCCAAGCCTTGCAGGTCTTGGGGAGAGCCTTCACGACTTCTCTTTTACACATTTAGACTAAGGAAATTTGTAATGATGTTGGTGATTTTTATCCCACAAGTTACCTATAGGGGAAGGGGGGAGATCATATACACAGAACTCCCTATTTGATCAATCAAAACTAACTAAATAAATAATGATAAATAACTTGAAAAAACTTGAAGTGTGCTCAATTTTAAATCCCTAAACAAAATGTGTAGTGATGTTCTTTAGCCCCTTGTATTTAAGATGTAAAAACTTGTAAAGAAAAACTACAAAACATTCAAGCAAACATTTAAGTGTTTCCTTAAGCACCAAAATGAATGTTCCTAATCTTCTTAATCACTTAAAAAGAGGTTAAAAAGTCTAGATTAAGCTTGTTTAGATCTCTTTTTCAATTTGACCCTGCAAAGAAAAAGTTGGAGTTTTGTTTAACCTTGAAGCACTTGTCTAAATAAAATTATAAATTTTCAAAATGAGTTCTTGAATTTCACATAGTACAATCCCACTACTCCATAGTGTAATCCCACTACTCTATAAAATTGTGACTCAGAAAAGCAATATCACTACTTATGTTAGTTTAAAAAAAAATATAATATCGCTATGAAAGCTAAAAATCCTACTACTTGGGTGGAAAATCTCATAACTCAATCTAACAATCTTGATACTCAAGTTAACAATCCTATAACTTAGGTTAATAATCTTGTAACTCAGGATGACAATCTTGCAACTAAGGTTGAAAATTATACAACTCAAGTTTATAATCCCATTACTTGGGTTGACAATCTTACAACTTGGGTTGACAATCCCACAACTTGGGTTGACAATCCCATCACTATTGAGTTGCTATATTATAATAGTGCAACTAGCTATTTACACTATTTTAATATCGCTATTAGCAAATCATGATGTTACAATATCACTACTTATGATTAATAGTATTGTAATATAGTTATGGAATCTATAGACAAAATGAAGGTTAAACCAAAAACATAATTTAAATGCAATACCATGACTTTAAATAACAAACCCATGACTGTGTGAGTTGCAGGATTGTAGTCTAAAGGACAAAATCATGACTCCATAGTGACAAAACTATGGCTTCCATAAAAAATGACTTTTTCTCAAATTTTTACCTTATTTGCTTATACACACTAAGATCCTACATGATAATGGTTAGTAGTTTGATTGTAGGTACTATTTAACCAAATTTGTGATGCTAGGTCCCATAAGGTGTGCTATTTATAAATATAGGATTGTAATAAGGGGAGATTAGCATGGTGCTAGTGAGTGTAATCAAAATATAAAAAAAACACACTAATGATAACACCTTACGCCTCTTTGAATGGGGGAGAATAATAACAATACCAAATGAGAAACAAAACTAGAATTCAAAAGATAAATAAATACTTCACCTTCTTTAGATGCTCTAAATAGCTTGTTGAAGTGGTTTGCTAGGCTTTTGCTCAATGAGTCTTCATCAAAGGAGGCTTGGCTATCTCATCTTATCCTTAGCACCAATGGATTTGTGATGGATTTGGCTCAATATTTAGGCATAACAAAACTACATCAAGATGTGGATTGAAGCTATTTGGGCATGGTAACTTTGGCTAGAAATATCTTAAAAATTAATAGGCAAAGCCTCCTATTTATAGATTTTGTAAAATGATCAGAATGAACCTAAATCATCCATCTCAAGATGAATATGTGTAGATAATAATAAATTCAATTTTAGAGTCCAAATTAAATAAATGCCCTCATAAATATTTGGGATAGAGAGGCATTAAAGAGGCATGGAAGGTTTTAATGAGATATTTTATGCATTTATGGCTTAAAGATGCCTTCCCAAAAATGATGTCACTTGATGATGCAAAAAATCATACTAAATTTCCAAAAAGAAACATTCAACAAGTTACATGGAAAAATAACTTAAGCTCTTGATCCAAATCAATTAGTCTTAAACATGATTAGTCAACTTTGATGCAAATCTTGGCAATTGGTACACAAATTAATCAAGTGGGTCAAAATGTCGTATTATTGGCTCAAAATTTAACTAGATTGGAATTGGAAGGTGATGTTAGATGTGTTATATATATTATCCCATTTAGGATGTTGATAACATAAAATAACAAAGGCATGTGTCTTGTGCAAGAAAATTGGTAGACAAGAGCAATCCAAAGTACCTAGGTGTGAAAATATCATTTTAACTCAAAAGGATCTGATCAAATTTAGTTATCTCATAAATTTCATTACCTTATTTAATTATACTCTATCTAAAATTACCACTTGAATATGACAAGTTTAAAGCTTTTAATGCATTTTAGTGTTTTTAGGCCAAATTGTGCACTTTGGTAGAAATTGGTAAAAAGCCTAGTTGAAGGTCATTAGTGGGTAGTTTTAGGTGTCTACAAGATCATGGTTCTCATTTCATATAATTAATAGTCATAACATAATGATTTTATTCTACAAATATTTCCCTTCTACTTGTTAACATCTACACCATTTTCCTCATATTTTCTATGAGGTGAAAAAGAATCACATCCAACTCTCTGTCCCACACTCTCATCACCCCTTCAGACTTTAGCATATTTGGCTTGAATTCCAACAAATATATGGTAGGGGAAACATGATTATAATTTTTATATGGAGCAGGAGGAGGTGAGTATGACTATTACAAGTCATGATAAGGATGATGAGGCATATAGTTAGAGTCATAGTGAGGTTGATAAGGGTCACTATAAATTTGATATGAACCATCATAATCTGGACAAGACTGGTCATATGGCTAATAATACTCATAGTAAGGCTGACTAGGATTATAAAAATGTTCATATGGATCATGATAGGGCTCATATGGATCATGACCAGATTGGTATAATTCATTATAATGCTGATAAGGAAGTATAACATGGGAATTTTCCTCATATATAGCCATAAAAGTAACATCAATATAGTACAATGAAGATACACTTACTTAAAAACTATGCCTAGAATATTAAAAGCTATTGATTGATTTTTTAGTCACTAAATACTTCATTAATAATGAAACTACAACTATAATTTCACAAAAATAAACACTAATCTATCCCATTGGGCATGCCAAAAACTTTTGACTATGAGACTTACACCCTTGTGAAGATAGTTTTAGGCCTTCATAGTATAATTAAAATGGAGACAATCATTGGCTATGGGTATCCTAATATGTGGACTTAATCTCTAAATTATAAGGGTTATCTCCCCTTGATGAGTTAGGATCTCTACTCTACACTACCAACTTGCAAGGGAAAAGAGAAGAAGGTAAAGTGAAAGGAAAACCTATGTAACTAATGTGATACACCAAACTGTGACCTGCGCTTGTCTAATACGCACTAATAAAGATTAATAAGAACATGGAACTGATTTAAATTTTAAAAATAGAGGTATCCATACATCAATGTTTCACATAAAGGCTTGACTTGATGCATGATCTAGGACAACTAATCAATAGGTCTATCAAGGACACTAAAGAGAGATCACACTTACCATATATACAATATGATTGAAAAACATTATACAACCTATAAGGATTATTTAACACTTTAAAATAGGTAAATAGGAAAGGACAAGATGAGAGGAAACACGTACTATCATTGTAATTCATCAACTAACCATTAAAATACACTAAAAATGAGCTTTGTGGAGGCATTAATTCAATCTTATTCGTTCAAAATAAGCAAGTAAAATATTTTTTATTAGAATTTCCTTGATACAACATAGGTTAAGTATTGTTTAAAATTATAAACATAGGATTACATATAGAGAGAATGAGAGAGAGGAAATAGATAAAGTTAAGATCCACAAAACTAAGAAATGTAACATTCATTTAGTCCTTCTCCAAACCCAAAATAGCATTTATTTATTAATCTCTCCTCCACCTTTGTAAAATAATGTAGATATTGAGGTGAGATATGTATTTAATATTTTAATGATTCCTTGGGCATTGATAAATGATGTTTGAATAGTACAACCTCCTAAATCTTTACTTACACACCCCTATATTCTTGGTCAAGAAGTCATTTCCATGAAAATAAGCCATAAAAGCTTAGGCAAGTCTTCATTAATATCTCCCTTTAAACCTTCCCCCATGATTTATTATGCCCCTCCATCATTTTTGGGTTGTTATAATCTCTTTGAGTGCAAGTTTGACTTTTTCTCTTTACTAGGCATTGGAAAGGAAGAAGCTCTTATTAGGAGTCTTTGAGACCATTTCAAATCTTGAAATCTTCTTCCAATCAAGTATAATTTTTTCATAGACTTTAAGTGGTGTGGAAATAATTATCAACCTTAATAAAACCTTTGTAAATTTTTTTATACAACCATTTGGGTGTTTTGACTAATTGACTCCTTCATGAACAAAGAGGCATAGGAGAGAGAAATTGAGTTTTATTTTTAACAAGACAAATTACATCTATGGAAGGATTATGAAAATTAATTCATACTTAAAAAAATAATTTTTAACCATCAAGTATCCCAAAATATTCAATTTTACTCATATAGTATGCTTTATCACCCATTCTTTGTAGCTCTAAAAACCTATAAAGCTCCTTGTCAGGAATATTTTACAAATAAAATTAGAAACTTGGGAAATTTTTTGAGTACCCTCTATCCCCTTAAATATCCAAAAAAAATTTGATGATCTAAATCTAAGTGGAAGTACTCATTTTCCTTCATTTTATTCTCCAATTAGGCCTAATTAGGCTTCTTAGGCCTAGAAAGAGAAAATTGCCCAAAATTACCACCCACACATGTGAAATTATACAAAAGTGTTTTATTAACTTTAAATAGGAAAAAAAAAATCTCAATGTGAATTTTAGGGCCCTATAAGTTTGTGAAAATAGTCAAACCATGAAATCACCTTACTACCTAGTCTTGTTTTGAGCCTATTTGGGACTGCCTTGGAAAATGGGGCTGCTTTGATAACCTATAGAATATAATTTGAATTTTTTTGGGTTTTAATAGATAATAAACATCACAAATTACATCATACAATTATTTTTAATTTCTCCCCTTCTTAGAACACCTCAAAAACATCAAAAACATGCAAAAATCAAGCATTTATAACAATCTGTACAAGTGACATCAACATAAAAATACATGTGGATAACATCCTTGGAGTCCTAAAAAACATCCAATAGTTTTTATGATTAAAAATATGGCATAGTATGTTCATTTGAGGTACATTTTACTTGACTTGTCATAATCAAGGTTTTAGAAGGGCTTAAGACATGTTTAGGGTCATAATGATTGTTCATAAAAAATAGACCACCAATTGACCTCATTAAACTTTTAAAAAATTATTTAATAACCTCCTAAAACATCCCAAAAGGATAATATCCCCATTTAAATTTTGAGTGATGGTAAAAGTAAGTAAAGTTGCTCCTCAGGTGGCTTGTTTAACATTCTTGAGCTTTGAGAGGGGTCTATATTGACTTTTGGGTATCTTAATTCTATATTAATATTTTAATAAATTTATACACCTCTAAAATAAGCCACCATATGATTTTAAATTATTTTTTTATACCTTATTACCCTAATGTATGCTTGTAGTGTACTGATTAGGGTATTTAGGGTTTAAAGCCTATCTCCTTCTTGCTAGCCATCAAGGTAATTTGGGTGAAGCATAAGATTTTATGTTACTTGAGAGTGTTTTGAGACCATTTTAATGAATATTTCCTACCTATATTACTCTTCATGAAGTTGTATATTATTTTTTCATGCTCTGAATTTACATAGACCCTTTCATCTCATGGCTTCCCCTTGCCAAAGGAGTGGACCAAGTATGAGACAAAATAGTGACTATACCTATTATTTGTATGGCCTTGAAATGAAAATGTATGAATTTTTAAACTTATAATTTTTTTTACCAAATTTAAAATCATGATCATTAATATATGACCCTCAAAACTCAATCTTATCCCATAATTAGTTGTAGGTGATGACTGTGACTACAAGGTTTCAATATGACTGAGTTGGAATTCAGTTAAGTCAAGATTTACTCATGTTTAATTTTGGTAAAATAAACCTATGAAATCATTTCAATATTGTAAATAGGCCTCATAACTCTTTCACAATGTTACCAAGTCTTTTTCATGCTCAAGACTAGCTTTTCTTCATGTAGCCACATGTAGGTGTCTATTAAAGTGATTGACTACATTAGGTGTTTCAAGATATCTCAGTGATATCCTTAATGGTATTGAAATTTTTGGATATTTAATTAGGTTCATTAGGCATATTTACAACACCTATGCTTCTAACATGAATATTAAGATTAGTCTGCCCTCCAACCACTTGTAGGTGTCCTTTTAGGGCATTTGAGCATTGTGTCCTTTGTACTCTTTAGGTTTAGGATCTAAGTATCACAAAAATATCCATTTTAAACATTATTAGGCTTGTATTTATCTTTTACTTGGGTTTCAAACTCTTTTTCATTGTACTCTATCCTCTTTATTTACCATGCTTAAGACCCACTATCATCTTACAACTTATAAGTGCTTTTTTTAGTGTCACCTTGCCTACATTCTTTGTTTTTAGGACCTCATCTTCATACCCCTAATATCCTAAATAGTCCATGAACTTTTTAAAGTTTAAAAATAAATTATAACACTTTAAAACATTCTCTACCTCTTTTATTAGTTTTTCCAAGTAGTGTATGACACTAATAACCTATAGGTGGCCTTTTAAGGTAGTTGATTGTGTTTTTTGTGATACTAGGAACTCACTTACATGCTAAAAACCTCCCAATGATACATGAAAAAAGTTTAATTCTTCAATGGGTTAAAAAACCCTTAATACACCTTTAGTATCTCTTCAAACCACTTGTCCTTTCTCATTTGTACATAGTATTATACAGACCTATAGGTGTCTTAAGTCTGTCAACTCAATTTCACCTTTCTCTTGACTTTATAGGTAGTTTGGTGTTATTTGATCTCTTATATGAGATATATAATATAATATCTCAATTAATTTTATATATTTGAGGCTCATTTATGTTATTTTAATTATTATTAAGGTCTAAAATGAGGACTTATAGGCCTAGGGGCCTGTAGGTCTCATTTGATTATATAATTTATCCAAGGTCATCTCTTGAACTCTTGGGTCTTTCAACCCTATCCAACCACTTACCAGTACCATTTTAATTGTCTTATAGTGTATGATAACAAAATAATAGTGTTTCCAAGTTAATTATTTCTTGATCTATCATACAATCCATAAAATTATTGTTGATGACTGTCAGATTTGCATCTCAATCTCATTCTCATCTTTTGCCTACAAGTGACCTAGTTGATTCTTCAAGACTTATGTCCTATGTGAGAATTGAAATTAAGTTTATGTCTCCATGTTTGAGACTCTCTCATGTTTATTTGAGGTTTACCTGAGTCCTGAATGTGGACTTATAGGCCTAGGGCTTGTAGGTTACCTTTTGACTATTTAGTGTTATACAAAGATCTAGTTCTATAAGGCCTTACAATTGTCAACATTGTCAACCACCACACACTTTCTATATCACTCCTTATTAATCATTCAAGGAATCACATAGTATAATAAAATTATCAATCCACCTTTTATCAACTCTAACTTTCTTGACTAATCTGTACAAACCACATACATAATTAACTAATGTATGAGGTCTATGAGTTATCTTGGAAAATTCTAGTCAGTTTGAGAAAATTAGTGATGGAAGTGAGGAAACCATAGAGTAATGAATGTATTAATATATGCATTAAACCTTTCATGAGTAATGTACATCTTCAAACTATTCCTATAATTTGTAAAAATATGTTTAATAAAGAGACACTTGTAATCTTTATTAGAAAGTATGCATATATTACCATGTTGATTTTTATACATATAATGATAAAATATGGTCTCAAAAACTTAAACCATGGTATACATTTGATACTTGAGCCCATTTCAACAATCAAACTTGTAGTATACTTCTCAAACATAAACCATTTTCCTAAAAGTAAGCACACTTGAATAATATGGACCAAAAACATATCTCAAATGAAATAACATGGAATCCATCAAAATAATGGATTATCCATGATTTATGAAACATTATAAACCTATAAGAGTGACCACCATGAAGAAAAAATAGATACTTGTAGAGAAATCCATTGAAACAACTTATACACCAAGACACTCTTATTCCAAATGAAAGCACCTCATATAAATTATTTGGTTGATTAAACCAACATGAAAAGGATATCCTTGAACTCTAAAATCCATCCTCAAAACCATTCCTCTACATATATTTCTTAAGTGCGAAACAAGAGAAAGAACAAACCCCTCTTGGATGAATAGGCCATATTGACCTTTTGTCACTCTTAGAGATTATTCATAAAGGAGAAGAAATCAATATGAAAACCAATACCACTAATTTAAATATTACTAGGACCCCTAATAATGGCCAATTTTTCATCTCATAACTCTCTCTTTGTTGGTCATACTTAGAAAAATTGATGACCCTTCTAGAGCTACCAAGGGGCTCTATATAAGAGATACATAGGTTTTCTTCATTTTAAGACATGAAACCTATTAAAAATAATTTTTTGACCTTATCATGGAAAAAAAGATCCTAAAGATGCCTAAATCTCAATTTCACCTTGAAGAACTATATGGATGGCCTCAAAACAAGCCTTTTTGGCACTAAAACTGCCAAAATCACTTGAAAAGTCCAATTAAACCAATGTAAAATGTATCCACTAGATATTTTCATGCATGAATAAGTACATCATGTCTTGACAAGAAAAGTTTCAATTGGTAGTGGTGATAATTTGACTTTTGAGGTTAGAATTGTCAATAGTTCCCATCCAGATTGATCGTGGTTAGTTTGGAGCTACCATGCCCTCTATAAATTTCACCTAGGGTTGATTTACCTTTCACATTACATTTCATAAGATTTTTTATTTTTGTATTGAAAATAAAATGGGCTAGGGTCTCATCATCCTCCTAATCATTATTTGTAGGTCTCTCATTATAAATAAGAGAATAATTTAATTCACTACAACCATGTCCTAGGCCCCTCTACCACCATGTTAGTAAATAACATAATTCTATATTTAGAAACCTCCAACATGATCCCCCTCATCTAAATGGTCATATCATTCTAGGACTTGGAAAAACCAAGAGTGAGTCAAAGGCTGTATCTATGTATATGCTCAATGAAAGAAGTGAGACCTCCATGTTTGAGTTTAAGATATATTTTTGTATGTTATTTGAGGTTGGTGCATGAAATAGGTACAACCCTAAATTTGTCATCCCCCATTTTCCTCACATAATTTAGAGTCCCCTTGTTGCCTTTATGAAGAGTCAAATTTGGATTAACAAAGAATGTGAGAATAATAAAAGTATTTCTTATTGGGATGATATTCCTCACACCACACGTGTTATTAATATGATTTGGAAAATTATCAATTTGATGGTGCCTATTCATTATGATGATAATAATCCAACTTAGGGTGGAAGTGGGGTCACTATTAGTGAATCTGTGTAGAGTATCCATGTCATAATTTTCCTTGGTGATGTTTAAATATTGACTACTAATTTTCATGAGATAGAGGGTTATGCTATATGTCAAGTGACCATAGTCCCTAAGACTCAAGTCTAGTTTACTCATTGAACACTAGGAAGAAATTGGAGGGGATTTGGTCTAGTTGGTCCCAACTAGTGATGCATATAAAACATATGATTAGGATGTGCAAGTTTAATTTTAATTAATTATTCTTACTTTAATATGAAACATTAATCCATAAACACAAGGAGAGAACCCAAATTCCAATTTATACACAAGTAAGGTTTGTCTCACATAGTGAACACCTTTAAGAGGTAAGGTAAAGTGGATTCATATAAGGGGTATAAAAATCTCCCCTTATTATAAAAGAAACATCCTTGATACACCAATAAACATTTTGTTTTGAAGCATAAATATTCCTCAAAAGGATACAAAAGGTTATTATTTTAATTTTAAGTGTCTTAGTCAATGATTTATCTTATTAAAAATTATCAAATTTGAAAATCATTTTCATTATTAGGTATTTGGATTTTCTTGAAAACTAGAATTTAATATTTATCCAAAGGTTTAAGTCAATAAGTTGTTGACAATTTTTTATTTAGTTCCCACAATGCCATTATGATATCCATGATCCTTCAAAAACCAATTTAAATCCCTTAAATTTCTAATGCCAAATAATTATTATAAGTATCATGTACAACATAAGTATAATTCCATTTTAAAATCATAATAAAAAAAGTTGAGCACCATTCCATGGTGAAAATTTAGTATGAAAAATCAAGTGCCATATGAATATAGAAATATCATTATATTTAAATAGAAGAAAAATTAATATATCCCTATAATTAAAAATCTCCTTAAACCTAAAAAAAATTATAAAAAAAGTGTTTTACCTAAATATTATATAAAATGACCATGTTTAGTGAGAGGAGGATGATGTCATGAACTTGCTTGTATAGATTCCCATCTTGACCCTTTATCTATTTTTCAAGATACTTATTCTCCCCCATATTGAAAAAAGGAAAACAATGTTCACATTATGAATATACTTGAAACAACCTCATACAAAGGGAAAATTTGGGTTTTCAACCTATGAGAAGCTTCAATTCATAACCCATAACCCACTTAGAACCAATATGAGAAAAGCTCTTATGGGACCCCCATATATATAATGCTTACTTATATATATCTTAGTGTTTTACACATGTCCTATTGAGAGGTTCCTTTTATATTATTGACACTTGAGATGTTACTTGTCCATTAAAGTTGAGACAAATATGTTATATGTTATGAGATGTATGTTTTGATTATGCAATAATAGTTATATGTTTAGACTAGATGGTTATTTTATGCATTGATATCAATTTACTTTTTTATTTTTTAATTATGATGTGTATCAATTCCAAATAACTATAGTTATTATTATTAATCATTTAATTGAATTATACATGTGTTTAGATGATTGGTGTTAGTTTATTACCATTGATATGTAATGCCTTGGATTTTTCATGTGCATGATTGTGTGGATTGGGATCACTTACATCATTTATATTTTATAGATTTAGATATATAGGGTAGGGAATTTTATGTGTGCAATTTTTTTCAAGTGACAAGGGAGACTAAAAAGGGAACTAGGACTACACTAGGCATGCTCACATCATGAGTAGAGTGGAAACATGCCTACTTGACCTTGCCTTGACCCAAACCACTCCTTGTCTCATTTGTGGACCTAGTTGGAAGTGTAGACTTACTTACCTCCTAGAATTATTCATCCCATTGAATACTATTCAAACCTTTCATTTTGAACCTTAGGATCCATCTTTAAATTTTATTTCTTTCATAAAGTATTTATAGGTCACTTAAGTGGTCCCCTTTGACTTAAAACTCAGATGGATTGGGGTAACCAAATTTTTAGAGTGTCATAAAGTAGTTTTTATATATTTTATGTTTATATTTATGTCATTAGACCAATAATAAGGTTGGATATTACTTAAAGTATCCTTAAATGAATTTTGAGGCAACCCATGTTCAATTTAAGTCATGTGATAATGGGTTAATTTATTAGGTATGTACTTGTTTGCTTGACCACATGGGATTGTAAGTGGCACTATGGAGAGGGAAGAATTTATGACCATGAGATAAGGGATGGAAATGGACACATGTCACCTTCCCATTAGATTGTAGAGAATTAATTTTAGCCAATATGAGGAATAAAATCCTTCCTTGAGAGAAATTTTCTTCATTTTTAAAAATTGGAGTGGAGAAGAGGAGAAATGCGAGGAGGAGATTATAGGAAGATATTAAATAATGAGGATAATAACCCTTGAAAAATATTGGAAGAGGTGTTCATGAGTGGTTTAAGAAGGAACTAAGGTAGGATTATATGTTCTATTTTTTTTAATTTTATTTCAATTAAACTTAACATTCTCCTTTCCTTTGTTTGTAAGTTTTTAAGAGTAGGAAGGCCATTTGGCTTACCCTATTTATTTATTTATATTCCATGGTTGTTCCAATGGACACCATGTGGTTTACATGCCTTTTTTTTTGGATATGTAATAACCCTTATAATTCTTATCTATTTTTAATGCCATTTTATTGTCTTAAAAAGAGTTATGGTACCTATATACGTGTGACTTTGCATATTTTTTGTACACTCTTAGGTATTGTTAATGATAATTAGACTAAAATACAAAAACCCTATACATAGTTTGATTATATATATACGAATAAACTAGTGGACCTCCTAATGCCTACCTCTTTGGTGCTTTGTTTTATGTATTGATAGTTGTATAGTGGAACCTTAGTTCTTAAGGTCCTTCTATATGGTTATTTGGCATGACCAAGAGATGGTAGAGCAAGGGAAAATTATCCCTACATTATTATTATCATTTGGTAGGACAATGTTTTTAGAAGTGTGTATGGGTACCTTATGATATTTTAGAATTTTAAACAATGTTTTTATTATTTGTAAGAAATTTTTGGAGATGGAAGCCTTGTTTTGTGTAGTTGAACTTATAGCCACCTAGATGTATTTCCTAGTGAGTGTTCATAACCTAGTATTATTCCATCTAGACCTAAATTTATTAGGTTGATCACCCTAAAAAATGATGTTATGATGATCTGATCTAGAAATATTTGGATCGAGGGTGCGTAAAGAAGATACTTGATGATGTAAAAAGGATGGGAAGTGAGCCCCTCCTTTGATTGGCTTTGGGTTGTGAGTGGAGTTATTTAAAGAACAAATTTTGATTTATTTTATAAATATGTGAAGAAACAATATTATATGTTTGAGAGCCATGTTATTTTAATTTATTCATTGTTAAATTATCAAGATATGTAAAATTTCAATTATGATGTACAACTTGTGAACTAGAGCTTGTTTCCTATTTGTGGACCTTGTTGCATAGGATTAAAATGAATTTATCAAATGGAAATTTTTTGGAATGAAATGTCAAGTTGGAAAAAAATACTATAAATTATATGTTTAAGTATTTAATTATGTATCACTTAAAACATAAGTAAAAATGAGTTATTTTGATTTGTTCTTAGTTTATCATTGAGTCCATTAAAGGAACATTATATGAAAACATTTTTTATGAAATTTAACACTTATTTAAATTTAAATAAATAAATTTTATTATAAATTATTTTTATTTCATAAATAAAATAAAACTAGTTTTACGAGGATCCAACAACAAATAGTTTAGACAAAATAAGACACAAAGTCATGAGATTAAGCCCCTTGGTCCACTAAGTAAAAGACCATGAGAATAAGCTTATAACAAACAATAAGAAAGTATAGAAGACAAACCAAAAAATAGTAGTAACCCAATAAATAAATTTATACATCTGATGAGATGGATTTCTCATTTGACATGGTTTTTTCATTATCCTTGTTCTTCTCTAGTAGCAGATCTTGGTTTGTTCTTCCTCATGTATGTTTAGAAGGGACTTATGAAGTGATTTGTCTTAACTTTTATTGAGGGATTTTGATTATTATTTTCACCTTCAGGGAAGGCTAGGTGAATTCTATGAGATCCTACCTTGCTCCACTATTCCCTTATATTTTTTACTGGGGGACTTTCTTGTCTTTATCCCTATCCAACTCCTATTTGATATTAATTATTTCTACATTTAGTTCATTCCAATATTTTATGATGGATGAAATATCCATCCCAATACCTTCCAATTTATCCAAAAAAATACCCAATTTCCTACTTCAGTTAGATTTTTTATCCACCAAACTACAGAGATCCCTACTCCTAGGACTAACCACTCATTTTGATAGAATGGACATGGTTCATTATTTATTGGTTGAGGAGGTTTGTGATAACAAAAAATGGAATTTGAAGTGAGTCAACATAAGAAAGGTGGAGGAGGATTTTAGGAGGGTTTAGGCTAGGGATCCTTATTCATTTCTTAGCATTCAAAAATCTTCCTTAGAAGGGTCATTAACTAGGGTGTTCTTAAGAAGGGTATCTTATGCATAAGTGTCTTTTTAAAGGGAGTCTTCATCTAGGGGAATGGTTTTCTCATGCATGGTTTCACCTTATTGGATTAATATAAGGATGAGGCCATGGTGTATTATATCATTTTTATCACTAACCTAGATAACAAGAGTTGTGGATTCAAGGGATTTAAGGAGGTAGTATGTCAAGCTAAATATATAACCTAAAAAATGATTAATAATCAAAAGTGGTGATAAAATATCAAAATATATTTCCCTTCCAAGGTTAAGTATTTCATGATTTGTAAACATACCTATGGATAACTACGGGGAAGGTCTTGTCATGGAAAACCCTTCTTGGCAGTTTTCAACATGACATTTGTCTAATTTTTTTTGCATTATATTTATCTTATAGTTTTTATCTTTATATTATTTTGATCCTAATCATATAATCCTAATGGCTTCACCAATACTTTCTTTAGACATATATTTCCACTCCCCTTAATCTCATGGTCCATTTATTCCAAGTGAGAATAAAATCCTTAGAGAGAACCTCATCATGGACCTTTATCCTTGGCATAAATTCAATTAGACCCCTTTTATTAGCTTCTTCCATAATTTTTTATTCCCCTATGCCTCAACATATGGCACAGGTTCCATAAGATCATGGTCGCCACCCATTTGAGATTAAATGTTGTTTCTCCTACTCTGAGTATTATAGTAGATAACTTTAGGAAAATTTTATTATAAATTATGATTTCTTAGGATTTTGTAGAAATTGATAGAATATTTTTATGTGTTACTATTTATAAGTTATGAACTTTTAAGCTTCAACCATTAAAAAAGGTTATTTTCCTTTGAAAATTGATCTAACTTCATGAAAAAATTAAACATGTAAAATGAGGCACTCAAATTCCAAAAATAATTTTATAATAAAATTGTTAAAATTCAATACCCAACACTGCTAGTTTTGTAATTTTATGTTTAATGGGTATCTTGATATGAATTTGTGAAATTTAGTACTCTATAATGTAGTTTATTTGTTTGATAGGTACTTAATAAGGGTATTGTAACTATATTGTAGGGAAGGGGGAAAAAATAAGCTAAATATCAATCATATAACCACATGACATGCTTAATAAACCTAATGGGCTAGTGGAAAGTTTTATGGTTGACACTTGGATAACATGTGAGTGGTTCAATACTATGTGGCATCAAAGCCATGTGAGGTTAAGCCAACTTGCATAAAAAAAAGTTCCATTGCGGTCAAACAATGTTCACCACTAGTAATTAAGTTATAGTTTGTACAATAATTGGTACTCCATAAAATTATATTATATTAATATTTTTATATTAAAAATATGTTATAAAGTTTAACTTGTAATTAAAATTTTGTAAAACCAAAAATTTTGCAACTAATATACCTATTTTTTCCTTCAAATGTGAACTCCTAATATACTATAGGTGGGATGGCCCTAAAATGCCCCCCCCCCCTCTATTTTTAATCCCATTATATATGAAGTAATTTTGGAGACCTGAAATAACTTAAATTTATACTTATGACCCCTTTCTCCTTAGATATGCCTTAGACCTCTTTTACAACCTAATAGACATGTTTGGTACCCATGGTTGTGGAGATCAAGTGGTTCAGAGGTAAGGGAATGCAAAAGGGACCCCTATAAACTAATTATCCATTTATACATGAAATTGGTTTTGGGACCTAAATATTAAGAGTTTTCACTTTATGCTTATTTTGTCCCAAGGAGGCTAATTGGGGCCGTATTGGATATCATAGGCTCTTAGGAGCCCCAAAAAATGTTAACACAAAATGGGACCCCTATTATTTGCTTAATTTATTTAGTCTGAGACAAAATTGAAAATTTGAAACTTTATTTTTCAATTTTACCTTTAACCTTATGTCATCCATTATTGGTTGTGGTGGAGATTGAATCTCCCCAAGACTTTTTATAAACCGTGGGAGGCTAAGACCTCATGGAACCTTTTAAAAAAAATGGGTGCAAGTAAAGAAAACCATGTATACATGTATAAAAACACATTTTAGAAATAAATAACTGGAAAAATTATCAAAATCTTGGAGACTCCATTAATGGCAGTTGTCCAAGGCTAAGGAAGGAGAGGAGGGATGACATGAACATGTCATCCTCCAAAAAACACCTTATCCATCCATTAAAATATATGAAATTATGACTTAATGTATGATTTGAAGCCTTTATTGAATTGGGATTCATCATCTTTGAATGAATTTGAAATTTGAGGTTGAATCAATCCAATGGTTGAGATGGAATGATCTATGCTCAAGGGGCTTATTTGGGATATTTTAGACCCCTTTAGAGGTCTTATTGGGACTATATGATATGTAGTTAAAATATTTTCTTGAATTTGTCTTAAGTCAAAAAATAATTTTTGATTTCAATTTAAGTGTGAATCAAGCCCTATGATTATCTATATTTACTGAGAGACTTTTAAGTACTTTGAAGAGTTAGATAGTATAGTTAGAGATAATGTTTAATAAAACCCACCTTGTATTAATTGAACATTATTTTTAGGCCTTGGGGCAGTGGGGACAACTAGGCCAACTTAGAGAGTTTTTGGCTTATTGATAGCTTGTAGGATAATTAGATTAAGTGGGGTTAACATGGTTATGTAATGACCATGAAACTAATTGTACATTAGGATCCATGTCATTTATCCATGCAAGTTTGTTTGGACATATTGTACATCTTGTGCCACATTATTGGCTAGCTAATGAGAAATGCATCTATGTAGATTATTAAAAAAACTAGCCTATTTTTGTGTGTGTTTCCATTATTTCAAAATTTTGGCATGACATTTTGGTATCAAAGAATAATTTCTACATTAGGAGTTCTGGGGATCATTATTTAGTACCAATTTTTCACATTGAACTAATGTATGTACTTGTTAGGTGTTACACTTGATTAAGGAGCTAATAATAGTACACATGAAGAATTCCTTGGAATATGGAATCTTTAACTAAGTATTAGACACTTGGATTCTTATTTTTATCTTCATACATGAGATACCCATGCTAGGATTGATGGAAATCCACCCATATAGTTCAATAAATGAAATTTTATGAAGTCTTAGAAAAAGATTGAAAATAGGTGTTAACAAGTGAGATACCGAGATCCTAAAATATTGAATTTTTATCATATAGGATGCTTTGGCACCCATTCCTTGTAACCCTAAAATATTGTAAAGCTCATTGTCTAAACTATTGTACAAATCAACCTAGAAAATTGGGAACATTTTTGAGTACCCTATATCCCCTTACAATTCCACACAAAATTTAATGATCCAAATCTACTTATAAGTACTCATTTTCCTTCATTTTATTCTCTAATTAGGCCTAATTAGGCTTGTCAGGCCTAAAAAGAGAAAATTGGCCCAAATTATCACCCACACATGTGAAACTAGACAAAAGTGTTATATTCACTTCTCTTAGGCCATCACAAACCTTAATGTGAATGTTGGGGTCCTAGAAGCTTGTGCAAGTAGTCAAACCATGAAATCACCTTGTTACCTAGTCTTATTTTGAACCTATTTGGGATTGCCTTAGAAAATGGGGCTGGTTTGATCACCTCCACAATCTACAATGTAATGTTTTGGGTTTGAATATATAAGATACATCCCAAATGACATCGTCCAAAGATTTTAAAGTTCTCCCCTTCCTAGAACACCTCAAAAACATGTAAAAATAGGGAATTTGTAGAAATTTGTAAAAGTGACATCAACATAAAAATACATGTGGATAACATCCTTAGAGTAATAAAAAACATGTAAAAGGTTTTAGGATCAAACTATGGCATCATATGTCCATTTGAGGTACATTTTCCTTGACTAATTATAATTAGGGTTTTGGGAGGGCTTAAGACATGTTTGGGGTCTTAACGATTATTCATAACAAATCGACCACAAATTAACCTCATTACACTTGGAAAACATTCTTGACCAACCTCATCAAATATCCAAAATGGCTCAGATCCCCATGTAAATTTTGAGTGATGGTACGAGTATGCAAAGTTATTCTTCAAGTGGCTTACTTAGCATTCTTGAGATTTGAGAGGGGTCTACTTTGAGTTTTAGGTATATTAACTCAATATTACTATTTAAATACAATTTTAAACCTATAAAACAACCCCCCAAATGATTTCACATGCCTTTTTATTCCTTATTACCCCTAATGTATGCCATCAAGGGAATTTGGGTTAAAATTGAGATTTGGTGCCACCTAAGAGTGTATTGAGACCATTTTAATTACTATTTACTACCTCCAAGACTCTTCATTAAGTTTTATATGCTTGTTTCATGATCTGAGTTCATATAGATCCCTTAGTCTAATGACTTCTCCTTGCCAAAGGAGTGGGCCAAGTATGAGACAAAATAGTGACTATATACACTATTTTTATGGATTTTAAATGACAATGTATTCATTACTAAACTTAAAAAAATGTTATATACTAAATTTAAAATCATGATCATACATATAGGACCCTTAAAACTCAATCTTATCTCATAACTAGCTATAGGTGATGACTGTGACTACAGGGTTTTAATATGATTGAGTTGGAAGTTAGTTAAGTAAAAATTTCCTAATGCTTAATTATGGTAAATAAAACTATTACCTCATATAAATATTTTAAATAGGCATTAGAACTCTCTCACTATGTTATCAGGTCTTTTTCAAGCTTAAGACTAGCTTTTCTTCATGTAGCCACTTGTAGGTGTCTATTAAAGTGATTGACTGCATTAGGTGTTTCAAGATATCTAAGTGATATCCTCAATGGTATTGAATTTTTTGTATCTTTAGTTTGGTTCATAAATCATCTTTCCAACACTTATTCTTCTAAATTTAAGATTAAGACTAGTCTACCCTCCAACCACTTGTAGGTGTCCTTTTATGACATTTTAGCATTGTGTCCTTTGTACTCTTTGGGTTTAGGATCTCACTATCAAAAAAATATTCCTTTTCAACATTATTGATATTATCTTTATATTTTATCTAGGTTTAAACTCTTTTTCATTGTACTCTATCCTCTTTATTTACCATGTTTAAGATCCATTATCATCTTGCAACTTATAAGTGCTTTTTTTAGTGTCACCTTGCCTGCATTCTTTGTTTTCTAGGACCTCATATTCATACCCAAAATATCCTCAATAATCCATGAAATTTTTAAAGTTTCAAAAAATATTATAAAATTTTCAAAAATGATCTACCTCTTTTCTTACTTTTGTTAGGTAGTGTATAACACTAGTAACATGTAAGTGGCCTTTTAGGGTAGTTGACTATGTTTCTTGTGATTCTTAGAACTCACTTCCATGCTACAAACCTCCCAATGATACATAAAATCAGTTGAAGTCTTGAATGGGTTAAAACACCCTTCATAAACCTCTGGTATATCTTTAAACCACTTGTCCTTTCTCATTTATATATAGTAATATATGGACCTATAGGTGTCTTAAGACTATCAACTCAATTACACCTTTTTATTGACTTTCCAGGTAGTTTGGTGCTATTTGATATCTTAAGTGAGCTATCTCATCTTATATATTAGTAAAGTTTCCATATTTGAGGTTACCTTATGTTATTTTGATGTTTATTAAGGTCCAAAATGAGGACCTACATGCCTAAGGGCTTGTAGGTCTCATTTGATTGTATAAGCTATACAAGGTCATCTCTTGAACTCTTGGGTCTTTCAACCTTATCCAGCCACTTCACACTCCCATTATAATTGTATTATAATGTATGATAAAAAATTAAGAGTGTTTCTAAGTTAATTCTTACTTGATCAATCATATAGTCTATACAATTGTTGTAGATTTCTATTAGACTACCATCTCAATCTCATTCTCATCTTTCACCTACAAGTGACCTAGTTGCTTATTCAAGTATTATGTCCTATGTGAGAATTGCAATGAAATTTATGTCTTCATGTTTGAGACTCTCTCATGTTGATCTAAGGTTAACCTTAATCCTAAATGTGGACTTATAAGCCTAGGGCCTGTAGGTCACCTTTTGACTATTTAGTGCTATACAAAGAGTCAGTTTTATAAGGCCTTAGAATTATCAGCATTGTCAAACACCACACACTTTATATATCACTCTTTATTGCTACTTTAAGGGTTCATATATTATAAGAAAAGTATCAATCCACCTTCTATCAACTCTAACTTTCTTGACTAATATGTATGTACTACACACATAATCAACTAATGTATGAGGTCTATGAGTTGTCTTGGATAATTATAGTTATTTTATGAAAATTAGTGATGGAATTTAGGTATCCATAGAGTTATGAATGTGTGAACTTATGTATTAAACCTTTTATGAGAAATGGACATATTGAAACTATTCCTACAGTTCATATAAATTTAATTAAGAAAGAGACACCTATAATCTTCATTAGAAAGTACACATAGATTACCATCTTGATTTTTATACTTATAATGGTAAATTATGGTCTCAAAAACTTACACCATGTTATACCTCTGATACTTGGGCTCATTTCAACAATCAAACTTGTAATAGACTTATCAAACACAAACCATTTCCCCAAAAGTAAACACACTTGAAGAATATGGACCAAAAACACATCTTAGACAAAAGAACATGGAAGCCATGAAACTGAGGGATTATACATGAGCTATGAAACATTATAAAAATCTGAGAGTGACCACTATGAAGATAAAATAGAGACTTGTATAAAAATCCATTGAAGCATCTTATACACCAAGACACTCTTCTTTTAAATCAAATCACCTCATAGAAATGAGTTGGATGATGAAGCCAGCAAGAAAATGATATACATTAACCCTAAAAACCATCCTCAAAACAATTCCTCTCCATATATTTCTCAAATGGATAAATAGGTGAAAGAACAAACCCCTCTTAGATGAATAGGCCATATTGACCTATTGTCACTCTTAACAATTGTTCATAAATGAGAAGCCATCAATATGAAAACTAATGCCACTAATTTGAATATTACTAGAACCCCAAATAATGGCCAAATAATTATTTCCTAACTCTCTCTACTGATTATACTGAGCAAAAATTGATGAACCTTCTAGAGCTATCGAGGAGCTTGATATGAGAGATAAATAGGGTTTCTTAATTTTTAGACATGAAACCTATTTAAAATCTTTTTTTGACCTTATAATGGAAAAATAAGATCCTAAAGATGTCTAAATATCAATTTTACCTTGAAGAACTATAAGGATGGCCTCAAAATAGGTCTTTTTGGCACTAGCACTACCAAAATCACTTGAGAAGTTTGATGAAATTGATGTAAAATATATCCAATGGATATTTTCATGCTTGCATAAGTACATCATGTATTGATAATCAAATTTTTAAGTGGTAGGGGTGAAAATTTAACGTTTGAGGTCAAAATTTTCAATAGTTCCCATCCAGATTGATTGTGGTTAGTTTGGAGTTACCATTCCCTCTGTAAATTTCACCTAGGGTATATTTACCTTTTCCATTAAATTTCAAAGGATTTTTGGTTTTTATGTTGCTATTAAAATGGTCCAAGGTCTCATCATCTTCCTAGTCATTATCTATAGGGATCTCATTAGAACTAAGAGAATAATTGACCTTATCAACCAACCCATCCTAAACTTTGTTGGATGTAATAGTCAGATTTACCATGGGGAGATAATATTTAACAAGGAGGAAGACAAAGGAATGATGGAGTAGGATATGGGTTTTTTCCTCTTAGTAGTCTGTAATCCTAATCTAAAGAGACACGAATAGGAAAAAAGAAGGATAATGTAGGAATTATGCCTGAATGGTTCAACTAAAGGAAATGGTAAGAGTAGCTGACATAATACTTACCTTCAAGAGTGAGATACTTAATGAGGTGGAATAAAATATTGTCCCAAGGTTAGGGAATAAATGTTATGAATAACCCAACATTAGAGTGGTTAATGCACTCCTTGGCCTTGAAGAAAGCCTAAACCAACACCTTTTTCTTAATTATATTCTTGAAGTCCAAAACCCCTCTACCATCATGTTAGTGACTAACATAATTTTTTATTTAAAAACCTACAACATGATGCCACTCATCTGAATAGTCTTATCAATCCAGGACTTGGCAAAACCAAGAGTGAGTCAAGGGCTGTATCCATGTCTACACTCAATGAAAGGAGTGAAACCTCCATGTTTTATTTTAAGATATATTTTGTCATGTTCCTTGAGGTTAGTGCATGAAATAGGTTTGACCCTAACTTTGTCACCCCCTATTTTCCTCACATAATGCATATCCCCCTTATTACCTTTGGGAAGAGTCAAATTTAGATTACCATAGAATATGAGCACAATAAAATTATTTCTTATTGGGATGATATTCCTCACAACATAAGTGTTGTTAATATGATTTTACAAATTATCATTTTAATGGTGCCTACTCATTATGATGAAAATAATCCAACTCATGGTGGAAGTTGGGTCACCATTAGAGAACATGTGTAGAGTAGCCATGCCAAAATTTTCCTCAATGATGTTTAAATATTGACTACTAATTTTAAATAAACATAAGGTTTTGCAATATGTTGAGGGACCATAGTCCCTAATTTTCAAGTCTAACTTCCTCATTGAAAACTAGGGAGAAATTGGAGGGGATATGGTCTAGTTGGATCCAACTAGTGATGCATATAAAATATATGGTTAGGATGTGAATGCTTAATTTTAACTAATTCTTATTATTTTAATATGAAGCATTAATCCATAAACATAAGGAGAGAACCCAAATCCAAGTTTTTACACAAGTAAGGCTTGTCTCACATAGTGAACACCTTTAGAGGTAAGGGAAAGTTGATTGGTATAAGGGGTAAAACATTCTCCCATTACTATAAAATAAACATCCTTGATGCACCAATAAAACATTAAGTTTTGAAGCATGAATGTTCCTTAAAAGGATACACTAGGTTATTAGTCAAGAAAGTCAAGTAGACATATATGTAACAATTATCAAATATTTCTAGTGTTTCTGAACCATGGGGATGAAACATAGATTTAATTAATTCTTTAATTACTTTAATTTTATTTTATAAATTCAATTATCTTTGAGTTTCCAAATAATGTTTCACAGGCCATAATTTTTTTCATTTTAAGTGTCTTAAACAATGATTTATCTTATTAAAAGTTTAAAATTATCAAATTTGAACATCATTTTCATTATTAGGTATTTGGATTTTCTTGAAAACTAGAATTTCATATTTATACAAAGGTTTAAGTCAATTAGTCGATGATAATTTTTTATGTAGTTCCCACAATGCCATGATTATATCCATGATCTATCACAAACCAATTGAAACCCCACAAATTTTTAATACCATATAATTCTTATAAGTAACATGTGTAGGATAAGTGTAATTCCATTATAAAATCATACTAGAAAAAGTCGAGCACCATTCCATGGTGAAAATTTAATATGAAAAATCAAGTGCCATATGAATATAGAAATATCATTATGTTTAAATAGAAAATCAATTAACATATCTCTATACTGAAAAATCTCCTTAAACCTAATTTAAAAAAAAAAGTGTTTTAGCTAAATCCTATATAAAATCACCATTTTTGGTGAGAAGAGAATGATGTCATAAACCTGCCTATATAGATTCCCATCTTGAACCTTTATCTATTTTTAAATATACTTCTTCTCCCCCATATTGACAAAATGAGAACACTGTTAACAATATGAACATACTTGAAACCGACATTTGATCAAAGGAATAAAATGTAAAAATAATTTAACTTGATAATATAATTAGATCAAGAACCAAGTGCCCATAAAAGAGAGTCATAAATAGGATAATGAAATATTATAATTCAATTAATAAAAGCTCAATAATCATAAAATAACTTATGTTATTTTAAAAAATTAAATCAAAGAGAATAAAAAAGGTGTTGGTTTTATAAAAATTTAAATTGAAAAATAAAATAAAAATTAAATTTGACATAATAGTTTTGTAAAAGTTCACATTATAACACTATGTGGATAAGAAAGTCACTAAGGGGGAGACATAAAAAATAATCCCCGATTACCTCAATGAGGTAAGAGAAATAGATATGTAGCATAAATCTTCATATGTCTCCAAAATAAGGTTCACAAGGTTACATCACAGGGTAAAAATCATAAGGGTTGTTATTTAAAGAACCACTAAATGGGTGAGTGGAGGGACACCTCTGAGGCACTCATAGTGCACACATTTGAAATATTCAAGCAATTACCTTGTAAAAAAGGTAAAATTGAGTTTTCAACCTATGAGAAGCTCCAATTCATAGCACATAACCCACTTCATACCAATATGAACAAAGCTCTTGTGGGACCCATATTTCTATAGTGCTTACTTATAAATAGTTTAGTGTTTTACACATGTCCTATTTATAGGTACCTTTTATATTATTGACACTCAAAATGTTACTGGTCCATTAAAACTAAGATAAATATTCTATATGTTATGATATGTGTGTTTTGATTATGAAAGAATAGTTATATTCTTAGAGTAGATGATTATTTGATGCATTGATATCAATTTACTTACACTTTTTAGTTTTCATTATAATGTGTATCGATTACACATAACTATAGGTATTATTATTAATTATGTAATTGAATTATACATGTGTTTAGATGATTGGTATTAGTTTATTAACATTTACATATAATGCCTTAGATTTTTCATGTGAATGATTGTGTGTATTGAGATCACTTACATTGTTTATATTCTATAGATTTAGATATCTAGGGTAGGTAATTTTATGTGCAAAATTATTTTCAAGTGATAAGGGAGACTAACGAGGAAACTAAGACTACACTAGGCATGATCCCATCATGGGTAGAGTGGCAACATGCCTACTTGACCTTGCCTTGACCCAAACCACTCCTTGTCTCATTTTTGGACCTAGTTGGAAGTGTAGACTTCCTTACCTCCTAACATTAATCATCCCATTAAATACTATTCAGACCTTTCATTCTTAACCTTAGGAGCTCTCTTTAATTTTTATTTCTTTCATAAAGTATTTTTAAGCCACTTAAGTGGCCCTTTTTGACTCAAAACTCAGATGGATTGGGATAACCAAATTTTTAGAGTGTCATAAAGTAGTTGTTATATATTTTATGTTGATATTTATGTCCTTAGACCAATAGGAAGGTTGGAGAGTAATTATAGTATCCTTAGAGAACTTTCTAGGAAGTATATGACATTTTTAATTTTTGTTTAAAGAAATGAAATTTTATGAATATAAAATATATTTTTTATTAAATATGGATAGAAAAGGGTTTTACAGGGATCCCCCAACCAACCAAAAAATAATAGTCTAAATAGATAAAAAAATAAAATAAATAAGAATAGGACCCAACCAAAAAAAGGTCAAAGAGAAACCAGTAATCAAAGAAACCTCAATAGAGTACACCAAAAAATTAGAAATAGGAGTGACAATAAAATAAGGGTCAACCATGCCTTCAAGACAAATTTTAGCTTCCATATTTTCTTGAAGATAATGAATAGTTTTTCCAGGGATGGTGTCCCATTTTATTTGAGGGATGTCTTCTTACATTTTATGCTTACCTCAAGTTCTTTTACATGGTACATCAGTATTATCCTCCACCAATAATTTCTCCAAGACCTTTTTATTATTATTTTTCATTTTCCTTAAACCACCTTAGGAGTTTTCAGTCCCTCTACCACCTTAGATTTAGTATTATTTTTTAATTCCACCATCTTTTTGTACACAACTTCATGAAATTAGAGGAGGGTTTGGTTAATATTGTAAATGGATTAATTGAAGTATTTATCTTGGATTTTGATCTTGAGTTAAATTTAGAAAATGGATTTCTTATATTTATTGAATGCAATCACTAGGTCCTTGAGAAGGTTGAGCTAAGTGAGGAAGAAATTTTAAAGATTGGAAATGTTGTCTGTAGGGGTGTCAGTCTTAGTCTTCATGTTCTTATTGACTACAAGACTTGCACCCTTATGAAGGTAGTTTTAGGTCTTCACATTTAGAAGTAACATGGAGATAATCATAGGCTATGGGTGGAATAATAGGTGGATTTAATCTCTAAATTATAAGGTCTATATCCCCTTGATGTATTATTTAGGATCTCTACTCTAGACTACCAACTTGTAAAGGAAAAGAAATGAAGGTACACTGAAAGGAAAACCTATCTAACTAAGGTGATACACCAAAATGTGACCTATATTTGTCTAATATGCACTAATAAGGATGAATAATAACATGGAACTAATTTCACTTATCAGAATAAAGGTATCCATAGATCAATGTTTCACATAGAGGCTTGTCTTGATGCATGATCTAAGGCATCTAGTCAATAGGTCTATCAAGGATACTAAAGAGAGATAACACTTACCATACATAAAATATGATTGAATCACATTATACAACCTTTAAGGATGAGATAACACCTATAAATAGGTAAATAGGTAAGGATAATATGAGAGGAAGCATGTGCTATCACTTTCATTCATCAACTAATCATTAGCATACACTAAAAACAAGCTTTGAAGAGGCATGAATTTAGTCTTATCGATTTGAAATAGGCAAGTACAAATGTTTTTATAAGCATGAAATTGAAAAACTTAAGTTAAGTATAATTTAAAATTCCAAACATAGGACTAAATATATAGAAAATGAGAGAGAGACAAATACAAGAGCCAAAAATTAAGAAATGTAACATTCATTTAGTCTTTCTCCCAACCTAACATAACATTTCCTTATTAATATATCCTAAACCTTTGTAAAATGGCATAGAGGTTTATGTGAGACATGTATTTATCATTTGAAGGAGTCATTTGCCATTGATAAATGATGTTTGACCAACACAACCTCTAAAATCTTTGCTTACACACCCCTATATCCTTGGTCAACAAGTTATTTCCTTGAAAATAGGCCTTAAAAGCTTAGTAATGTCTTCATTAATATATTATATTAAACCTTATCCCATGATTTATGAGGTCCCTTCATCATTATTTGGTTGTTAGAATCTCTTTGCTAGGCATTAAAAAGGATGAAGCTCATGTTACGAGTCTTTGAGACCATTTCAAAACTTGAAATATTATTCCAATCAAATATGAATTTTTCATAACCATAAAGTGGCTTTTAAATAATTATCAACCTCAGTAAAACCTTTGGAAATATTTTTATGCATCCATTTGGGTGTTTTGACTACTTGACAACTTTATGAACAAGGAGTCATAGGAGAGAGAAATTGAGTTTTGATTTGAACCAAACAAATTCCATCCATGTAAGGCTTTAAAAAATCAATTTAGACCTATAAAAAATCATTTATAACCATCATGTAGCCCAAAATATTCAATTTTTATCATATATCATGATCTAGCACCCATTCCTTATATCCTAAAAAACTTATAAATCTCCTTGTCTAGAAGATTATGTAGATCAACTTTGAAAACTAGGATCATTTTTTATAACCTCTATCCCCTTAAATCTCCACAAAAAATTTCATGATCCAAATCTAAGTGGAAGTACACATTTTCCTTCATTTTCTTCTCTAATTAGGCCTAATTAGACCTCCTATGCCTAAAAAGAGAAAATTGGCCCAAATGACCACCCACACAATTAAAACTATACAACAGTGTTTGATTCACTTTAATTATGACATTATCAACCTCCATGTGAATTTTTGGGTCATGTAACATTATACAAGTAGTTAAACCATGAAATGACCTTGCTACCTAGTCTTGTTTTGATCCTATTTGGGATTGCCTTGGAAAATGGGCCTAGTTTGATCACCTTCATAGTATAATATGCAAATTTTAGGGCTTTAATATCTAGGACATATCCAAAATTATATAATTTAAGGATTATTAAGTTATCAAATTCTTATAACACCTAAAAACATCAAATACATGAAAAAACATGCCATTTGTAACAATCTATACAAGTGAAATTAACATCAAAATAAATTTGGAGAACCTCCTTGGAATCCTAAAAAATATAAATTATGTTTTATGATAAAAATATGGCATCATATGTGCATTTTATATCCATTTTCCTTGATTGGTCGTAATGATGGCTTTATAAGGGTTTAAGACCTGTTTGGGGTCTTAAATATTTATCATAAAGAAAATGCCACTAACTAACCTCATTATAATTATAAAAAATTCTTTAATGACTCCTCAACTATCCTAAATGGTTTATATCCCCATGCAAAGTGTGAGTGATGGTATGAGTATGTAAAGTTACTCCTCAAGTGGCTTGCTTAGCATTCTTGAGCTTTGAGAGGGGTATACTTTGAGTTTTAGGTATATTAACTCTATATTACTATTAAAAGAGGCTCATACACCACTAGAAAAAAAAACCACAAGATTTCACATGCTTTATTAGTCCTTGTTACCCCATTTTATGCTCATAGTGTACTGATAAGGGTATTTGGGGTTTGGAGCTAGTCTCCTCCTTGCTAGCCCTCAAGGGTATTTGGGTGAAACCTAAGATTTAATGTCACTTGAGAGTGTATTGAGAAAATTTTAATGACTATTCAATAATTCCATAAATATTCATTAAGTTTTATAGTCTTTTTTCATGCCCTGAGTTCACATAGACCCCTTATTCTAATGGCTTCCCCTTACCAAAGGAGTCAACCAAGTTTGAGATAAAATAGTGACTATCTCCATTATTTTTATGGAATTTAAATGACCATTTATGAATTGGTAAAATAAAAAACATGTTCTATACCAAATTTAAAATAATTATCATACTTATAGGACCCTCAAAACTCAATCTTATCTCATAAGTGGTTGTAGGTGATGACTACAACTACATGATTTTGATATGACTGAGCTAGAATTTAGTTTAATCAAGATTTAATCATGTTTAATTTTGGTATAATAACCCTATGACATATTTTAAATACACATAATAACTCTTTCACCATGCTATCAGGTCTTTCTCAGGCTCAAGTTTAGCTTCTCCACATGTAGCCACCTTTATGTGTCTATTAGAGTGATTGACTGCATTAGGTGTTCAAAGATATCTTAGTGATATATTTAATGGTCTTGAACTTATTGGATATTTAATTAGTTTCATCAAGAATATTTACAAAACCTCTAATTTTGACTTTAATATTAAGATTAGTCTTCCCTCCAACTACCTGTACGTGTCCTTTTAGGGCATTTGAGCATTGTGTCTTTTATACTCTTTGGGTTTAAGATCTCACTATCACACAAATATCCATTTTCAATGTTTTTGAGATTGTATTTATCTCTTAGGTTTCAAATTCTTTCTCAATGTACTATGCCCTCTTTCTTTACTATGGTTAAGACCCATTTTCATCTTATAACTTGTAGGTGCTTCTCTTAGGGTCACCTTCCTTGCATTCTTTGTTTTCTAGGACCTCATCTTCATACCCCTGATCTCCTCAATAGTCCATGAACTTGTTGAAGTTTAAAAATATTTTATGAAACTTTAAAACATGATCTACCTCTTTACTTATGTCTACTAGGTAGTGTATGAATCTAATAACCTTTAGGTGGCGTTTTAGGGTAGTTTATTATGTTTCTTGTGATTCTAAGAACTAAATTCCATGCTAAAAAACCTCCCAAAGATATATGAACTTAGTTAAAGTTTTGAATTGGTTAAAACACCCTTCATACACCTCTATTAGCTCTTCAAAATACTTGTCCTTGATCATTTGCACATTGTACTAAATAGACCTATAGGTGTCTTAAGACTATCAACTCAATTCCACCTCTCTCTTAACTGTCCAAGTATCTTGGTTTTATTTTATCTCTTCTATGAGTTATATCATATTATATCTTATTAATGTTTGCATATTTGAGGCTCTTTTAATGTTTATTGAGGTCCAAAATGAGGACCTACAAGCCTAGGGGTCTCTAGGTCTCATTTGACTATATAACCTATACATGGTTATCTCTTGAACTCTTGGGTCTTTCAACCTTGTCCAACCACTTCACACTTCCATTTACATTGTATTAGAGGGTATTATAACAAATTAAGAGTGTTTCCAAGGTACTTCTTACTTTCTCCCTCATATATTCCATATAACCATTGTAGATGATTGTTAGACTGTCATCTCAATCTCATTCTCATCTTTCACCTAAAAGTGACCTAGGTGCTTCTTCAAGGCTTAAGTCCTATGTTAAAATTGAAATGAATTTTAGGTATCCATGTTTGAGACTCTCTCATGTTGATATGAGGTTGAACTTAGTCTTAAACTTGTACCTATAGGTCTAGGGCCTGTAAGTCACCTTTTGACTATTTAGTTTTATACAAAGGCCCAGTTCTCTAAGGCCTTAGACTCATCAGCATTATTAAACACCAAATAATTTATATATCAATCCTCATTAATCTTTTAATATCTCATGTAGATTAATAAAATTATCAAGGCACCTTCTATCAACTCCAACTTTCCTTACTGATCTGTACGGACTTCACACATAGTCAACTAATGTATTAGGTTTATGAGTTGTTTTGGAGAATTATAGTTAGTTTAAGAAAATTAGTGATGGTATTAAGGTAGTCATAGAGTAATTAATGTATTAATATATGTATTAAAACTTTCATGAGAAATGTATATCTTCAAACTATTCCTACAGTCCATATAAGTCTATGTATGAAAGAGAAATCTATGATCTTCATTGGAAAGTATGTATAGATTACCATATTGATATTTTATACTTAAAATGGTATAATATCATCTTATAAAATTACAAGATGGTATACCTTTAATACTTGAGCCCATTTCTACAATAAACTTGTAGTAGACTGCTCAAACACAAACCATTTTCCCAAAAGTAAGCACACTCAAAGAATATGGACCAAAAACACATTTTAGATAAAATAACATGGAATAAATGAAATTTATGGATCATAAATGAGTTATGAAACATTATAAACATTTTAGAGTGACCAAAATGAAGACAAAATAGAGACTTGCATCATAATATACTAAACCACCTTATATGTTAAGACACTCTTCCTCCAAATGAGAGTACCTAATAGAAATGATTTGGATAATAACACCACCATGAAAATTATATAAATTACCTATAAAAACCAACCTAAAAATCATTCCTCTCCATAAATTTATTAATTGGAGAAATATGTGCAAAAATAGACCCCTCTTAGATGAATAGGCCATATTGACTTGTTGTTACTCTTAGAAATTGTTCATAAAGGATAAGATATAAATTTGAAAACCAATGAAACTAATTTAAATATTAATATTACCCTTAATAATGGACAAATTTTAATCTCCTACCTCTCTCGCTCCTAGTCGTACTGATCAAAAACCTATAACCCTTTAAGAGTTGCCAATGAGGTTGATACGAGAGATAAATTAGTTATCTTCATTTTAAGAATGTAAACCTATTAAAAATATTTGTTTTGACATTTTCATGTATAAATAAGGTCCTTAATATTCTTGAAGCTCAATTTTACCTTGAAGAATGATATGTATGGCTTCAAAATAGGTCTTTTTGGTACTCAAACTATCAGAATCACTTTAAAAGTCTGATGAAACTGATTTAAAATGTATCCAATGGATATTTTCATGAATTAAGAAGTAAATAATGTCCTAAAAAGGAAATTTTAAAGTGTTAGGGTGACAATTTGACTTATGAGGTCAAATTGTCAACATTTTGGTGACTCAGTTAGGAAGCATGCTTGCTATGCTTGAGAACCAGACCATTGACATGTTTTAATCACTCATAATACCACTCTTAAAGTTTTAAAAAATTATTATTATACCTTTACCAATTATCACTACTCTTAACTCAAGATAAGATAGTTTTTTGCTCCTTAAAGACATGAACTAAAAGACAACAAAGTAAGGAAACTAGACTAAGAAAACACATGTGCTAACAAGGCACTTATTAAAACAAAACATAAGAAAACTAATGTGATTGACATAACTTAGAGGAAAAAAACTAACTATTACTAACCTTCAAATAATCCTCCTCTAGGATCAAAAGGAAAGTTTTTTGGATCACTTACTTCATGAGGTATGCAATGGTATGCGAATCACATTTGATTGACTTATTACTTAGCGAAGCCTTCTTATTGAATGTCAATACCTTGTAATAAATATAAATAATAAAATATATATCTAATGAACATATACTAATTTGGATTCCATCCTTTACCTTTTTTAGTTGCTCTTGTTTTGCAATAGTCTCTAAGGTGGCAAGATATTGGTGTGTAAGACTAGATGAATCATGAACTTCATATGACTAATTGAAGTAAAATATCTGGTCCATATTATTATCTTGAAGAATTTCAACTTTCCCATCATTGTCTTTATTAGTGCCCAAAACTTTATTGAAGTAACTAAGCCCTTGTCAATGCAAATTCCCAAGTCATTAACCTAACTACTGTTTCAAAGTGTTCTTTTGAAAAAGTGAATTTTAGCTTTAAAAGGCTAGGTGATTTCACTTGGTCTTTAATTAGTGTATTTACTTCATGAAATTTACATCAGGTATTTCTTTATGTTAATTTGGTCTTTATTTATACAAATTCCTTAGAGTTTTTTGGAAAAGGTGTTTATAAAAGGTCCAAAGAATTATTCTGTCAAGAATTTTGTTTGCACAAAAAAACTGAAGGGCTATTTCCATTATTTTGGGTCCTTTATTTCAGAATTTTTATCCATGACAAAAAGTCTGAAGGGAATTTTGTCTACACAAAAATCCTAACAAAAATCCTTTATTTCAAAAAAGGTGCAAAGTCTTATTTGTTTAAGACTTTTTGTCCTTAGCAAAAAGTTTGAAGGGCACTTGCCCTTCAGGCATTTTGCCTACACAAAAAGTCTAAAAGAATTACAAAGACTTATTTATTTTGGCTAAAGTGTCTAAAAATAGTCCAAAAGGTCATTTTTCCTTTGAAAAATTTATGAAGGATCATTTCCTTTGGGTATTTTACCCTTACAAAATTCTCAAAGGGCACCTTCAAAAAACTTCTAAAGGGTATGTTTAAAAAGCCTAAAGGATATTTTTGGCTAATTTTATATGGAGTAGAAGTCCTATTTCTTTTGAGATTTTTTCCCATGAATTTTTTTCAAAAGAATTACATTTTTTTTAGAAAATTACCAAGTTCAATTTTTGTAAGGAAATTATTTCAGACAAAGTGTCTGAACTAATTTTCCCAATGAAGACAAGAGATTGAAGACTCAATTCTTGTAGGAGAAGAGTGAAGTCAAATCCTTCTAGGAAATTATCTCAGATATTTTGTTTAAAATCCTTATCCTAACAAAATTCTTGAAAGAATTTTTGTGGGACAATTATGTCAAAGAAAAATTGAAGATGAAGAATCTAAAAACAAAAGGCCTAAGAAGCAAATATGAATGCCGAAGAAAAAGAGCCCACTAAAAATTGCCATGGAACAAAGTCCCCAAAAAATATTTTTGAATTTTGGGTATGATGGTATCATGGATGATTTTTGATGGGCACGAGGATGTCAACTTTAAGTTGCAGGGACTAGCTATTAGGATTCAAAGGATCAAAGATGGTCATGTGAGCTTTAATTTTAGACCCTATGAAGTAGCTATTTGTTTTGAAATGGAGGTAGATCCAATGGTAAGCATTTATATGGGGTAGGATGATTCAATGTTGTGTGATAAAATTTGAATAGTCAAAGTAACCCAAGACAAGTGGAGGCATGATAAGTGTCAAGTTTATAGGGCATGATTTAAAGTTTGATCATGTTGCAAAGATCTGATGGTGTGAGTTATTAGTTGATAGTTCAATGAGACCCGAGATCAAGAAAGACATTTCCATGTGGTGTGAGGGTGATCAAAGTAGTAGTGACTATCTATAAGCTACACAAGAAGTCTATGGGGTTGCCAAGTGGCATATCCTCAAGGTCAAGTAAAAAGTAGTATCCAATAATGCTCCACCCCTTGGATCATGATCCAAAAGAGGGAATTTGATAACCCCATCTAGATCTTATGGTGCATAAAAAAGGTCAAAAATTCATGGATCCTATAGGAAAATGCAAAAATGCCAAGTTTAGAGATTTAGAAATTGAGCCTCTCACACATGATCTATAGCTCATGTTTACTCAAGCAAGGATGATCCAATGATGCAAGATGAGGTGGAATTTTTAAAAGGGTTAAATTGCATGGGGAAGTGACAAGTGTCTAGATTAGAAAATAATTAATAGACTTAGTCACTCTTAGGCCCCACAAATGCTCAGTTGGATCTGATGTGGCATGCCAAATGTTAATATGTGACTATCTTTGGTTTAAAATCCAAAATTGATGGTTAATTCATGGATATGGTAATGAGTTGAAGCACATAAGAAGGTCCATGACCAATTATATAGTGAATATCTCCAATCATGATCATGGATCATTTTTTGTTTCATGTCACAACCTTATCATTATTGAGCCATCATTATAAGAACAAGTTATTTCATGGCATAAACTAAATAATTGTAGTTGTCTAAGAGTTTCTAGATGTGTAGGGAGCCATTCACCAACATCTCCATATGGTTACACATGAGGACAAAGTTTTTTTTGGACCTTAACCATAAATATTATCCTTTCAACTTAAATGAAGATATTTACAGCCATGAAATCAAAGAGTTTGTTATAAATCTTCATCATTCCTTGTAGAGGTAGTTGAAACAATGATTATTTTTTTGCAAGTGAATGAGAATCTCAAGTGTGGTAAAGGGCATCTTCAATCCTAGAAGTATCTTGGTGGAATTAAAGGCTTATTTTTCAATTTTGCAAATTGTAGCCCATAGTTTCAAAATTGAGAAGGGTAAAACATGTATAAATAAAAGGCCTGTATTCTATTTAAGAGGTTGGTTGGCTGATGTATTGGTCATTATGTTGGTCTATGTCTTCTTTATTATAGTCTCTTCCACATTTAAGGATCATTTTTCTATGCATTTTGTCTCTCTTACTTAGGTAGTTACAATTGTACAACCACTAATAAGCTCTAAGAGCATGTTTATATGAATCTCCTATCCAACATAGATCAAATCCACCATGCTTATCCCCATGGAAACATTTTTAAATGTTGATCTATGTAATATTTTATTGCAAGGCTAATGAAAATGCATGTATTATAAATTTTGTTGATAGGACATCTCATTCCCTACTTATTATTGGTTGTCATCTTGGGCTTAGATCTAGATTATAAATCCCTCTCTACATTATATTTAGAAATATGTTTCTAAATAGCTTGTTAGGGCATCCACGGTTTATATATTCAATGGCAAAAGGAAAATCATTCCTGGTAGTTCTATTAGCTTGCATTTAAGTTTTTTGCATCTTTACATCAGGGGATATCATGAATGTTTGAAAGAATCCCTACTGATTGTATACCTTCATTGCACCACCTTTCCTTTCTATAACTATCAACTAATCCTACCTTGTCTTACCTTATAAATAATATGCCCTTTGTATATCTTAAGTGTTATTTTCCTGAAGATGCATAAACATTATATATTTAACATGTGTTTGCATTTTGTGCTTTAAAGCCTAACATTGTAACCTTTTATTCAGACCCTATGATGTTGAACATTATATTGGATGAAGCTTGAAATCACATTCATATCTACCTTTAATATATTGTATCTAGCCTAGAACATTTTCTCATTTTGCGTGACAACCCTTCTCAAGTGGAGTGAGAAAATTTGGTTATGTTTTGGTCAGATGTGTCTCTTTGTGATGATAATCCCCATGGATATTGAATTGCATAATCTTTCCATGTGAGAAAGCTACCCTATAAGTCCTCTCACCTTGGTTTAAGAATATCCAGAAGTAGTAGGGAGATGACCAAACCCTTTGTAGGTACCTCTTAGTCATTTTATCTAGTTTGATCCATTCTTGATGCCAAACCCTTCCTCAACAACAATGACATACTAGCGGGTTTCTCATAATTATTTTTCATTTTCTTCAAGTGTGTAAGGTTAGATTAGAGAGGTGTATGATTGGGAACTAACATTCTTTGTAGAGTCATTACCAGGGAATGATTCTTGTCACCCATTTTTTTGGGGACTTTTGTAGACGGCTGATGTAAGTATTTCATGCTTTCAAGTTCTCTAATGATTATTTCTGATACAATGGGATTATCTTGGTTTTCAATGCCACAACACTCCACTGGGGATGTGCTAATATTTGAGACTTGATAATTTGATATCTATTGAGTTTATTGTAAATAAATAAAAATTTATCATGTTTTGAGGTGGTTTCCCCTTGTTGAACATGAATATAAAAACTTCATTATCTTTTCTTTCATACATCATCACTACTTTTAGTAAGATATGGTTTTAGTATGTATCACTTCAAGTTTGTAAATGGTTTAATTCTAGAAATTTACTTCTAGTGGTGATTCCAAAACATCATCTAGTTTTAAAGAAAGATCAATATCCATCTTTAATATCTTCAACTTTGAGATTTTTCTTACTTGTAAAGCTAAAAGGACTGAAGTCATCCTTCAAAGATGACTCATCCAAGAAACTTGTCTTATCCCTAAGTGTTCATCAAAGGAGATAAGTTTGGAGGCCTGTTAAAGAACTAAGTGTAGATGCTAGAGATTGTGTGGGCTATCAAAATTTTGGTAATCTTAAGATTCTATTTTTTGAAATTCCTATTACTAAAGATTATCATAATTCTTCTGATCATAGCTTTTTTGGTGATTTAGAACCTTAGAACCCTATTTATTATTTATATCCTTCTCAACTAGTTGAATCCCTTCCCAAGTTTGATCCACCAAATCCACCTCATTCACCCCCTCATAGCACTTTGCCATTTTTTTATAACCTATCATTAAATCAATCATGAGGCATAGGGATCAAAATCAGAATGAGCATCCTACATTTAGAATTCCTAGATTTAGACCTATCAATTTTGATGACATGGAAGGGTATATTAATGAAGTCCCAAATGAGGTAAGGAAATACATTCTAAGATTCCAAGGGAACAATGTAGTTAGTGGTGATCAACATTTGAGTGATTTTCACAATATCATTGAAGACTATGAGGTTGAGTATGAAGATGTGTGCATTAAATTTTTTATGCATACATTAGATGAAGATGATCGTAAATGGTTTTATTACCTTCCCCATGGATGCATTGATTCATGGAAAGAGATGCTGAATGTTTTTAGAATTTAGTATGGTGATAAAAATGATCCTAGGTTTCTTTTATCTGAGTTTGAAAATATCAAAAATAACCCTAACAAGTGTGTGTAGTAATTAAACACAAGGTTTAATAAGGCTATGATTTGGTTGCCTAAAATTACTAGGTCTAGTGAGATAATGTGATTGATCAAATACTATGATGCATTTGAAAATAAGGCTACATATTACTTGAGGGACAAAGCTCCCAAGAACCTACAGTTGGAATTCAATATGGCCATCTAAATTGAGAATAACATAAAGGTTGTGGGTATTCCCTTGAACAAGCACATTGATTCAAAGATGGTTGATCTAGAAGAGACACAGTCCAAGATAGCCAAGCTTAAGGAAAGTGCTAAGACTTTGGCCTCCACTATCAAATAGATATCTTAAAAGTTGGCTAGAGTTGATAAGAGGATACCTCATAGGCTTACATGTGATCTTGGAAGTCATAATAGAGGGCCTGTAAAGGAAGTGCATGAACTATTACATACCAATAAATGTTATGAATTATAATTTATAAATTGATTGGTGTGATAGTTTCTTAATTCCCCACATCCCCTATGTGATACATATGAACCCAATGATGAAGATGTAGATGATCATAAGTCTATGTCTGATGGTGATGATGATATTATGATGTTCAATTATCAAGACTCCCCATGTAATTTTTCTACCTCCATGGAAATGATGAATGTTACTACTATAGAATAGTTTTGGAGTGTAGTCAATAAGGTGTGTGTTCCAACATATGAATTTGATTGTGGTGATAGCATAACATAAGAATATGAGTTACCCAATCATGATGCAATTGAAGATCTAGAGTGTGATCTAACTGAAATGTTGGACATGAATGTAAAATTGGGTGACTCTATTAGGAATGTGGATGTTGAGTAACCAATAGTTCTTGATACTGGGGTTGAAAATAAGGGTGTTATTTGGATGATATCATTCAAAGAAGATGGGTTTATCTTTTATGCCCTTGAGGATGAAAAGTTATAGACCCCTTTCAAGAAGTAATTTGAGTGCACAATTAACATTGCTAATCTTGATGCACTCTTACTCAGTACTCACATGGTTGTAGCTAAGAAACATGTTTATTTACAATTATTGAATGAATACCAAAATTTTTTAGCTTGGTCTTATCCATATTTTATATCATGCAAAGAGGATTTGCTTTACTGTGTCATCCTATTATAGTCTACTAGTAAGAACTTTAGGCATGTGTAGAGATTATTTTACTTCATCTTGGCCACGAAACTATTGGAAAAGTTTAAGAGATCAAGGGATGGTAGAATTATAGAGCTACTAGCTAATGGAAAGCATCCAAAGCATTTCCTCAACTTAGTATAGATAACTTACATATTGTATAGTGTTTTGTTGTTTTATCTTTCTATTATTTTGTTTCCCTTTTTTTTGGGGCCTTATCTATATAGTTTCCTTTTGTGTTTTTGTATTATGTTCATTTCAAATCCTCTTGATATATTTTTATAATTTTTCCATGTTTGATTGAGATTTCATGAATGTTTAATAAAAAATTCTAAGTCTTGACTCTGTGACCAATGGACTGGCACCTAGTATTGTGTTTTGTGGTTCTTTGCACACCCACAAGGGGTATGCATCTTTGGGTGAGAGATAGTTTTAGTGCCAAAAATTACACTAAAGCAATTGGTCCCTTGTTAATTCAAATTCCCAAGTCACTAACCCAGTTACTATTTCAAAGTGTTCTTTTGAAAAGGTCAAGTTCATGTTTAAAATTCTAGGTGATTTAACTTGGTCTTTGCTTAGTGTATTTCTTTCAAGAATTTTTCATTGGGTATTTACTTATGTTAATTTGGTCTTTAATTAGTACAAATTCCTTAGAGTTTTTCAAAAAAAATGTTTACAAAAATTCCAAAGGAATATTCTTTCAGGCATTTTGTCCACAAAAAAATCCCAAAGGGCTATTTCCTTCAAGCATTTTATCCACATAAAAATCCTAAAGGGATATTTCCATTGCTTTAGATCATTTATTTTGAAATTTTTGTCCATGATAAAAAGTCTATAGGGTACTTTCCCTTTGGACATTTTTCCTACACAAAAATCCCAAAAATCCTTTGTTTTAAAAAAAGTGCAAAGTCTTATTTGTTTAAAAAAATTTATCCTCAAAAAAAATTATGAAGGGCACTTACCATTTGGGCATTTTACCCACACAAAAAGCACAAAATAATTGTAAATACTTATTTGTTTTGACCAAAGTGTCTAAAAATAGTCTGAAGGGTCATTTTACCTTTAAAATATTTTTGAAGGATCATTTCCTTCGGGCATTTTACCCTTGCAAAATATTGAAGGGCACCTTCACAAAACTTCTGAAGGGCATGTTCAAAAATCCTAAAGGGTAATTTCAACAAAGTTTATATGGAGTAGAAGTCCTATTTATTTTAGGCATTTTGCCCATGTAAAAAGTTTGAAATAATTGTGTTTCTTTATAAAAAGTACCAAGTTTAATTTTTATAGGGAAAGTGTTTCAAAAAAATATCCAAAATAATTATCTTGATGAAGACAAGAGGTTGAAGACTCGATTATTATAGGACAAGAGTAAATTAAAATATTTTAGGGAAATTGTCTTGGACATTTTGTCCAAAACCATTATCCTAATAGAATTCCCAAAAAAATTATTGTAAGATAACTGTGCTGAAGTAAAGCCGAAGATAGAGAAGACAAATACAAAAGGCTCAAGAAATAAAAATGAATGTTGAAGATAAATATCCAACTAAAAATTATCATGGAACAATGTCCCCAAAAATATATTTCTAAATTATAGGTGTGATGGTCTTGTGGAAATTTTTTATCAGGCATGTAGACATCAACTTTAAGTTTCAAGGACTAGCCATTGGGATTCAATTGATCAAATACGATTGCATGAGCATCAATTTTAGACCCCATGAAATAGACATTTGTTTTCAAATGGGGGAAGATCTAATGGTAAGAATTTGCATAGTGTAGGATGATCTGATAGTACATGATCAAAGTTGAATAGCCAAAGGAACTTAGGATACAAATAGGCATGCCAATTATTGATCCCATGAGGCATGATTTAAAGTTTGAGCATGTTCCAAAGATATGATGGTGCGAGATATTAGTTGATAGTTTAACAAGACCATAGATTAGGCAAAACACTTCTACATGGCATAAGGGTGCTTAAATTAATAATGACTATCTGTAAGGTACATAAGAAGCCTACAAGGCTACCAAGTGACATAACCTTGAGGATAAGTAAAAGTTAGTATCCAATAATACTCCACCCCTCAGATCATGATCTAATAGATTGCATTTGATCACCCTAGCTAGATCTAATAGTGTGTATCTAAGGTTTAAAATTTAAAGATCCCATGGGAAAACATAAAAATGCCAAGTGACATAGCTACATGTAATAAATTTATAAATCAAGCATCTCACATATGACCTACAAATCATGTTTTCATGAGAAAGGATGATCAAATAATGTGAGATGAGGTGTAATTTTTAAAGCGGTTAGATTACATGAGGAAATGTCAAGTGTCTAGATTGGAAACCATTCAATATATTTAGTCACTCTTAAGCACCACAAATTCCTAGTTGGATCTAATGTGATGTGCTAAATGTTAGTATGTGACAAGTTTTAGTTTAAAATCTAAAATTTATGGTTCTTTTATGGATGTGGTAATGACTTGAAGCACATAAGAAGGTCTATGAGCTATTATAGAGTGAATATCTCCAATCATGATCATGGATCATTTTTTATTTCATGTCACAGCCAAATCATTCTTGATCCATGATTACAAGAATAGGATGTTCTATGGCATGCACCAAAATAAAGGAATCTATCTAGGAGTTTCTAGCTATGTAGGCCACTGTTCACCAGTATATCTAAATGGTTTCACATGAGGACAAAGTTTGTTTGGCCCTTGACTACAAATTTTCTCCTTTTGACTTGAATGAAGATATTTACAGCCATGAAATCAAAGAGTTTGTTGTGAATCCTCATCATTCCTTATAGAGGTAGTTATAAAAATAATTTTTTTCTTATAAGTGGATGAGAATATCAAGTGTGGGAAAGGACATCTTCTAGTTGGAAGTATCTTGGCAGACTTAAAGGTTTATTCTATTTTTTTAAAAATTGTGGCCCATAGTTCAAGATCAATAAGGGTAAAACATGTATAAATGGAAGGTTTATATTCTATTTGAGAGGTTAGTTGGTCAATGTAATGGTCATTGTGTTTTTCCATGTCTTCTTTAGTATATGATCTTCCACATTTAGGGATCACTATTGTGTGAATTTTTTCTCTCTTGCTAAGGTGGTTGCAATTGTACAACCATTCACAAGCTTTGAGATCATGTCTATATGACTCCCCTATCCAACATGGAGTAAATACACCATGCTTGTCCCCATGGAAACATTTTGAATCATTGATGTATGTAATATTTTCTTTCAAGGTTAATGAAAATGCATGTGGTTCTTTGCTATTTTTCATTTGATGAAGTGCATTAATATATTTTACAAATGTTGTTGATAGGAAATCTCATTCCTTTCTCATTATTAGTTGTCATCTTGGGATTAGAGTTAGGTTATAAATCCCTTTCTACATTATATTTGGAAATATGTTGTTGAATAACTTATACATGCACCCTAGGTTTATGAATTCAATAGGAAAAGACAAATCACTCCTGGTAGTTTCATTAACTTGAATTTATGTTTTCTATATCTTTGCATTAGGTGATGTCATGAATGTTTGAAAGAACCCCTATTGATTGTAGACCTCCATCACACCACCCTCCCATTTTTATAACTATAAACTAATCCTACCCCATCCTACCTTGTAAATAATATGCCCTTTGCATATATTAAGTGTTATTTTCCTACAGATGCATAAACATTTTATATTTAACATGTGTTTGTATTTTGTAATTTAAAGCCTAGCATTGTAATATTTTATTCAACCCATGTATTGTTGAACATTATTAAATTGCATCTTGCAATCACATTCATATCTATCTTTAGTAGCTTGTATGTAGCCTAAAACATTTGATCATTCCATGTGATTACCCTTCTTGAGTGGAGTGAGTGAGTTTGGTTATGTTCTAGTCAGATTTATGTCTCTTTGTGTTGATAATCCCCATGAAGATTTAATTATATAATCTCTCTATGTGAGAAAGATATCCCAGAGGTCCTCTCACCTTGGTTCAAGTAGAGTTAGATATAACAGGGAGCTGACCATACCCTTTACAAGTGTCTCTCAATCATTTTCTCTAGTCTGGTCCATTCTTAATGCAAACCCTTCCCTAAAAATAATGACATACTAGTAGGCTTCTCATCATTTTTTTTAATTTTATTCAAGTGTGCCAAGCTAGATTAGAGAGGTGTACAATTGGCAACCAACACTCTTTCTAGTGTCATTACTATGGAACAATTCTTGTCACCCATGTTGTTAGGGACTCTTGTAGAGGGCTATTGTAAGTATTTCATGTTATCAATTTCTCTGGTGATTATTTATGATATAGTGGGATTATATTGGTCATCAATGCCACAACACTCCACTAGGTATGTGTTAGGATTTGAGACTTGATAATTTTATATATATTGAGTTTTTTTCAAAGAACTAAAAATTTGTCATGTTTTGAGGGTGTTTCCCCTTGTTGAACATGAATCTAAAAAGTTCATTATCTTTGATTTCATACACCATCACTAATTTCATCAAGATATGGTTTTAGTATGTATAACTTCAAGTTTGTAAATGGTTATATTCTAGAACTTTGATTCTAGTGGTGACTTTAAAACATCATTTGGTTTCAAAGAAAGATTAGTGCCCATCTTCAATATCTTTAAATTTGAGAGTTCTCTTTCTTTTAAAGATGAAAGGATTGAGGTCATCCTTCAAATATGACTTATCTAAGAAACTTGTCTTACCCCTAAGTGTTCATAAAATAAGAAGGAGATAAGTTTGGAGTCCTGTTGAAGAACTAAGTGCAACTGCTAGAGATTGTGTGGGCTATCAAAATTTTAGTAATCCTAAGCTTCTATTTTTTGAAATTCCTATTGCTAAAGATTATCATAATTCTTCTGATCATATCTTTTCTAGTGATTCATAACCTTACAACCCTATGTATTATCCAACTCATTCTCAACCAGTTGAATCCCTCCCAAGTTTGATTCACTAAGTCCACTTAATTCACCCCCTCATAGACCTTTGCCATTTGTTCATGAATATATCATTAAATCAATCATGAGGCATAGGGATCAAAATTATAATGAGCATCCTGTATTTATAATTCTTAAATTTAGACCTATCAATTTTGATGACATGGAAGGATATCTTAGTGAAGTCCCAAACAAAGTAAGGAAATACCTTCCAAGATTCCAAGGGAATAATACAGTAGTGGTGATCAACATTTAAGGGATTTTAACATTATCATTGAATACTATAAAGTTGAGAATGAAGATGTGTGCATTAAATTATTTGTGCACATGCTGGAGAAAGATGATTGTGAATGGTTCAATTACCTTCCCCATGGATGCATTGATTCATGGGAAGAGATGCTAAATGTTTTTAGAATTTGGTATGGTGATAGAATTGATCCCAAGTTTCTTTTAACTAAGTTTAAAAATATCAAAAAAAAACCCCAATGACTGTGTATAGGACTTCAACATAAGGTTCAATAAGGCTATGATGCGATTACGTAAAAATATTAGGTCTAGTGAGATAGGGTGCTTAATCAAATAATATGATGCATTTGATAATAAAGTTGCATATTATTTGAGGGATAAGTCTCCCAAGAACCTATGGTTGGCATTAAATATGGCCATCTAAATTGAAAATAACATAAAGGCTGTGAGTATGCCCTTAAAAAGGTAGGTTGATGCAATGATGGTTGATTTAAAAGAGACACAGTTTAAGACAACTAAGCTTGAGGAATGTGTTAAGACTTTGGCCTCCACTATCAAATGGATGTCCTAAAAGTTGGCTAGAGATGAGAAGGGGATACCTCATAGTCCTACACATGATCTTATAAGTTAAAATAGAGGGGCCATAAAGGAAGTGTCTAAACTATTACATATCAAGGTAAATGTTATGAATTATGATTTAGACATTGATTGGTGTGATAGGTGCTTTCTTCCACATCCCTCATGTGATATATATGAACCTAATGATGAATATGCAAATGATCTTAATTCTAAATTTGATGGTGATGATGAGATTATGATGTTTAATTACTAGGACTCCCCACGTAAGTTTTCTACCTCCATGAAAATGATGGATTTTACTACTACATAATAGTTTTGGAGTGCAGTCAATAAGGTGTGTGTCCCAACATATGAATTTACTTGTGGTGATAGTATAACACAAGAATTTGAGTTACCCAATCATGATACAATTGAAGATCTAGAGTGTGGTCTAACAGAAATGTTGGACATGAATGTAGAATTGGATGAATCCATTAGGAATGTGGATGTTGTTAAGGAACTAGTAGTTCTTGATGTTGGGTTTGACAAAAAGGGTGCTATTTGGAATATACCATTCAATAAATATGGGGTTATCTTTTATGCCCCTAAAGATGAAAAGTTTTATACCCCTTTCAAGCAATACTTTGAGTGCACAATTTACATTGCTAATCTTAATGAAATATTGCTCAATACTCACATGGTTGTAGTTGAGAAACGTTTTGATTTATAACTATTGAATGAGTACCAAATTTTGTTAGCTTGGTCTTATCTAGATTTGAGATCATGCAAAGAGGATTTCCTTCAATGTGTCATACTATTATAGCCTAGTAGTAGGAACTTTAGGCATGTGTAGAGATTATTTTACTTCATCTTGGTCACCAAGATACTATAAAAGTTCAAGAGATTAAGGGATGAAAAATTATAGATCCACCAATTAATGGAAATCATCTAAACCATTTATTTGACTGAGTACAGATAATGTACATATTGTATAGTGTTTTTTCTTTGTCTTTATGTTGTTTTATTTCCCCTCTATTTAAATCCTTATCTGTATAGTTTCCTTTTGAGTGTTCATTTCAAATCCTCCTGGTCTATTTTTATAAGTCTACAATGTTTTATTGAGCTTTCATGAGAATTTACTAAAAATTACTAAGTCTTGACTCTGTTACACAATAGACTAGTCCCTAATCTTGTGTTATATGGTTCTTTGCACACTCATAGGGGGTATTCATCCTTGGGTGAGAGCCAATGTTAGTACCCAAAAGTACACTGAAGCAATTGGGCCCTTGTCAATGAAAATTGCCAAGTCACTAACCCAACTACTATTTTAAAGTGTTCTTTTGAAAATGTTAAGTTCATGTTTAAAAGGCTAGGGGATTTAACTTGGTCTTTACTTAGTGTATTTCCTTTGGGAACTTTTCATCAACTATTTCCTTATGTTAATTTGGTATTTAATTGGTACAAAGTCCTTACAGTTTTTTAGAAAAGGTGGTTATAAAAGGTCTGAGGGATTATTCCTTCAGGCATTTTGTCCACACAAAAATTCCAAAGGGATATTTCCTTCAAGCATTTTGTCCACACAAAAAATCCTGAATGGCTATTTCCATTATTTTGGGTTATTTGTTTCGGACATTTTGTCTGCAATAAAAATTCTAAAGGTCACTTACCCTTTAAAAATTTTTACCACACAAAAAGCTTAACAAAAATCCTTTGTTTTAGAAAAGGTGAAAAGTCTTATTTGTTTCAAACTTTTTGTCCTCAACACAAATTCTGAAGGGTACTTTCCCTTCAAGCATATTTCCCACACAAAAATCCCAAAATAATTGTAAAAACTTATTTGTTTCAGCCAAAGTGTCTACAAATATTATGAAGGGTCATTTTACTTTTGAAATTATTTTGAAGGATCATTTGCTTTAGGCATTTTACCCTTGCAAAATTCCCAAAGGGTACCTTAAATTTTTTTTTTGAAGGGTATGTTCAAAAATCCCAAAGGGTACTTTCAATAAAGTTTCTATGGAGTAGAAGTCCTATTTCTTTCAAGCATTTTTCCCATTCAAAAAGTTTGAAAGAATTGTGTTTCTTTGAAAAAAGTACCAAGTTCAATTTCTATGGGGAAATTGTTTTAGATAAAATGTCTAAAATAATTATCCTGATGAAGACAAGAGGCTAAAGACTCATTTCTTGTGAGAAAAGAGTGAAGTCAAATCCTTTAGGGAAATTATCTTGGACATTTTGTCCAAAACCATTGTCCTGATGGAATGCTCAAAAGAATTTTTGTGAGATAATTGTGCCAAAGAAAAGCCAAAGACAAAAGGCCCAAGAAGAAATCAAGAATACCGAAGATAAAGATTCCACAAAAAATTACCATGGAACAAAGTCCCCAAAAAAATATTCTCAAATTATAGGTATGATGGTCTCATAAATGTTTTTTGATGGGCATTCAGACATCAACTTTAAGTTGTAGGGACTAGCCATTGGGATTCAATTGATCAAATATAGTCATGCAAGCATCAATTTTAGACCCCTTAAAATAGCCATTTATTTTCAAATGGGTGTAGATCCAATGGAAATAATTTACATGGTGTAGGATGATCTAATGGTACATGATCAAAGCTAAATAGTCAAAGGAACCCAGGACAAACATATACATGGTAAGTGTCAAGCTCACAGGGCATTATTTAAAATTTGAGCATGTTCCAAAGATATGATGGTGTGAGATGTAATTTGATAGTTTAATGGGATCCAAGATCAAGTGAGACACTTCCAAATGGCATTAGGGTGCTCAAAGTAGTAATGATTATCTGTAAAGTACAAAGAAGCCTATGGGGCTACCAAGTGGCATATCCTTAGGGTTAAGTAAAAGGTAATATCTAATAATTCTCCACCCCTCAAATCATGATCTGATAAAGTGTGTTTGATAACCCTAGCCATATTTGATGGTGTGTAGCCAAGGTTGAAAATTTAGGGATCCCATAGGAAAATGAAAAAATGCCAAGTGGCACAGTTGCATGCCATAAAGTTAGAAATTGAGCATATCACATATGATTTACAGATCATGTTTTCTTAGGAAAGGATGTTCCAATAATGTGATTTGAGGTTTAATTTTAAAAGGGGTCAAATTGTATGAGGAAGTGACAAGTGTCTATATTAGAAACCAATCAATAAACTTAGTTACTCTTAGGCCATACAAATGCCTAGATGATATGATGTGGCATGATAATTGTTAGTATGTGGTAAGATTTTATTCAAAATATAAAATTGATGGTTCTTTAATGGACATGGTAAATTTAGATAGGATTGCAAAGAAAGTTAGTCAAGCATTAGTCAATAAATCATGAAAAATGCATTAAAGGCATACAAAACATAGCCTATCTATTCATGTGGGAATTACATGTAATAATAAGAAACACTTGAAATAAAATAATGTCATATTACCTTCCTAAGTGGATTTATCATACAAATTCAGCTCAAAATATTGTTTTCCCTTGATCAAGAGTTCTTGTCTTCAACAAAAATGGTATTCAACTCTTCCAATGTCTCAAAAACTCCTTATAAAACTTAAGCTTATGATTTGGAATCACTAAACTAGTTTATCAATAAAGCTTGAAAAATAAGATCAATGGTAAAATGAAAAGGATTGTGGAGACAATTTAACATTATAAATTTGTACAAATCAAACTTAAAAATGATGTTCATGGCCTCTCTATTTATAGATTTTTGAGATTGATCAGGATCAACCATGACCATCTATCTCAAGATTGAGATGTGTGGCCATGAATTAATCCAATTATATAATTAAATACATAAATGTCCATCATAAATATTTAGGATAGAGGGGTATTTAAGAGGCATTGAAAGTCTTAATGAGGCATGAAAAATCCATAATCCTGATATTTTATGGATTTATGCCTTATGGATGCCACCCCATATGATGATGTCATTAGGTGATGTAGTTAATATAAATAAATTTCCAAAAAACATATTTAAAAACTCTTAGGGAAAATCCACTTAATTTCTTGATTTATATCAATTATCCTTAAACAAGGTTACTCAATATTTATACAATTATTTGGAAATTGGCCCTTAATTAATCAAAATGGTCAAAAGGCCATATTACTGGGTCATAATTTGACTCGAGAAGAATTAGAAGGTGATGTTAAATGAATTGGAACTATTTTCCCATTTAGGATGCTTCCAACACAAAATAACAAAGGTACATGGTGTGTACCAATGAATTAGAAGAAAAAAAGTGATCTAGAGCATAAATAGGCAAAATTATCATTTTAACTCGTAATGAATTGATGAAAGTTAGGTATCACATAAAATGTATTACCTTATTTAGGGATACTTTGACCTAAATCAAAACTTGTAAATGAAAATTTTGAACCATTTATGGTGTTTTATGGATTTTGACCTAAAATGTGCATTTGAGTGCAATTCAAGTAAGATTGATAATTTCAACACAAATGGTGTTAGGAATTAGATGTCTACATTTTACCCCTATTTGAGAAGGTGTAGTGAGATATTTAGGTGAAGCAACATCTTTTCAAAGAAAATATTTTTCAATAATAAATTATAAATGACCCATGATTCCCTCTCAAGTAGACATACTAAGATGGAAGAGAATAATGGACTCTCAAAAAGAGAGAGAAAGTGAGAAATTAACCCATGGAGTAGATCACAACCAAATGAGCTAATGCTTGCACATGTGATTACCATCAATAGTCAAAATATAATTAGAGGTATAATAGGCCATATTATATGGGGGGAATGGGAAATATATACTCCATAAATGTAAGGGACACACTTTAAACATACCCAATTTGAGAGTATAAGCTACACATTTATGACATTGATCAATCCTGAGACAAGTTGCACACTAAATATTTACATCATGGGCATTAGTGTGAAGAGATTGAAATTAGAAGAAAAAAGAGAATGTTCTACTTTAAGAAGGGAAGCACCACTATAATGGGGTCTCTAAAGAGAAGATAGTAAAAAGTGCCCCAGTAGTGCAGATTTGATCATGATAAGATAGTTATACCCCAGTAGGGCTGATTTTGATCACTAATAAACAATAAATAATGTTTTTTAACTTTTAGGTCTGATTTGATTCTGAAATTTTTCAAATGTTTTTCCCCAACATGGATAATTGTCAAGTAAAATAGCTCAAGGATATAATCCAAAAAATAGGTTAAAGCAAGTGGGCACAAATGTACATACGATGGTGTAATGGCTTAGAAAGCCATATAAAACCTAGCATATGAGAATGTACAAAGTGATAAAATAGACTAAAATAATAATGGAGATGGTTGAGATAACTCTAGATGTACAAGACAAGTGGACATTGCCTACATAGTTCAATGGACTCATGTTCCAACATGAACTTCAGGCTAATGTAGTTCACCCAAGTTTGGGAGAGAATGGAATTAGGAATGATGAAAACTAACCAAGAATTGATTAGACTCATAATGTATGCAAAGATATGTGTGTCTAATCATAATTTTAAGTGCTAAAATTCATGTTACCTAGATGCCTAATTCCATATTATGAGCCTAGATTATGCAAAGTGTTCTTGAGAACTATTCATCAGAGTGATGTTGACATTAAGACTTTGAACCTGAGCATAAAGTGCTTGCTATAGAAAAATAAATTAGGCATCATAAGTATTAATAAATTAGAATGACATAATATTCTAATTGAATTGAGTTAGTTCAAATGTTAATACCTATAACTAATGATAATGGTAAAATAATGACCAAAACCAAAGTTACAACTATTTACATTTAAACAAAAAATCAAAGACAAAAAAAAGATAAACATAAATGAACCTAAATTGAAATTAATATATGATCAATCAAGACTTTAGTAAGAACAAAAATGTTTAAAAACAAAAATCAAGAACATCTTAACAACATGAGATCAAGATATAAATAATAGAGATCTATGTGGACCATCAAGACATGTTTGAACACAATAGAGAAAAGCAAAATAAAATTAAAAAAACAAGACACCATCAACAATCAAATAAATAAAATGGTCTAAGAAAAAATTAATAACATAGGATCAAGATATAAATAATCAAGATCCATGTGAATCGTCAAGATGTTCTAAAACACAAAAGAAATAAGCAAAAACATATAGGGAAACATGAGACCAAGATGAGATAAGAAGTAATAAAAAGAGAAAATGAGAATAAATAAAAGGAGAGGTGAAAAAACAAAACAAAACGCTAAGAAAATAAAAATAAACACACACAAACAAACATACAAGTTAGTGCAGTTTAAAGACAAATGTTCATACACGTGTAGTAGAGACATTACTTTGCACCACAATAGAACAAAGAATAATGACAAAACAATTGTTACTCAATTAAAGAGGAATGATGATAGAAGGAATGGGGGAAGAGAAGAAAAGGAAGGTGTTGGTTGAGATGAATCTAGATGCACAAGACAAGTGGATGCTACCTATATAGCTCCATGGATGCATGTTCCAACATGAACTTTAGGCGAAATGTAGTTCTCCTAGGAAACGAGATAGAAAAAAAATGATGATCAGACTAGCATGATTGATGTTATAAAAGAAATAGAAGATATGACAAAAAATTGAGAATGGTTTTATTAAAAACAAGCTAATGGGATGAGAAAGAATGATTTTGTAAAATGGAAAGTGCGTGGGACATGATGAACTAGTGTTTCTTTGCTTGCAAAATGGCAAGAGCATAACATGGTGGGGTGGGAATGTATAAATGTATAGAAGCATGAGATAATGTTTTTATTCTTTTATGGATTATGTTCTAATGTTTTTGGTATTTTTAAACTATTTCCAATGTTTTTGGTATTTTTGGGATAACATATGCACAAGGTGGGACCATCTAGTCAAGGAGATGCACGTTCCAGAGTAGAGGTTCTAATAAAATAACTAAGCCAACTGTAATGACCCATGCTTGAAAATTGGTGAGAGAAAGGTGTTGACATAGTGGATTGCACTCGAGGTAGGAGGTTGAGCTCCTGCCTTCCACACATCAAAATGGAAACTCCCCTCTCACCTGTGGGACCGGTGAAGCTAGAGGGGAGAGTCTCTAGATAAGGGCTAGCTCCCTATAATGTATCCTTTAGGCCCTAATTTCTCCTACTATTAACAAATAAAATGAAAAAGGGGGGGATGAAAAGGGAGAGAGAGATGCTAAAAATAGAAACTATGCCTAAAAAAGGAAAAGGTGATACACCAGAAAAATGTGACCCACCCAGCCCGAATATACACTTTTCACCAAAAGAAGCACCCATACACTTCATCTAATGTGGGAAAATCTTTTGTAATAGTCAGCTAGGGGTCTATGGAGATACAAGGAGGAAAAAAACCACTAGAGGTGTCCTCAGACACACTTATGGCAGCCATTTCACAGGCACCTATATTCCCTTGTAGACACTTCTGGCAGACCTGTAGAAAGGAGACTTCACAATGCACTGGACATGCTATGATCAATCTATGAAAGCATGAAAGATAATGACTTAACATAAAATAATAAAATAGACATATAATTTAAATTGCAAGTCCAGATAGAGGTAAAAAAGCTAAGTTCTGATTCAAGGTAAAATCTGGCAACTTTGCCTTAAAAACCTGAGAGATTTTTGGGCAGAGTTTTGCCTTAAGGCTATGAGAATGGATCCCTTTCAAATGAGAATTTTTTACAATATATAGAAAGAGGAAGAGAACTTGGCACTTCTTGGGAAAAATTTTGGCACTCTTTTTTAAGTGGCCCATGTGCGTTTTGAACCTTAAGAAGAGGAAATTGTCTGATTGTCAGCTCTTGCTTTGACTTTGGCATCCCACATTAATGTGAAAACATGCACATGCCTCTTTTTTACAAATAGACTACTCCCTTCAAGGCATTTACGTGGCTTGTCTGTTGTTTGCACTGTTTGGTGACTACCTGGCAAGCACTGTTCCAACTACAAGAATAAATCCCTGAGTTGACACCTCCTTTCACCACTTGGATGCTTTATATGTTTCTTGCCTTATCTTCTTCCTAGTTTTGTCTCTTTTTGCTCCTTCAGCCCTTGGGGGTGATCTTCTAGTGGGTTGCTATGTTATTTGGGCTCTTTTTATAGTTGGTGCACAAACATTTAAAAAACCAATGGCTATTTCATAGCTTTAAATTTGATGTCCTCAGGCTCGTCACCCTTGGACTTTCCTCTGGCTTCCTACTTTGCCCTTTTATATGGACTCCCTTCTTAGCACCTTCTCAAAGGGAAGGTGACCCTTCAGCCTTTGGAAAGTGCCCCTTCATTTTGGCTGAAAGTCCCCCACAAGGGCACCTACCCTTCAGGGTCCTTCAACTCCTTTGTCTTTGAAAAACCTTCAGACTTTTCCCCGCAGGTTCCTTTCCACAGACTTTCTTGCAGACATATTCTACAAACTTTTGTCTATGCACATTTTCCCAAATTTATTTAGACCTTTTATCCAAAGGAATTCCTTCAGACAAAAAGTCTAAAATAATTCACTACCTTAGTCTTTCTTTAGGATCTTGGCTGAAACCTCCCCTAAATTCCTTCAGACTTTTTGTCCAAAGGAATTCCTTCAAACAAAAAGTCTGAATGAATTCAAGACTTTGCCTTAAAATAATTCTAAAAGTTCAAAACAAATTTTTGTGGCCCCTTTAAAGTGCTCCATGCCCTCCACAAAGGCTTTTAAACTCAAAAATGCCCTCCACAAGGGCACTTGCCCTTGGTCTTTGGGACACCCCCTTGAACCAAGCTATTGAACCAACCCATTGAACCAAAAATGATTCAATGGTTCAACGATTTAATCAGTTCAAAACTGTGCACTGAGCCCTTTCAACCTTTCACTTGAACAACCATTGAACCAATCCATTGAACTGGTTCAATAGTTTAATGCTATGCACTGAGCCTTTAAACTAAGCATTAAACCAAGCTCATTGAACCGTCTGATGAATCGAGTGATTGAACCAAGTGGTTGAACCAAGTGATGAACCATTTGTTTGAACCTACCGATGAACCTTGCACTAAAATTTTTGTTTGAACCAAGTGATGAACCCACTGATTGAACCAAGGCCAATTGAACCAAGTGATTAAACCAGGTGATTGAACCAACTGAATTAAACCAAGGCTGATTGAACCAAGTGATTGAACTAAGTGTTGAACCAAGGCATTGAACTAGTTTAATGGTTCAATGATGCCAACCTTCTTCATGATTTTTCTTTAGATAAGAGCTTGAAGAAGCCTTGTAAAACCCAGTACTCTCTGAACTGATTCTTCATGCACCAAAAGACTAACTTGCAGAGTCCATAAAAAAACTTCTTTATAGAATCAGTAGAAAATTAAAGCTTTGTAGAGTCCGTAGAAATGGATAGATTCATGCAAAATTAAAAAATGAAATGGCCTAGAATAGCAAGGATAGAAGGGGACTAATTTTTGGCCTGTTGGGCAAAAAATGGTCAACACAAGGAAAATGGGTGACCAAGCTGACTTTAATAGAAATTGAGTATTACCTACATAGTCTTAAAGGACCTCAAGTCAATGTAGTTCAAACAACATGGTTCATGGGTCTAAATGGTGTAATAATGCCAAAAAAGTGGCTATAGGCTTTCCCCCAAAAGATGAGTTATGGTAATGGCAAATGGTAATTGGAAAAGTGAAAAGTGGTTCTATTACTCTTGTTGATAAGAAGATACATGTCCTAGTCATTATGTGAGACAACATAAATTTTTAGTTATAAAAATGCTATCCAACGTCCTTTCAAAATAGTTACTCTATTAATAACTGGCTATATTTGGACTTGAATAATGCTATTGTGATCCCCATTGGCAATCGATTCTACTTCCTTCAAACTTTAAGACAAGATATCCTTATAGCCTTGATAAAATAAAGTTATATTAATGATAAATGATATAAGTTGGTTATAAATAGGTGGGTGATAATGGAATGTATAATGAATGGGTAACAAATGAAGGTCAGGATTTTCAATCACACATAATGTTTTTGATGCTAGATTCACCATTATTTTGGTTGTGGTGGGGTTGAAGACCTCTGAAGATACTCTCGATAGGACCATTAGATTATTCTGTTGTTTTATTTTGAGAGTGGAAACCATCTAATTATGTTGTAGATTAGAATCCATTTTGATTTATTATTAAATAATATCTTTAGTAAATAGTGAAGAAATGGTGTGCTTAGTTATTAGTTCCTTCATGAGGTTTTCACCAATGATTTTTTTTTATAATCCCATAGCACCTCTAAGAAGGTTTCACAAAGAGATGCTAACATTTGATTTTGATTATCTTCTAGTGCCTATGAAAAGGTTTCACTAAAAGATGTTGAGTTTGATCTTTGCTCTTCCCCTAACACCTTCAAAAAGGTTTCACTAGAAGATTATTCTTCTTCTGAATGAATGTGGTCTTGGACCCCTTATATTTTATAAATGGTATGTTTCCATGGATGTAATTTAATAAAGTGTGATTCTGTTGGTTCCAATTGATGTTTGTGGCAATTAAAATGTCAATATAAGGTATATGTTGGGTGGGAATAATGGAATGGTGAAAGGTAGCACAATCCTCATAGAATATATTAGGATAAATTATGTTGATGCTAAATTAATAATCCATAAAAACCATAGAAGGATCATAGATATATTTAAATTGATCTAAAAGGTAATTTTAACTAATGTTGTAACAACCATGACTATAATTTATCTCTGAATGTGATTCTAAAGTAAGGGAATCTAAATCCAATGTCACAATTGATGTTGATTCTATTTTTGATGCTAAATATGATGTTAGTTCATAAAGAAAATCTGAATCTAATTATGATTCTTCATTTGATGTGGTTATTTATTCAATGTTCTATTGAATGCTAATTGTTTGACAAGTAATGGCCTAGATGGCATAATGAGCTCAATAAAAATTTATTCATCTTGGAAGGGTTCAACATAGACTGGTTCATCTAAATGAAGCCACTCAAAGAGAGGGAACTACTTAAGGTATGTCTCAAAAAAATTGTGTCTATCAAAGTGAAACTCCTTAACAAGTGGAAAAAGATCAAGAGACAACTCTACAGAGACTAGCTTGTCAAAGAGATGAGGATATTTAAAAATAGGTAAAATATGAATAAGTAACTTATAATAGGATGAATTTTCATAAATGGGTGTTTCATGATAACATCATGGTTTTGGTTCATAATTGGTTGTAAAATATCAACTTTTAACACATTATGATCCTCATAAGATGGCTCTTGAAGAGGTAATGGTTCATGTTAGGGTTTAAAGAACATCATAATTTTTTTAAAGTGGGGAACATTTAGTTTAGTGGGAGAAATGGTTTATAGTTCAAACATGCACTCTCCAAAAATTATACTATTGAATAAGTGATAAAAAATGATTGGTTCATCAAATAAAGGTTCTTCAATAATAGGGTCATCAAAAACTAGTGATGGGCCAAGAATGGTAATGACTGGACTCTTCATAGTTTAGTTTCTTGTGCAAACAAAAGGAGAAGATCTTAAAATGGTAATGACTAGATGATTCTTAGTTTGGTTTCATGTGCAAACCAAAGGAATAGGTCTTAAAATGGTAAAAATTGGATGCTTCTTAGTTTGATTGCTTATGCCAACCAAAAAATGGGGTCCTAAAATGGTAACGATTAGATGCTTCTTAGTTTGGTTACTTGTGTAAACCAAAAGAGGAGGTCCTAAAATGGTAATCCTAGCACATTATGGAGCCTAATTACTTGCACAAGCCAAAACATCCAAGTCTTCTTGATAAATCCAATCTTGCTAGTCTCAAGTTGGATCATAAGTTGGATCTTGATTGTGTTCCCATGACTGATTTTTATGAGGTGGATAGAAATCTATCTCACAAACCATATTATCACCATTGGGGTCTTGACTAAAGTCATAAAAGTAATTTTGTGTGGCCATTATATAATAATTTGGATTATCCATGGCTCCACCATACATGTAACTAGACATATCCAAATTTAATTAAGAAATCTCTAAAAAAAAGGCTTAGAGTTCTGCAAACTCTGAAAAATGATGCCCGAAAGACAAAAGGTTCAACCTTGGTCGAAAGGGTGGAGGTGTATCTCAAAAATGGTTTGTGCCCATATTTGGCATAAAATATCCTAATCTCAAATGTCTAATGTCAAAGTATTTTTGGGGAAAGGTTATGTTCTCCCAAATAAAGGCACAAACAATGATGAGGATAGGTGCTTGAATAAACAAACAATCAATAGTCTTCAAATTTGGGTAATCATTTAACCAAAGTTATACAACCCAAAAGAGAAATATATATGTATTATCCCCATTAATTGATGCCTAAATATAAATCAATCAATATTTGGATCCAAACTTGACAAGGTTAATTTAAAATGCAATGTTGAAGACTAGGATTTGACCAAACAAGCTAGACAAGAGCAGATAGCATGATGACACATAAATGATGTCCAAATGGCACATACACAAACATGTTTAGAAAAAAAATATCAAGGCGCAAGTGTGATGTAAAATGGACAACATAACACCTCTTTAAACAAAATAATGGCATATAAACAATTTTATTTTGACATGGTTTATAAACAAACAAAAAAGTTTTAGTCTCAAAACATACCAATAAAAAATGAGCAAAATACACTAAGTATAATTGTCCAAATCCTAGTAAGGGTATGGCAATGTGGGGTTGACTAAAAATAATTGGTTTTTTATCATTTATATGGGGATAAATTATATAATGACTTTCACATCATGATGCAAAATAAAAACATGTAATTGGGTGTCTGTGGCACTTGGCCTATTGTAAAAAGGTCTTACCCTTTTTACAACTGCTACATCCATTGCTTGCTCAGTGTAGTGTGATGTCCAAATTATAGATACATCCTATGTATAACTCCAACACTAGAAGGTGGTTTAACCACTCAAACCTCTGATCCTATTGGGAGTGGTTGAAGTCAATGCTAGGAGATGAAACCCTAAATTAAATCTTCCCTATAGAAATTGTGAGAGGTAATGAAGTCCCCCTCACAATCCAAATTTGCATAAAATAAATGACATAAGATAGAAATACTTTATGATCACCTCAATATCACCCAATACTATTGTTATTTTTAGAGTGCTTTAAATGACATTATTTCGATGCCTTGAACTAGGCATGTTTACAATAAGGATGGTGTTTTTGATTCCAAAAGTTTCCTAAAGGGGACGGATGGAAGAGCATACACACATGAACCTTATTTTTACCAATCAATTAATTAATCATATATTTCATACAAAATTGAAAAATGAGTCCAATTTTAAGCATTAAAACAAAAGTTTGGTGATGTTTGTTTTGGCCCTTGGCCTTAAATTATGAACTTTGAAAGAAAATCACAAAACTTGATCAAGAAAAATTACCCTAAAAAGTTTTCATAAGCACCAAATTAAAGAGTTTTAGTTCATTTTAAATATATATAAGAGGTATAAAAATCATGTTTTTCCATATCTTTAGCTTGGTCTTGCAAATAAAAAGTTAGTATGTCCTTTAGCTTTGAAGCTATCCTAAGTTTGGAATAATGTCGGTGGTTATCTCTCTACCCAAAGGCATCACCCCAAAAGCAAATGTGTTAGATTAGAAAAATTTAAATATATTTTAAAAAAATTGTGAAACATATATGAAACTTGAATCTATATTGATATCAAATACTAAAAATTTAAGAAAAAACCCATGGTTTTAAAAAAAATCATCAAAAATAGAGTTCATATGACCCCAAACCAAGCATTTTAAAATGCCTTATTAGCTCTCAGGTATGTGTATTTAAGAAAAAAAGTGACCACCAATAATTATATCTAACCGTCAATGGTTTAAAATGACCATCTTCAGTTGAAATGATCATAAGTGGTTTGTTCAACTGTTGGTAGTTCCTCTAACAATTGGAAGTTATCTATGAAAATCCATGAAGATACAAATTGGACCAAACCAAATTAGAAAATCATTTAGAAATACTTTTAAGCATCTAAATTTAAAATTTAAAGTTGCCTTATTCTCTCCTTCATACATGGGATGCATCTTGTCCCACCGGGCATGCCAAAATGTAGATAAGATTATAAAGAAAGTTAGTCAAGCATTAATCAAGAAATCATGAAAAATGCATTAAAGACAACAAAAATTAGCCTATCTATTCATGTGGGAATTTAAAGTAATAATAAGAAACACTTGAAATAAAATAATGTCAAATTACCTTCCCACATGGATTCATCATATAAATATAGCTCAAAATCATGTTCTCCCTTGATCAAGAGTTCTTGTCTTCAACAATAATAGTGGCCAACTCCTCCAATGTCTCAAGAAATCTTTGTAAAACCTAGTCTTATGATTTGGAACCACTAAACTATCCTATTAATAAAGCTTAAAAAAAAATCAATGGTCAAATGCAAAGGATTGTGGAGATGTGTCTTATCCTTTCGGGCATGCCAAAATGTAGAGAGGATTACATAACATGATTAGTCAAACATTAGTCCAATAAATCAATGGAAAAATGCATAAGAGTAAACCAAATTAAGACTATTTATTCATGTGGGAATTGAAAGTAATAATATTAAACACTTGGAAGAAAACAATGTCATATTACTTTCCCAAGTGGATTCATCATACAAATACAACTCAAAATCATGTTCTCCCTTGATCAAGAGTTATTGTATTTATCAATAATGGTGGCAAATCCTCTAGTGACTCAAGAATTCTTTCCATAACCTAGGCTCAAAGTAGATGAAATATCTAAACTAGCCTATCAATGAAGCTTGAAAAATAATATCAATGGTAAAATGTAAAGGATTGTGGAGACAATTTAACATTAAACATTACATAAATAAAGCTTAAAAATGATGTTCATGGCCTCTCTATTTATAGATTTTTGAGATTGATTAGGATCAACCATGACCATCCATCTTAAGATTGAGATGTGTGGCCATGAATTAATCCAATTATATAATTAAATCCATAAATATCCCTCATAAATATTTGGGATAGAGGGGCATTTAATAGGCATGAAAGGTCTTAATGAGGCATGGGAGACCCATAATCCTGATATTTTATACATTTATGGTTTATGGATGCCTCCCCATATTATGATGTCATTAGGTGATGTAGTTAATGGAAATCAATTTCTAAAAATAAATATTCAACAACTCTCATGGAAAATCCACTTAAGCTCTTGATTTGGATCAAGTATCCTTAAACAAGGTTAATCAACATTTATTATATTATTTGAAAATTGAACCTCAATTAATCAAATGGTCAAAAAGTCATATTATTGGGTCATAATTTGACTTGAGAAGAATTGGAAGGTGATGTTAGATGTATTAGAACTATATTCCCAATTAGAATTCTACCAACACAAAATAACAAAGGTACGTGAAGTGCACCAATGAATTATAAGAAAAGAGTGATTTAGAGCACAAAAAAGTGAAATCATCATTTTGACTCAAAATGAATTGATGAAAGTTAGGTATCACATAAAATGCATTACCCTATTAGGGATACTTTGACCTAAATCAACACTTGTAAATGACAAGTTTGAACCATTTAGGGTGTTTTATGGATTTTGACCTAAAATATGAATTTGAGTTCAATTCAAGTAAGATTTACAATTTTAACACAAATTCTTTTAGGAATTAGATGTCCATAGTAATGATTTGAAGCACATAAAAAGGTCTATGAGATATCTTAGAGTGAATATATCCATTCATGATCACTGATCATTTTTTGTTTTATGTCACAACTAGATCATTCTTGAGCCATCATTTCAAGAATATGTTGTTCCATGGAATGTGCCAAAAGAAAGTCAAATGTCTATGAGTTTTTAGTTGTGCAAGCAACCATTCATCAACATCTCCAAATGGTTGCACATGAGGACAAAGTTTATTTGGCCCTTGACCACAAGCCTTCCCCTTTTGGCATAAATGAAGATATTTCCATCCATGAAATTAAAGATATTATTTCAAATCCTCATCATTCCTTATATATGTAGTTACAATAATGATTATTTTCTTATAAGTGGACGAGAATATCAGGCATGGCAAAAGGCATCTTCTAGCTGGAAGTATCTTGGCAGACTTAAAGGCTTGTTCTATAAATTTTTAAATTATGACCCATAGTTCCAAAATTGAGAAGGGTAAAACATGTATAAATAAAAGGCTTGTCTTTTATTCAAGAGTTTGGTTGGCCAATGTATTGGTCATTATGCTGGTCTGTGTCTTCTTTAGTATAGGCTCTTCCACATTTAAGGATCACTATTTTTTTGCATATTGTCTCTCTTGCTAAGGTGGTTGTAAATAAGAGAATGTCTATATGAATCCTATGTCCAACATGGATCAAATCCACCATGATTATCCCCATGGAAGAATTTTGAAATGTTGATGTATGTAATATTTTTTACAAGGTTAATGAAAATGCATGTGGTTCTCTACTATTTTTTTGTTGATGAAGTGTAGTAATATGTTTTACAAATGTTTTTGATAGGACATCTCATTCCCTGCTCATTAATAGTTGTCATCTTGGGCTTAGAACCAGGTTATAAATCCCTTTTAGCATTATATTTGTAAATATGTTGTTGAATAACTTGTTAGGGAACCCTAGGTCTATGGATTCAATGGGAAAAGGCAAATCACTCTTGGTAGTACCATTAGCTTGCATTTAAGTTTTTAGTATCTTTGCATTAGGTGATGTCATGAATGTTTGAAAGAATCCCTACTAATTTTAGACCTCCATTGTACCACCCTCCCCTTTTTATAACTATCAACTTATCTTACCTAGTCCTACCCCATAAATAATATGCCCTTTACATATCTTAAGTTTTATTTGCCTACAGATGCATAAACATTATATATTTAACATGTGTCTATGTTTTGTGATTTAAATCCCAAAATTACAATATTTTATTAAACCCTTGTGTTGTTGAACATTCTTTCAGATGAATCTTGCAATCATATTCATATATGTCTTTAGTACCTTGCATCTAGCCTAGAACATTTTCTCATTTTGTGTGACAACCCTTCCCATGTAGAGTGAGTGAGTTTGGTTATGTTTTGGTCATATTTATGTTGCTTTTTTGATGATAATCCTCATGGATATTGAATTTCATAATCTCTCCATATGAGAAATCTATCTCATAGGTCCTCTAACCTTGGTTTAGGTAGTGCCAAAAGTAGAAGGGAGCTGACCATACCCTATATAGGTGTCTCTCAGTCATTTTCTCCAATTTATTCCATTATTGATGCCAAATAATTATTCAGATATAATGACATACTATGGGTTTCTCATCATTATTTGCCATGTTCTTAAAGTGTGTAAGGCTAGATTAGAGAGGTGTACAAATGAGAACCAACACTCTCTAAAAGAGAGAGTTTATTTTTACTTGAGGAATTATGTCCAAAAGTGATCTACATTATCTTCTAAGAGTACATCAAGGTCTATAAATGAGGTGAGAGAATGATAACCCAAGCTAAGTATCTCAAATAAATCATCATCTAGTGAGGATGCCTCTTGAAAAGGCATATTTTCAAGACTGTCACTCTCTATCTTGTTGATTGGTTTACCAACACTGCCTCTTATTTCCTTACTCAACTCATAATCACCTAGGAGAAGTGAGTAACCTAATTATAAAGCTTCAAACAAATCTTCACTATGTTCTTAATTGATACAAGGGAGATCAAAATAAGGATTTACTTTCTCTTCTTCATGCTCAATCACATCAAAAGGGAGATCTTGAAACAAGTTAATGTCTCCTTCATTTTCTGATTTAACTTCTTCATTTATTTTGAAATATAAAATGCATTTTCTCTCGCCAAGGGGAGTACCAATAAATATTTATTCTTATTACACACTTTCCTCATGTTCATCACACTCTCCTTGAAAATCACATGCATCTGTAACTTCTTCATTTATCCTCCATATAATAGGATCCTATTTTATAAGTGAGATGATGGGAGGGTAATGAATTATCTCATGAGTTTGCTTGGGGATCAAGTATTTAATTTTTTAATTTAAATTCTTAATAATGGAAGATTCTTGTAGGAATTCTTGGGGAGATAGTAAGTTAAGTTGTCTTATGGGTGCTTGGTTTTCTACCTCACCATTTCCTTCTTCACCCTTATGATTCACTTCATCAATTTTAGATGTAACCTAAATTTTGGCCTTTTCAACACTCATTTCTTCCTTCATTTGGATGTTTTCTTGAATTGAATTTCATGAGGGAACAACTATAGACACAAGGTCTTCTTTGGGCTCAAAGTCAATAACACTCACCACTTCCTATTTCTTCCAATAGTTAACAACCTGGTTCCAAGGTAGGAATTTGAAAGTAGTAGGTTCACTTGGAGGTTTAATTGACTCTCTTTGAGGCTCCATCTGAGAATATTAAATAGCTTCATGAGGACAAGGAGCACAAGAGGGATGATATGGTAAATAAGAGTCTTCTTAAGGAATGATGGAAAGAGATTCATCCATAAGACTTGGCATGACATAACTAGGATTCATAGCACAAGAAGGCCTCCAAGATGTTATAAGATTTTTTTTATTAAATAAGGGTAGGTGTAGATGGAAGGAAAATTGGAACACAATAATTTTGACCCAGGGTAGGAAGAGATGGATGAGGCTATTTGGGTTGGATTTCTTTATTCTTCCACCTCACTAACCTATCTACCCACCATTGGATCATGGTTCTCATTTCATGAAATTCATAATTCATGACACAATTATTTTATTCTAAATTTTTTTTCCACCCACTTGTTAACATCTACACTATTTTCTTCATCTTCTCTATGAGGTGAAAAGGAATCACATCCAATTCTCTATCCCACACTCTCATCACCCCTTCAGACTTTAGCATATTTTGTTTAAATGCCAACAAATATATGGTAAGGGACACATGATTCTGATTTGGATATGAAGTAGTAGGATGTGAGTATGACTAATAAAATTCATGATAAGGATGTTGAAGCATATAATTAGAGTAATAGTGAGCTTGATAAAAAACACTATAAATTTGATATGAATCATCATAGTCCTGACAAGACTGGTTATAAGGCTGATAATACTCTTTGTGAGGTTGACTAGGATAATAAAAAGGTTCATATGGATCATGATAGGACTCATATGGATCATGACCATATTGATATAACTCATTATAAGGCTGATAGAGAAGTATAACATATGAATATTTCTCATACATAGCCATAAAAACAACATCATGATAATGCAATGAAGATACACTTAGAACCTATTCTTGGACTATTAGAAGTAGTTTATTGAGCTTGTAGTTACCAAATACTTCATGAATAATATTTCTACAAATGTAATTTCACTAAGACCAACACCAATATATCCCATTGGGTGTGTAAAAAATTATTGATTATGAGACTTGCACCCTTATGAAAGTAGTTTTATGCCTTCATAGTTTAACTAACATGGAGAAAATATTAGGATATGGGTGGCCTAATAAGTTTATTGAATCTCTATATTCTAAGGGCTATCTCCCCTTGATGTATCAGTTAGGATCTCTACTCTACACTAGTAGCTTACAAGGGAAAACAGAAGGTAAAGTGAAAGGAAAACATATCTAACTGAGGTGACACACTAAAATATAACCTTAACTTGTCTAATATACACTAAGAATGCTGAAAAATAACATGGAAATGATTTCACTTCTCAAAAGAGAGGTATCCATACATCAATGTTTCACATAGAGGCTTGGTTTGATGCATGATTTAAGGCAACTAATCAATAGGTCTATCAAGGATAGTAAAGAAAAATCACACTTTCCATACATATAAGATGATTTAAGCACATTATACAACCTATAATGATGGCCTAACACTTTAAAATAGGTAAATAGGAAAGGAAAAGATGAGATGGATCATGTACTATCATTATCATTCATTAACTAACCAGTAACATACACTAAAAACAAGCTTTGTAAATGTATTGATTCAATCTTATTCATTCAAAATAGGCAAGTACAAGTGTTTTTATTAGAATTTAATTTCTAAAAATTATGTTAAGTATTGTTTCAAATTACAAACATAGGCTTACATATAGAGATAATGAGAGAGAGGAGAGAGATAAATACAATATCCACAAAATAAAGAAATGTAACCTTCATTTAGTCCTTCTCCAAACCCAGCATAGAATTTCATTATTAACCTTTCCTAAACCTTTTTAAAATGGTTTATATGTTGATCCAAGACATGTATTTAGGTTTTTAATTATTCCTTAGGCATTGATAATGTTTGACCAACACAACCTCCTAAATCTTTACTTACACACCCCTATTGGTCAAGAAGTCATTTCCATGAAAATAAGCCATAAAGCTTAGTCAAGTCTCATTAATATATCCTTTTAAACCTTCCCACATTATTTATGAGTACCCTCCATTTTTGGGTTGTTATAATCTCTTTGAGTGTAAGTTTGACTTTATCTCTTTGCTAGGCATTTGAAAGGAGGAAGATCTTATTAGGAGTCTTTGAGACCATTTAAAACCTTGAAATCTTATCATAATAAAGTATAAATTTTTTATACCCTTTAAGTGGTGTGTAAATAATTATAAAACTCAATAAAACCTTTGTAAATGGTTTTATGCAACCATTTGGGTGTTTTGACTAATTGACTCCTTCATGAACAAAGAGGCATAGGAGAGAGAAATTGAGTTTTATTTTGAACAAGAAAAATTCCATCCATGGAAGGATTATAAAAATGAATTTAGACTTTAAAAAAATAATTTTTAACCATAAAGTATCCCAAAATATTCAATTTTACTCATATAACATGCTTTAGCACTCATTCCTTGTAACCCTAAAAACTTATAAAGCTCCTTGTCAGGAATATTGTACAAATAAAATTAGAAACTTGGAATTTTTTTTGAGTACCCTATATCCCCTTAAATCTCCAAAAAAAATTTAGTGATCTAAATCTAAGTGGAAGTACTCATTTTCCTTCATTTTATTCTCCAATTAGGCCTAATTAGACTTCTTAGGCCTAGAAAGAGAAAATTGGCCCAAATTACCACCCACACATGTGAAACTAGACAAAAGTGTTTTATTAAATTTACTTAGGCCATAACCAATCTCAATTTGAATATTATGGTCCTAGAAGTTTGTGAAAATAGTCAAACCATGAAATCACCTTGCTACCTAATCTTGTTTTGAGCTTGTTTAGGACTGGCTTGGAAAATGGGGTTGGTTTGATCAACTATAGAATATAATTTGAATTTTTTTGGGTTTTAATAGATATTAAACATAATAAATGACATCATAAAATTATTTTTAATTTCTCCCCTTCTTATAACACCTCAAAAACATCAAAAACATGTAAAAATCAAGCATTTGTAGCAATTTGTACAAGTGTAATCAACATAAAAATATATGTGGGTAAAATAATTGGAGAAATAAAAAACATCCAATAGGTTTTAGGATAAAAATATGGTATAATATGTGCATTTGAGGTACATTTTCCTTGACTAGTCACAATCAAGGTTTTAAAAGGGCTTAAGACATGTTTAGGGTCTTAATGCTTGTTCATAAAAAATAGATCACAAATTGACATAATTACACTTGGAAAACCTTCTTTACTAACCTCCTCAAATATCCTAAAAGTATCATATCCCCATGTAAATTTTTAGTGAGTTTACGGTGGTTTGTTTATCATTCTTGAGCTTTGAGAGGGGTCTACATTGATTTTTGGATATATTAAATCTATATTAATATTGAAAGACATTTATATACCTATAAAATAACCCCCAATATTATTTCACATGCTTTTGTATACCTTGTTACCCTAATGTATGTTCATAGTGTATTGATTAGGGTATTTAGGGTTTAGAGCCTATCTCCTTCTTGCTAGCCATCAAGGTAATTTGGGTGAAACCTAAGATTTTTTACTACTTGAGAGTGTATTTAGACAATTTTAATTACTATTAAATACCTCTAGTACTATTCATGAATTTGGATATGCTTATTTCATGCTTTGAGTTCACATAGACCCTTTCATCTTATGGCTTCCCCTTGCCAAAGGAATGGACCAAATATGAGACAAAATAGTGACTATGCCCATTATTTTTATGGCCTTTAAATTAAAAATTTATTCATTTTTAAAATCATAAACATGTTTTTTAATAAATTTCAAAGCATGATCAGACATATAGATCCCTCAAACTCAATCTTATCCCATAAATAGTTGTAGGTGATGACTGTGACTGCAGGGTTTTGATATGACTGAGTTGGAATTTAGTTAAGTCAAGATTTACTCATGTTTTATTTTGGTAAAATAAACTTATGAAATAATTTAAATATTATAAATATGTCTCATAACTCTTTCACCATGCTATCAGGTCTTTTTCATGCTCAAGACTAGCTTTTCTTTATGTAGCCACCTGTAGGTGTCTATTAAAGTGATTTACTACATTAGGTGTTTCAAGATATATTGGTGATATCCTTAATGGTCTTGAAATTTTTGGAGATTTAATTAGGTTCATAAGGAATCTTTCCAACACCTATGCTTCTAACATTAATATTAAGATCAATCTGGCCTCTAACCACTTGTAGGTGTCCTTTTAGGGCATTTGAGCATTGTGTCTTCTATACTCTTTAGGTTTAGGATCTCACTATCAAAAAAATAGAAATTTTAAAAATTATTCAGCTTGTATTTATCTTTTATTTATGTCTAAAACTCTTTTTCATTTTACTCTATCATCTTTATTTACCATGCTTAAGATCCACTATCATCTTCCAACTTGTAAGTGCATTTTTTAGTGTCACCTTGCCTGCATTCTTTATTTTTCAGGTCCTCATCTTCATACCCATAATCTCCTCAATATTCCATGAACTTATTAAAGTTTAAAAATATATTATAATACTTTAAAACATGATCTTCCTCTTTTATTAGTTTTCCCAAGCAGTGTATGACACTAATAACCTATAGGTGGCCTTTTATGGTAATTGACTATGTTTTTTGTGATTCTAGGAACTAACTTCCATGCTAGAAACCTCCAAATGATAAATGGAATCAGTTTAATTATTAAGTGGGTTAGAAAAACCTTCATATACCTCTATTATCTCTTTAAACCACTTTTCCTTGCTCATTTTTACATAGTATTATATAGACCTATAGGTGTCTTAAGTCTGTCAACTCAATTTCACCTTTCTCTTGACTTTCTAGGTAGTTTGGTGTTATTTGATCTCTTTTATGAGATATATAATATAATATCTCATTAAATTTTATATATTTAAAGATCATTTATGTTATTTTAATGATGATTAAGGTCCAAAATGAGGACCTATAGGCCTAGGGGCCTGTAGGTCTCATTTGATTATATAATTTATCCAGGGTCATCCCTTGAACTCTTGGGTCTTTCAACCATATCCAACCAGTTCACACTACCATTTTAATTATATTATAATGTATTCTAACACATTAAGATTGTTTTAAAGTTAATTATTTCTTGATCTATTAAACAATCCATATAATTATTGTTGATGACTGTTAGATTGCCATCTCAATCTCATTCTCATCTTTCACCTACAAGTGACTTGGTTGATTCTTCAAGGCTTATGTCCTATGTGAGAATTGCAATGAATTTTACATCTCCATGTTTTTTAATCTCTCATTATTATTTGAGGTTGACCTTAGTCCTAAATGTGGACCTATAGGCCTAGGGCCTGTATGTTACCTTTTGACTATTTAGTGTTATACAAAGAGCTATTTCTATAAGGCCTTAGAATTGTCAAAATTGTCAACCACCACACACTTTCTATATCAATCCTTATTAATCCTTCATGGGATCATAGATTATAATACAATTATCAATCCACCTTTTATCAACTCTAACTTTCTTAACTGATTTGTATAGAGTACATACATAATCAACTAATATATGAGGTCTATGAGCTATCTTGGAGAATTCTAGTTAGTCTGAGTAAATTAGTGATGGAAGTGAGGTAGTCATAGAGTAATTAATGTATGAATATATGTAGTAAACCTTTCATGAGTAATAGACATCTTCAAACTATTCTTATAATTTTTACAAATATGTTTAATAATGAGACACCTATAATCTTCAGTAGAAAGTATGCATGTATTACCATCTTGATTTTTATAATTATAATGGTAAAATATGGTATAAAAAAATTACACCATGGTATACCTCTGATACTTGATCCCATTTCAAAAATCAAACTTGCAATAGACTTCTCAAACATAAACCATTTTCCTAAAAGTAGGCACACTTGACTAATATGGACCGAAAACACATCTTAGATCAAATAACATGGAATACATGAAAATAATGTATTATCCATGATTTATGAAAAATTATAAACCTCTAAGAGTGACCACCATGAAGGGGAAAAATAGAGACTTGTAGCATAATCCATTGAAACACCTTATACACTAAGACACTCTTATTCCAAATGAAATTACCTCATAGAAATGATTTGGCTGATTAAACCAACATGAAAAGGATATCCATGAATTATAAAAACCATCCTAAAAACCATTATTCTCCATACATTTCTTAAGTGGAGAAATAAGAGCAAGAATAGACCCCTCTTGGATGAATAGGCCATATTGACCTTCTGTCACTCTTAGCAATTGTTCATAAAGGAGAAGAAAAAAATATGAAAACCAATATCACTAATTTAAATATTACTAGGACCCCTAATAATGGCCAAATTTTCATCTCATAACTCTCTCTTTGTTGGCCATATCAAGAAAATTTGATGACCCTTTTAGAGCTACCAAGGAGCTTGATATAAGAGATAAATAGGTTTTCTTCATTTTAAGACATGAAACCTCTTTAAAATATTTTTTTGACCTTATCATGGAAAAATAAGATCCTAAAATGCCTAAATCTCAATTTTACCTTGAATAACTCTATGGATGGCTTCAAAATAATCTTTTTTGGCACTAAAACTACCATAATCACTTGAGAAGTCTAATGAAACCAATGTAAAATGTATCCATTGGATATTTTCATGCATGCATAATTAAATCATGTCTTGACAAGAAAATTTTCAATTGGTAGGGGTGAAAATTTGACCTTTGAGGTTAGAATTGTCAATAATTCCCATCTAGATTGATTGTGGTTAGTTTGGAGCTACCATGCCCTCTGTAAATTTCACCTAGGGTAGATTTACCTTTCTCATTAAATTTCATAAGATGTTTGGTTTTTATATTTCTAATAAAATGGGCTAAGGTCTCATCATCCTCCTAGTCATTGTCTATAGGGATCTCATTAGAAATAAGAGAATAATTGACCTTGTCATCCAACCTATCCTCAAATTTATTAGATGTAATAGTTATATTTACCATTGGGAGATAATATTTAACAATGAGGAATACAAAGGATTGATGAAGTAGGATATAGGATTTTTCCTCTTAATAATCTATAATGTTAATCTGAAGAGACATGAATAGGAAAAAGGAATTTGAATATGGGCATTATGCCTAAAATAGTTCAATAAAAGTAAATGGTGAGAGTATAGGACATAATACTTACCTTCAATACTAATATACTTAATGAGGTAGAATAAAATATTTTCCAAAGGTTAGGGAAGAAATGTTATGAATAACCCAACATTAGAGTGGTTAATGTACTCCTTGGCCTTGAATAAAGCCTGAACCAACTCCTTTTTCTTACTTATATTATTGAATTCCCAAGCCCCTCTACCACCATGTCAGTGACTAACATAATTATATAGTTATAAACCTCCAACATGATCCCCCTCATTTGAATGGTCATATCAATCCAAGAATTGGAAAAACCAAGAGTGAGTCAAAGGTTGTATCCATGTATATGCTCAATGAAAGGAGTGAGACCTTCATGCTTGAGTTTAAGATATATTTTGGTATTTTATTTGAGGTTGGTGCATGAAATAGGTAAAACCCTAACTTTTTCACCCCCCATTTTCCTCACATAATGCAGAGCCCCCTTGTTGCCTTTATGAAGTGTCAAATTTGGATTAGCAAAGAATGTGAGAAAAATAAAATTATTTATTATTGCGATGATATTAATCACACCAAAAGTGTTATTATTATGATATTACAAATTATTAATTTGATGGTGCTTACTCATTGTGATGATAGTATTCTAACTCAGGGTGGAAGTGGGGTCACCATTAGAGAACATGTGTAGAGTATCCATGTTAGAATTTTCCTCAGTGATGTTTAAATATTGAATACTATTTTTCATGAGATAAATGGTTTTGCTATATGTTGAGGGACCATAGTCCCTAAGACTTAAGTCTATCTTCCTCATTGAACACTAGGGAGAAATTAGAGGGGATATTATTTAGTTGGTCCCAACTAGTGACACATATAAAACATATGATTAGGATGTACAAGTTTAATTTTAATTAATTATTTTTATTTTTATTTGAAACATTAATCCATCAACACAATGAGATAACCCAAATTCAAATTTTTACACAAGTAAGGCTTGTATCACATAGTGAACACATTTAAGAGGTAAGAGAAAGTGGATTCATATAAGGGGTATAACATTATCCCATTATTATAAAAGAAACATCCTTGATGAACCAATAAAATATTAAATTTTGAAGCATAAATGTTCCTCAAAAGGATAAGCTAGGTTATTATTCAATAAACTCAATCAAACATATATGTAACAATTATCAAATATTTCTAGTGTTTTTGAACCATGGGGATGAAACATAGATTCACTCAATTCTTTAATTAGTGTAACTTTATTTTATAAATACAATTATCCTTGATTTTACAAATAAGGTTTCACATGACATAATCTTTTTTCATTTTAAAAGGTCTTAAACAATGCTTTATCTTATTAAAAATTTATAATTATCAAATTTGAGCATCATTTTCATTATTAGGTATTTGGATTTTCTTGAAAACTAGAAATTAATATTAATCCAAAGCTTTAATTCAATAAGTTGATGACAATTTTTTATTTAGTTCCAAAAATGCCATGATGATATCTATGATCCTTCACAAACCAATTTAAATCCCTCAAATTTCTAATGTCAAATAATTCTTATAAGTAGCATGTGCAACATAAGTATAATTCCATTCTAAAATCATACTAAAAAAAATTGAGCACCATTTCATGGTGAAAATTTAGTATGAAAAACCAAGTGCCATATGAATATATAAATATCATTATGTTTAAATAGAAGAACAATTAATGAATCTCTATAATTAAAAATCTCCTTAAACCTAAAAAAATTATAATTTTTTTTTTAAGCTAAATCCTATATAAAATCACCATGTCTAGTGAGAGGAGGATGATGTCATGAACCTACCTATACAGATTCCCATCTTGACCCTTTATCTATTTTTCAAGATACTTATTATCCCCCATATTGACAAAAGGAGAAAAAATTTCACATTATGAACATACTTGAAACAACCTCATACAAAGGGGAAAATTGGGTTTTCAACCTGTGAGAGGCTCCAATTCATAACCCATAACCCACTTTAAACCAATATGAGCAAAGCTCTTATGGGACCCATATTTATATAATGCTTACTCATAAATATTTTAGTGTTTTAAACATGTCCTATTGAGAGGTTACTTGTATATTATTGACACTTTATATGTTACTTGTCCATTAAAGTTGATAAAAATATTTTATATGTTATGAGATGTATGTTTTGATTATGCAATAATAGTTATATGCTTAGAATAGATGATTATTTTATGAATTGATATCAATTTAACTTTTTAGTTTCTAATTATTATGTGTATCAATTCCACACCACTATAGGTATTATTATTACTCATGTAATTGAATTATACATGTGTTTAGATGATTGGTAATAGTTAATTACCATTGATATGTATTGCCTTGGATTTTTCATGTGCATGATTGTGTGGATTGAGATCACTTACATTGTTTATATTCTATAGATTTAGCTATTTAGGGTAGGGAATTTTATGTGCACAATGTTTTTCAAGTGACAAGGGAGGCTAACAAGGGAACTAGGACTACACTAGGCATGATCACATCATGGGTGGAGTGGAAACATGCCTACTTGACCTTGCCTTGACCCAAGCCACTCCTTGTCTCATTTGTGGACCTAGTTGGAAGTGTAGACTTCATTACCTCCTAACATTATTCATCCCCTTGAATACTATTCATACATTTCATTCTTAACCTTAGGATCTCTCTTTAATTTTTATTTCTTTCATAAAGTATTTTTAAGCCACTTAAGTGGTCCCCTTTGACTTAAAACTCAGATGGATTGGGGTAACCAAATTTTTAGAGTGTCATAAAGTAGTTTTTAGATATTTTATGTTTATATTTATGTCCTTATGCCAATAATAAGTTTGGAGAGTACTTATAGTATCCTTAGAGGACCTTTTAGGTAACCCATGTTCCATTTAAGTCATGTGATAATGGGTTCATTTATTAGGTATGTACTTGTTTTCTTGACTACATAGGATTGTAATTGGAGTTATTGAGAGGGAAGAATTTATGAACATGAGCTAAGGGATGGGAATGGACACATGTAACCTTCCAATTGGATTGTATAAAAATTAATTTTAGCCAATATGAGGAATAAAATTGCTTCCTTGAGAGGAATTTTCCTCATTTTTAAAAATTAGAGTGAAGAAGAGAAGGAGAAATGCAAGGAGGAGCTTATAGGAAGATATTAAATGAGGATAAGAACCCTTTAAAAATATTGGAAGAGGTTTTCATGAGTGGATTTAAGAAGGAACTAAGGTAGGATTACATGTTCCATTTGTTTTAATTTTATTTAAATTAAACTTAACTTTATTCTTTCCTTTGTTTGTAAGTTTTTAAGAGTAGTAAGGCCATTTGGATTACCCTCTTTATTTATTTATATTCTATGGTTGTTACAATGGAAACCATGTGGTTTACATGCCATTTTTTATTGGAGATGTAGTAACCCTTATAATTCTTATCTATTTTTTAATGTCATTTTATTGTCTTAAAAAGAGTTATGGTACCTGTATTTGTGTGAATTTACATGTGTGTTGTGCACTCTTGGGTATTGTTAATGATAATTAGACCAAAATCCAAAGACCCTCTACATATTTTGATTATATATATAGGAATAAACTAGTGGACCTCCGAATGCCTACCTATGTGGTGCTTTGTTTTATGTATTGATAGTTTTATAGCAGAACCTTAGTTCTTAATGTCTTTCTATGTGGTTAATTGGCATGACCAAGAGATGGTAGAGCAAGGTAAAATTATCCCTACATTATTATTATAATTTGGTAGGACAATTTTTTTAGAAGTGTGTATGGATACCTTGTGATATTTTATCATTTTAAACAATGTTTTTATTCTTTGTAAGCAATTTTTGGAGATGAAAGCTTTTTTTGTGTAGTTGAGCTTATAGCCACTTAGATGTATTTCCTAATGAGTGCTCATAGCCTAGTATTATTACATATAAACCTAAATTTATTAGGTTAATCACCATAAAACATGATGTTATGATGATCTGATCTATAAATTTTTGGATCGAGGGTGTGTAAGGAAGATACTTGATGATGTAAAAAGGATGGGAAGTGAGCCCCTCCTTTAATTGGCCTTGGGTTATGAGTGGAGTTATTTGAAGAAAAAATTGTGATTTATTTGATAAATATGTGAAGAAATAATATTGGATGTTTGAGAGCCATGTTATTTTAATTTATTCATTGTTAAATTATCAAGATATGTAAAATTTCAATTATGATGTACAACTTGTGAACTAGAGCTTGTTTCCTATTTGTAGACCTTGTTGCATATGATTAAAATGAATGTATCAAATGGAAATTTATTTTAATGAAATGTCAAGTTGGAAAAAATAATATAAATTATATGTTTATGTAATTAATTATGTATCACAAAAAAAAGTAAAAATGAGTTATTGTGATTTGTTCTCATTTTCTCATTGAGTCCATTGAAGGAACATTAAATGAAAACAATTTTTATGAAATTTAACACTTATTTAAATTTAAATAAATAAATTTTATTATATTTTTTTATTATTTCATAAATAAAATAAAATTGGGTTTACAAGGATCCAAAAACAAATAGTTTAGACAAAATAAGACACAAATTCATGAAATTAAACCCCTCGGTCCACTAAGTAGAAGACCATGAGAAAAAACTTATAGAAACCAATAGGAAAGTATAGAAGACAAACCAAAAAATAGTAGGAACCCAATAAATAAATTTATACCTCTTCTAAGATGGATTTCTTATTTGACATGGTTTGTTCATTATATTTTTTCTTCACCAATAGTGGATCTTGGTTTGTTCTTCCTCATGTATGTTTAGAAGGGCCTTGTGAAGTGGTTTGTATTAACTTTGGCTGAGGGATTTTGATTCTTATTTTTACCTTCAGGGAAGGCTGGGTGTATTCTATAAGATCCTACCCTGCTCCACTATTCCCTTATATTTTTTACTAGGGGACTTTCTTGTCTTTATCCCTATCCAAATCCTATTTGATCTTGAATATTTATATGTTTATTTCATTCCAATATTTTATGAGGGATGAAATATCAATCCCAATGCCTTCTAATTTATCCAATAAAATACCCAATTTCCTACATTGATTAGATTTTTTATCCACCAAACTGTTGAGATCCCTACTCCTAGGACTAACCACTCCTTTTGATATAATGGCCATGGTTCATGATTTATTGGTTGAGAAGGCTTGTGATAACACAAAAGGGAATTTGAAGTGTGTCAACCTGACAAAGGTGGAGGAGGATTTTAGGAGGGTTTAGGTGAGGGATCCTTCTTCATTTCTTGGCATTCTAAAATCTTCCTTAGAAGGGTCATTAACTAGGGTATTCTTAAGAAGGGTGTCTTCTGCATAAGTGTCTTTTGCTAGGGAGTCTTCATCCATGGGATTGGCTATCTCATGCATGGTTTCACCTTGTTGGATTAATATAAGGATGAGGCCATGGTGTATTATATCATTTTTATCACTAAGCTAGATAACAAGGGCTGTGGATTCAAGGTATTTAAGGAGGTAGTATGTCTAGATAATTATATAACCTCAAAAATGATTAATAAGTAAAAACTGGTGATAAAATATCAAAATATATTTCCCTTCCAAGGTTAAGTATTTCATGATTTGTAAACATACCAATGGATAACTATGGGGAAGGTCTTGTCATGGAAAACCCTTCTTATAGTCTTCAACATGACATTTGTCTAAATTTATTTTACATTATATCTATCTTATAGTTTTTATCTTTATATGCTTTTTATCCTTCACATAGAATACCAATGGCTTCACTAATACTTTCTTTAGACATATATTTTCACTCCCCTCAATATCATGGTTCATTTATTCCAAGTGAGAATAAAATCCTTAGAGAGAACCTCATCATAGACCTTTATGCTTAGAATAAATTCAATTAGACCCCCTTTGCTTAGCTTCTTCCATACTTTCTTATTACCCTATGCCTCAACACATGACATAGGTTCCATACAATCACAGTTACCACCCATTTGAGATTGAATGTTATTTCTCCTACTTTGAGTATTGTAGTAGATAACTCTAAGAAAATTTTATTATAAATTATGATTTCTTAGGATTTTGTAGAAATTGATAGAATATTTTTATGTGTTACTATTTATAAGTTATGAAATTTTAAGCTTCAACCATTAAAAATGGTTATTTTCCTCTACAAATTGATCTAACTTTGTGAAAAAATTAAACATGTAAAATGAGGCACTCAAATTCCAAAAATAATTTTATAATAAAATTGGTAAAATTCAAGACCCAACACTGCTATTTTTGTAATTTTATGTTTAATGGGTATCTTGATATGAATTTTTGAAATTTAGTACTCTATAAGGTAGTTTCTTTGTTTGATAGGCACTTTAGAAGGGAATTCTCACTATATTATAGGGAAGGGGGATAAAATAAGTTGAATATTAATCATATAACCAAATGACATGCTTAATAAACCTAATGGGCTAGTGGAAAGTGTTATGGTTGGCACTTGGATAACATGTGAGTGGTTCAGAACTATGTGGCATTAAAGCCATGCGAGGTTAAGCCAACTTGCATAAAAAAAAGTTCCATTGTGGTCAAACACTATTCACCACTAGTAATTAAGTTATAGTTTGTACAATAATTGGAATTACATAAAATTATATTATATTTATATTTTTATATTAAAAATACATTATAAAGTTTAACTTATAATTTTTTTTTTAAAAACTAGAACTTTTACAACTAATATACCTATTTTTTCCTTCAAATGTGAACACCTAATATCTTATAGGTGGGATGGCCATAACATTGCCCCCCCCGCACCCCCCACCCCCCCCACCATATTTTTAATTCCATTATATATGAGGTAATTTTGGAGACTTGAAATAACTTAAATTTCCACTTATGACCCCTTTCTCCTTAGATATGCCTTAGACCTCTTTTACAACCTAATAGACATGTTTGGTACCCATGGTTGTGGAGATAAAGTGGTTCAAAGGTAAGGGAAACCCAAAGGGACCCCCATCAACTACTAATTATCCAATTATACATGAAATTGGTTTTGGGACCTAAATATTAAGAGTTTTCACTTTATTCTTATTTTGTCCTAAGGAGGCTAATTGGGGCCTTATTGACTATCACATGCTCTTGGGATCCCCAAAATAGGTTAACCCAAAAGGGGACCCATATTATTTTCTTATCTTCTTTAGTTTGAGACAAAATTGAAAATTTGAAACTTTTTTTTTTCAATTCTACCTTTAAACTTATGGCATCTATTATTGGTTGTGGTGGAGATTGAAGCTCTCCAAGACTTTTTAGAAACCGTGGGAGGCTAAGACCTCATGAAACCTTTTAAAAAAAAAGGGTGCATGTAAAAAAACCCATGTATACATGTATAAAAACACATTTGAGAAATAAATTATTGGAAAATTTATCAAAAACTTGGAGACTCCATTAATGGTATTTGTCCAAGGCTAAGGAAGGAGAGGAGTGATGACATGGACATGTCATCCTCTAACACCTTATCCATCCATTACAAAATATGAAATTGTGACTTAATGTATGATTTAAAGCCTTATTGAATTGGGCTTCATCATCTTTGAATGAATCTAAAAGTTGAGGTTGAATCAATCTAATGGTTGATACAAAATGATCTATGCTCAAGGGGCTTATTTGAGTTATTTTAGACCCCTTTAGAGGTCTTATTGGGACTATATGATATTTAGTTACGATATTTTATTGACTTTGTCTTAAGTTAAAAACTAATTTTTGATTTCAATTTAAGTGTGAATTGAGCCCTATGATTATCTATATTTACTGAGAGAATTTTAAGTACTATGAAGAGTTAGATAGTATAGTTAGAGATAATGTTTAATCAAACCCACCTTATATTAATTGAAAATTATTTTTAGGACTTGGGGTAGTGGGGAAAACTAAGCCAACTTAGAGTTTTTTTGGCTTGTTGATAGCTTATAGACTAATTAGACTAAGTGGGGTCAACATGGTTATGTAGCGACCATGAAACCAATTGCACATTAAGATCCATGTCATTTATCCATGAAAGTTTATATGTACATATTATACATCTTGTGCCACATTGTTGGCTAGTTAATGGGAAATGAATCTATGCAGGGTTTGCATTATAAATTCGTAAAAAAAAGTTGGCCTGTTTTGTGTGTGTTTTCATTGTTTCAAATTTTTGGCATGACATTTTGGTATCAAAGAATAATTTATACATTGGGATTTATGGGGATCATTATTCAGTACCAATTTTTCATAGTGAACTGATGCATGTACTTGTTAGGTGTTACACTTGATTAAGGAGTTAATAATAGTACACATGAAGAATTTTTTGGAATATGAAATCTTCAACCAAGTATCAGACACTTGTATTCTTATTTTTATCTTTGTACCTAAGATACCCATGTTAGGATTGATGGACATCTACCCATATAGTTCAATAAATGAGGTTTTATGAAGGCTTATAACAAGATTGAAACTAGGGGTTAACAAGTGAGATGGCCACTAGGGCAAAGTGATTGTGAGATCACAAGTGAGATATTATGTAGTAGGTTGATGGGACCTTCCCATGATTGTTATCATATGTATCTTTCCTTGGAGTACTTATTATATGATTTATTTGAAATATTTATTTGGGATCTTAAGAACATAGATATTGATCTCAACTAGATAATAGAGTGTCTTGTATGAATAGGGTCTAGATAGCTTATTCTAGGTTTAATGACACCATTTCTTAGAGGATTTATTTAGATAACACCCTAGTGTTGAACCAATGGTGGTTCAAAGGTGAAATTATTGATAAATATCCTCAAGAGGAATTTGATTTGGTTTTCCTCATTGCTACAAAGGATAGAGTGTATCTTCTTACTTGTGGAGAATCTTAAATGAATTGATTAATCCATGATAATTTGAGATCCTTAATAATAAGGAGGTAAATTTCTCATTAATAAGTTTTGATTATATGTAGTGGAATATAATTGGGTGGAATGCTTATGAGTTTTGATAAGATTGATATAAGATAAGTCTCTTTCAAATCTTGAGGCACTAGTAACTTTAAATGTGTGTACCTCCTCATTTATAAAAATGCTTATGATAAGGTCATGCCTTTGATTTTGTATCTTGTATGATATTTTCCTAGAGAATATAGTTTAACATTAATTATAATATCCAAAAATTTATGGGTGTCAACTATTTGAGGTGGTCCTTCTCTTTTTATGTTGTCCATTGCATCCTTTTGATAGTAAATATTGTGAAAATGCATGAAAAATATAGCGACATGTAGTACCATATTGGATACTTATGTTTGGGCTTATAGTGACTCATTTTTTAAACCATACCACACCTTTGTTTAGATTATGAAGTTTAGAGCATCCTTGAGTATTGCTTGATGAGTCATGTAGGTATTGAACACACTTGATTATTGAGAAATTGTTTGCATAAGAGGATTAAATCTATATTATTTTATTTTTTAAATAATATAGTAATGACATTTGTACATTGATTCCTTGAATTATTCCCCCCCCTCGATTATAATTTTGTTAGTGATTATTGTATGATTTTTATAGAATGATGTGTGAATATTGTGTCAGATTTGATCTAGATGAACTAAGTTCCAAGGCACCATAATGGATATGACACATGAGTCTTGAAAGTTGGGTTGTTTTTCTAGGAAATTTTTTGAGTTAGAGATTTATGGTAGGAGTGTGTCTCCTTAGGATCACATGTACCTTATAGAGTTGTTAAATTTCTATTTTGACTGTGTTTAATGACTTCTTATTGTGTGCCCTATTGAAATGGTGAGTGTTGTGGCCAACACACCCCATTTTCTCTGAAATGGGGGACCCCTCTAAAAATATCATAAACTAGAGGTTTAGGGTCCTTTCCTTTATTCCCATCACCTATGACTACTCAAATATTTTGAATATGCACTACCTTGATTTCCCAAAGAATTAATATGAACCTTTTATTTCTCTTTAAAACTAATAAGTGTTTGTTCTTTTTGTAAATAATGGTGCTAACATTGTAGGATGATTTTAGCTTGTATCTCTCAAGAGTCTAGTTTCCTTCCTAGAGTAATAATCCCATTACACTCTGTGGAAAAAAAAGATATCCATATTTGACAAGTAAGTTTTAATGCATCATATTCTTTTTATCTTTCTTACTTGGTCATTTTTTGTGAATTTCATATAGCCTAACTAAATGGGAAGGCACCACATCATTGAATGCCAAAGAAAACAATCCCCTATACCTATAAGAGATGTTGGAGCTTGAGAGAGCTTAAATGAATGGGAAAACACCACATCATTGAATTTCATAATGTTTAGTCCCCTAGATCTATCAAAGATGTCAAAGCCCAAGAGACCCTAAATGAATGGGAAGGTACCACATCATTGAATGTTAAATCAACCAATCACCTAGACCTATCAAATATGCCAGAGTTAGGGAAATCCCAATCAAATTGAAAGGCACCACATCACGAAATGTCATAATGTTAAGTTACCCAGACCTATTAGAGATGTTAGACCCTAAGAAAGCTTAGATAAATGGGAAGGTGCCATGTTACTGAATGACAGAGTGGCTAGTCCCCCAAAAATTTTAGAGATGTTAGAGATTAGGAGAGTCTAACTAAATGGCAAGGAACCACATTACCAAATGTCAAAGTGACTAGTCCCTACAAACTATTAGATATGTCATAGCGCAAGAGATCTTGACTAAATAAAAAGATGCCACATTATCATAATTTAGAATGGATAGTCCCCCAGACCTATTATAGATGTTAGAACCCAGGAAAGCTCAATTTAATTGGAAGGCACAATGCCACCACAAGTTATAATGACTAGTCCCATAGACCTATCATAGATGTTAATGTCCAAGAGATCTTGACCAAATGAGAAGGCACCACATTGACTAGTATGAAAATGAGATAGCAACCACCTAAGGCCCTAAGAAGATCTAAATAATATATAGATAAAACCAAAGATCTAATTAAGATATGCCATGTGTCCCTAAGTAACACATCACCCAACCTAGGAGAATTATATGGGGTATGGATCCATGCGTAAGTGATGACCATTAATAGGAAGGCTAATGAGTAGATGAAACATGTAAAAAAGTAGGAATTTACTGAGAAGCCTATAAGAAATGTGATTACATGCCTACCATGCATTGGGAATTAACAAAATGGGAAGCTAGACCTAATTCGATAGTTTTAAAACATCCCATTGCCATTGTTATATCTAATTTGTGGTAGAGGATCATGGGATCTGAATTTAATTCTATATTTAGAAATAAAGGGAGAAATTCTAGCCACGAATTCAAATTCAAATTCATAACAAGTGAGTTTCCAAACTCCATTAATATAGGGGATGTATCCATGAAATTATAAAGCCTAAGGGAAGTCCATTATGATTACCATTAATGATTTAAAAAATATATATAACTCCTTACTTTCAAAATTACATAGAGTCCCTATATCCAATGCCTTACACATTCAAAGCTCCCTAAAGTTCCCCTTCATCCTACTCCAATGGATGCTACATCCTCAAACACAAAGGCCAAACTTGGGTATCATGACACTACCTTCCCTACTAGTTTGACTAAATACAAGTACTAAAATGATATATTAAAAGTAATTTAATAGATTCTGAAGAATTCTATCAAATATAATGACTAGTAGGATGAATATGAGGATGCCCTTAGGCCCTATAATAAGTGAAAACTCCATACAACCATAACCAAACCAAAGGCATTTATTTACTCTGACCTATTATATGACATCATCCATAAGGCCATCTCCATGTAATATGGGGCCAACAATTAGGTGTGTTCACCTAAATCATAACACTAGATTGATGATATATCTAAGAATGTATTCAAGGTGTACTAGTCCCTTTCAAAATTCTCATTCTCTTATGATGTAGTGGAAGTGTCATTCTAGATGAGTACCTACCAAATCTATGATTTCCTCCATGATTGGGTTGAGAACCCTAACTTCAAGTCGATTAACAAAGAGAAAATTAATGCTAACATAGTTTGCACCTTCTAGGAGGAGGTCTAAGGAGGCATGATCCTATTGAACCAACTATTTGGTGACCCTAATTTCTAATATGTTAATGAGTTGTAGGTGCCTCTCCTACACATGATCCTTATACACTTAGATGTCTTGGACATGGTGATTGATCAAATTCAAGTTAGGAAACACCATAGTAGATGCTTAAGATGGAGGAAAATTTTACATGATGAGATACCTGCTAGATGTAATCTATAATACATGCTCATTTAAGCCTTTAGTCTTTCCTATGTTGGTTTTTGGTGTCATGATGGTTTATGTGATCTTCTATAAATTGTATGGCCACTAGTTACACTAGCATATCTAGGATGTTTGTGAGCACTTATACCCAATGGTATACTAAGCCATCAATGAAGCTCTAATTCCCCCATTCTCAAAGGTAATACATGACTCTATCATAACCATTAAGGACTAACAGATATACAAGGATGACATAGTGATTTAGATCATAAGCTTTCTTAAAAATCTCCTCCACTTGCCAAATTATGTCCCTGATTGCCTAGAAAAACAAGAAATTATCTATCAACTATTGGATGACATCTTCAAGTTCTATGTGTAGTTTCAAAAAAAGGCATGTCTATATCTTCTAATCACCATATAAAACCACATCTACAATACCTTCCCCTCAATATAAAAGATGATATCTAGGTGAGAATCATTTGACCTTATAAACTGAAAGGTTTGGTAATGGGACTATAAGTGGGTGATTCTAACCCATTTGACACAACACTCAACTCACCTCAACATCAATTATTACCATTAAGTTAAAGATGATGATGAGCCTATTTGAACACCATTGATGACCAAGAGGTGTTATCTAAGATAGAATCCAAGAAGAATAAGGGAAACAAAGATCAATTAGGCCCTTCTATGCCTCCTCTTACTCCCACTTAATCCATGGAGGACCTAACTCTAATAACTCTAACAATCTCTCAAAGGATACTATAGGGTATCCCATTACCTTCTCCCCCTTGAGATCCAACTCTAGATCCACTTATAATAGTAGCTCTTGCTCCTCATAATCTATAACTACATTTGCCTCCTCTAGTTTCTCCTTACACTCCACCTCCACCTCCTCTAACACCTCTAATTATTAGGTTACAATAGATATGACCCTAGAATATATGATTTTAGGTAGCTCAAGTATAACTTGATCATCCATTAAAACCTTAGTCCCATAGTGTACAACCCCTGAGGTTAAATGTGGTTGGCAGCCTAAGAGAAAGCCTAGAATGAAGCACCTAGAGAAACCCATCCAAGTAATTCCATTCACTCCTCCATCTCTTACCACTTCCCTTCCACCCCTCTCTCCTTTCATATTCTAATTCCCAGTTTTTTCACCTACCAATTCTTTTCTTCCCCCATAGGTTTCTCAAGTGGTGCCTCCCTTATTTCCCTTTGTTTTCCCTTCATATTTTTTCCAAATGCCTTTGGCCTTGGTCCTTTTGAGAATCCTTACTTCTTATTTCCATTTTGATCCTCCCATCTCAAAACTTAGAGTTTTCCTAGTTCTTCACTTGGGTATGCCTTTAGTAGCAAGTGTAACTATAGCCTTTGGGATCATATTAATTCCATTAGGGACCCTCTTAATCCCCACTTTAGTTATCCTAATTCTCCCCTTCATAGCTTAAAGTCCTCCACCATCAACCCCTATGGCCCCTGCCATCCTAGTTAGACCATCCACTATAGTACGTAAATCTAACCCTAGAAAGAGACTGAAGAAGAAATAAAAGGTGACCCATACTTTGGCTCCAATTTGAAGGCCTTCTACTCTATATCCACCTCATTTACATGCCTTAATATCTCCTACAAACTTAGTATAAACATATTGGTGTCTATATCCTTGAAATCCTCTCTTCCTTACCCAAGGGCACATAGGACTCACCTTCCATCAACCCATCTTTTCCATATTATTCCATAACCCACTTATGGGGGTAATTTTGCCTCAGGTTAACCTCACTCAATAATAATAGTAGGCTCAAATGTACCCCTCATATTACCCTTTTTTCTCATTAATTTCACTCCCATGCCCCCTCCACCTCCACTCTTATATTATTTCACTCCTTTTACTTCGTCCATCTCCCTTCCACATCCTCATCCACCCTTCACCTCCATTTTAACCATACCTCCTATACCCCCCATAATGTAAGGGATGGTATTGGGGTCATAATTATTACATATGGCTATCTAGGATGACCCAGACATACAATGGAATTTTGACCAAGCCTTTAAGAGCATGAATAAAATGTTCATGCATAGGTTTATCTAAGAATGGAACTTGATGATATGGTAGACCCATTACAATTAACTCTCGCTCACCAAGGTGAGGACTTCCATTGGGGAGGAGAAGATGGTTGAGGACCCACTATACATCCTCCATGCTACTAATGACATGTTTAAGAAGCTCCTCAAGGACATGTAGAGCCAAGTATAGACTCTTTTGAAGACTAAGTGAAGATCATTTTTCTAATTAAACTAATCAGGCATGCCAAGGTTTCCTTCCTACTACTTTTCTCAATCATTGGGAAAATGGTGGAGGCTCTGGCTGAGACCAACCCACTTATAAAGTGGATGCAGGCCTACATGGGGATGATTGTAGAGATAGATGGGGAATTATAGAATCTATATGTGATGGTGAATAAGGGAATGTTTTCAGATCTCAAATTGATGTTAACCTCATATTTAGGTTTATACCAAATATATGTAGGGAACATGAAAGTTGTAATGGAAGAGTGGTTAGCCTTGGCCTGCATTACAACTAGACCCTTGGAAGAGGGAAAAAAGAATATATTTAACTAATTCAAAGAGGTAAATATATCCATGTTATTCCACTTAGATATCACCTTACTCAACCAAGGGTAATTTGGACTTAACCTAAATCAATTTGAAAAGGTTATGATGGAAAAAGTGGCCAAGGAAAACTAGGAAGGGGCCTAAGTAGTTCTTAATTTATCAACTTAATCTAAAACAAGCATCAACCATGTCTTTAGAGTCTAAGAATCAATGAAATCACCCTTCTAAACTTCCTAAATATTGGTAGTTTAGGCCAAGGTAACCTTTAGGGAGCCCCTAATGAACTTGGACAAGTTGGATAAAGAGTTTAACCTTATAGTATATGTGTTAGAAGATAAAAGTACCCAATCAAAGAATTTACAATCATGTACCTATAAATCACCTCCTAATGTCAACTAGTGGTCCCTTATATATATTTTAGGTTTGTATGGATTATTTTGTTTAAATTTTGAAATATGGTTATAACTATAACAAGTGGCCATCATGGCGTAGGATGGGATCCTCATGATTTTTGGAGGTGAGACCCAATACTTATCTCTTTAAATAAGATCTGTATTATTTTGGAAAAAAAATAAGTAAGATGGGGGTAAATAATTGTATTCAAAATAATCATTTAATTCAACTTAAGTATGCATGAACCATTCATACAAACATGAACATCTAGAAAAGCATATGCAACCATAAAATATCATGAAACAAGATAACACATTACATATGTGGGAAAATATAAAGGGGATGAAAAACCTATAACATTTTAAAATTTAATATATTAATATAATACAAAATCAAATATTTAGTGAAGCACCAACTTCACATGGATCACCAACCCCAACTAATCAAGTACCTACTCATCTAAGTTTTCACAAACAACAACCTACAAGGAGGCATCAACCCCTTATATGACAGAGCACTAACTCAAACACCTAATTTTTTTTATCACCTTAAAAAGACCTTATTTATCATATAATATATGATGATCACCTTATTTATCTCTTCTCACTCTTCTGTCTCTCTCAAACTACCTTTTAGGCTTCTTTGCTCAATTAGGTCTCTTTAAGATAGATTAGGTCATATGACATTGATATTCATCTATATTACTCATAATATATATTAATTACAGTTTACATAAACACATATTATTGTTAAAATACCTCTTTCATCTCTAACAAGTGTTATTTCCTTTGCTTGAACTCACACATTATCTAACACTTTAATTAGGCCTATTAGGCCTTATTCTTATACAATCCTCTAGCTCACACACCTCTTGGTATTCAATACACACTTGCACACTTGTATTAATATTAAAATGGGTATTATAATATGTTTCATACATGAATAAATAATTTCAATAGGTCGAACACAACTTAAAATACAAAAACATCTTTTAGGCTTTAAGGAGACCTAATTCAATTAGGCCTTGATTAGTACACATTACCCTTTGATCTCATTTGAAAACTTTAAAACTATAAAAATGGAATTAAAAATTCATATGATACTCAAATATACCACACTAATCTCATATTATATCCATGACACTTTTTATCTCCAACCACCACTTGAAGCACACCATTAGTATAGTTTACAATAGGCCTTCACACACACAAAAAGGTCTGTCTTGAACGATTGAAGATAAGAAATTATTTATAAAAATAAAAATGAAAATAAATAAAATAAATATATCCTAAAATATCTAAATATCTTCATCAAGTTCATCAGACTTTATCACATAGGGCAAAAAGACTCAAAAATAGTCCTACAACTTACTTAGAACTGCTACTTTTTCTCAAAGACTAATCAAGTGACTCAGACCTCAAAAACCTATATATAAATTTTAAATGACTTTTTATTCATGTATATTAACCTATTACATATCCATACCATATTAAAATATAAACATAATGTGTTCTAGTGGCAACTACTGGTCTTAAAGACCAATTTGTTGACCTCACTACACACAGACCTCACTAAAGCAGATAAGCCATTCTGGCTTCATCATTGTCACCAATATACCTAAAATAAAAGATTTATAACAAGAATTAATAGGACATATAATTCCCAAAAAAATATCCATTCACTTGTTTTCATCACTCTATTATGATAACACATTCCTACTCATCTTCTCACTGTTGCATGGGTTTTTCACTATTTGTACCATTTAGCCTATTAGTGACTGGCTAAGTTGGATTATCAGTTTATCACACTTAAGGGATAAAAAATATTAATAAAACTTAATTTAAATTAAACATTAATCTATACCTTCTTCCTCTATCCATTTTATTACTATGTCTAATATAACTTTTGATAGCTATAATAACTTCTTTAATAATAAGCATGTAACTCAACATTTTATTTCTCCTCTCTATAACCAATACCACCTAAAGGTACTTGGGAGAGTAAAAAAAAATATAAAATATATTAAATTATCATACCAATCCATTATAGGAAATTTTTATCAACATCTTCAACATCAAGTCCTTATTAGGGTTCTATGAGTGTTTAAACCTATTTCCATTCTTAATAATCATTCATAAATCATATCCCTTAAATAAAAATAATAATTAATTTAATTTTTATCTAGGACCCTTACCCATATACCATTAATATATTAGGTTCCCATGTAAATTTTTGACAATCTAATGAGCACAACAAAATCCGTCTCAGGTTAAGAACCCTTCATTTTGAGCACTCGAGAGACCTCAAAACATCTTTTCATGACTTATCCTTAAAACTATGACCTCAAACTACATTAAAAAACTTTAAAAAAAAATAACCTATAAAAATTATTACATGATCTCAAAAACCTTGAAATATGATCATGACCCCTCATTAGGCCACACACATGCTCTCTTTTCTCTCTTAGACTTTGACTTGCAAACCACATTAGGCCTTAAAATTGAAATTCATGCATATTTTAATGAAATATTCACCTTAATAACACAATAAATAAACCTATCTCATTATTAATCACTACCAAACATCTTTCACATACCTTAATAATATATCATGATACCTCATTAGGCCAGATAGGGTCTATAAGTGGTCTAGGTGCAAATTTAGTTTGAAGGTCCTACCCATGTAGGCTCACCCTAAAAATATCATGAGTGATCTAATTCATCTAATACATTCTCAACATAAAACCACTCATGCCTATGTGCACTCATATCACCAACCCACCATGCTCATACCTTCATACAAGGTATTTTCATGTCATGACTAGGCTTAAAATACTCAAAGACATGTACTTTCATGCAACCATAAGGCATTTGTTTCCTTAAAATTATCTCTTTTGACTTAAAATTATCTTTCATGACAACATCCTTAAGTGAAAACACTCCATCAATGCCCCTTGTCACATCAACACACTACCAACTAGGCACACTCTCTCAATGACATCAACCTCATGAAAGATGTACCATTGACATCAATGACAATACTAAAAAATCTCCCCCTTTATCATTGATGGAAACCACTCTTAGAAAATTCTCTCAAAAATCAACTTATCCCTCATTATGAACATTCTCCCCCTTTGGACATAAATGATAAAGTGATGTCTAGAACTCCTTGGATCACACCCCTTTCAACTAAAATACTCAACATATAGGACTATGATTTTATGAGTCATAATATAAACCTGCTCTCCTATCTCCATGCATACCTTCTTGGAACATTTCATATACTCTTGGAGATAATAAACTACTTGATTAGCTACCCCTAATTATTTGGCTTCTTCAATGATTAATAAGGACAATAATTACACCTAATTCATATCTTAGGTGTTCAAATGTTACCTTCTGAAGTGGTTTGGTCAAAATATCTATAATCTAATCCTATATAGAAACATATTCAAGTCTAACACTTTATTGACTTACCTAATCTCCTATAAAATGATACCTAATGGTAATGTGCTTTGTCCTTGAGTGAATGGCAAGGTTATTTAAGATGTGTATAACACTTGTATTATCATAATATATAGGGCTAGGACCACCATACTCCACTTTGTAGTCTTGTAGGGTCTGACTCATCCATATGACCTAAGTGCAACATTAATTTACTATAATGTACTTAGCCTCACAATTTGATAATGCTAATGATGGTTGTTTTTTGTTTATCCATTAAACTAGGCACCTACCTATGAAAAAATATTCTCCATTGGTACTTTTTCTATCATCTAAACTTCTTGCCTAGTTTGCATCTATATAGGTTATCAAATTGAACTCCTTGCTCTTGAGATATCACAACCCAAACTTCATAGTCCCCTTGAGATACATGAGTATCATTTTGACTGATTTTCCTTGGATTTGATTGAAACCTTCCCCCAAGACCTACTACTTACATGATGTTAAGTCTAGAGGTAGTGGTGTATAGAAAAATTCTAATCATTGACCTATATAACTTCTGATTGACATTTGAAAACTCATCTTCCTTGTTCAACTTACACCATGTGATCATAGGTGTACTAAATACCTTCATATATTCCATTTCAAACTTATTCAACATCTCTCTTATGTTCTTGGCTTATGAAATGAATATACCTTTTTTAGATTGAGAGATTTTCAACCTAAGAAAGAATGATAGTTCTCCTATCATGGACATCTCAAACTCTTTATTCATCACCTCTACAAAGGCCTTGATCATGTTCTCATTTTTTCCACCAAAAATGATGTCATCCACATAGATAGATAGTATCAATTAATGGTCATATTATATCTTTGTGTATATATTACTATATGCAACTCCTCTTTTGAATCTTTGATCCAACAAATATCTATCCAACTTGGAATACCAAGCTCTAGGAGATTAATTTAGACCATAAATATCCTTTTTCAATTTTAAAACATAGTCATTTTCACTTAAAAGTGAGAACCCATTAGGTTTCTTTATGTACACCTCCTCTTCTAAATTCCCATTTAAAAAGGTAGATTTGACATCCATATAGTATACCTTGAACCCATTGAATCTTGCATATGGTATAAATAATTTCATGGCCTCCAATATTTCTATTGGTGAAAAGGTATCCTAAAATTATACACCTTAAACTTGTGCATATCCCTTGCATACCAATATATCCTTGTTCCTGGTGACTTCTCCAGCTTAATTCAACTTATTTCTAAACACCCATTTTGTGCCAATGACATTCTTATCTTTAGGCCTAGGAACTAGTTCCCAAGTCTCATTCTTCTCTATTTGGTCTAACTCCTCATTCATAACATGTATCCAAAAAATTTCTTTGATTTCTTATATAAGATTCTTATGTTCACTTTTATACAATATAACAACATTATCTTTATTTAGATTACTTATCAATCTTCTTCTTGTTTTCATACCTACATTCTTATTGCTAATGATTTGAGATTCAAGATGATCTATTTGACTCTTTCTTGAGTGCCCTTTTGAGTCTTGTCTCTCATCAACTTCTTATTATTTCTCATCAACCTCTATAGTTACATACTCATTCTTAAGTCCAAATTCTCTAAAGTATCCTTTTACTATGAGTGTGATTTCATTTTCTCATCAATCTTCACATTTGTACTTTCCACTATCTTCTATAACCTATTGTTATAACATCTATAGGCTGAGCTCATTGATGAGTATATTAAGAATATAACTTCATAAAATCTAGAATAAAACTTTCCTAAGTCTTCATAATCTCTTTTAATGAAACATTTACTCCCAAACACTCTAAATTGTTCTACATTAGTAGGCCTACCTTTCCATAGTTCATAAGGAGTATTTTTGCAATTAGTCCTTAACTATATTATATTCAAAATTTAGACTATAATTCTTATTTCCTCTCTCAAACATCCATTAGATAATATATACTCATTTACCATAGTTCTTTCCATCTCTTGAACTATCTTATTCTTTCTTTCCACTACCCCATTCTGCTGAGATGTCCTATCTACTGAGAACTATTTCATTATTCCATAAACCTCATATAAGTCATCAAACTCAATAGACCAAAAATCTCCTCCTATATTAAATCTTAGGAACTTAATCTTCCCATTCTTATCATTATCAACAAGAGCTCTGAATGCCTAGAACTTATCCAGAGCTTTTGACTTTTATTTCAAGAATACTACCCAAGTAATTATTGTGTAGTCATCTATGAGTAACATGAAGTAGATATCTCCTTGAATGATTTGAATTATTTAATGACCATAAAGATAAATATGTATTAATTTCAAGTTTCTTGTATTAGATTAATTCTTAGACTTGAACCTTCTTCTAGTCTGCTTACCATATTGACATGCCTTGAAAAGTATGTTTGTAGGTTTGGTGATCTTAGGCATGTTTTTTACAGACTTCTTAGTGCTTATCATGACCATATTATCAAAATTTAGGTGATACAACCTTTTTTTCCATATCATAATTTCATCCATCTTGCTCATAAATCATCTCTCCTTCTTGATCTCATTCAAGGCATATATATTGTTCTTAGTCCTTTTAGCATTAATAATTAGCCTTCCTAATTTGGATCTCCTTATCTCACACCCTCTATCATGAAATATTATTATGTGTCATTGATTTCACATTTAACTTACACTAAGTATATTATGTTTCAAACCTTCCACATACATCACATTTTATGTCTTGGTATTCCCATTATCCAAACTCAAGATACCCTTGCCAACTATATTGGTAGTTGTATTGTCTCCAAATCTCATTATTCCTACAACATTATTATTCAATGAGATGAAATTATTTTTGTATCTTATCATGTGGCTTGAAAAACCACAATCTATATACCATTTCATTCATTAATCTTCAATGTGAAAGGCAGTCTATGCTAGCATAAAATCCTTTTTAGTCTAGCATTCTTCCTTAGCAAATAATCCATCTTGACTCTTGGGATCAATATGACTAGTCCTAACTTGTTTTGGCTTCCATACCAATGTTTGAACCTTTTCATGCACTCTAGGAGATTAATATATCCTTTTTAATCTTGAGGGCATTCTAATTCTATTAGAATAAAATATTGAAATGTGTCACATATTATGACAATTGTAGAAAACAACATTTTTGTACTTACCTCTCGACTAATCACTCATTTTCCCATGGTCCCATGATAACTTATCCCATATTGAATTGGGATGATTGATTGGTTTTTTCATGTTGGTAATATTTAATTTTTCTAACTTTTCATACTCTTTCTCAAACTTTCTCATCTTGTTTATGAGTTGATCATGCTCAACCTTCAAGGAATCTAGCTCTGTCTTCAATTGAACATACTCAACTTCTTTTGATTTAAACTTTGTATTGACACATTATAACTAATTCCTACGATCCTTGATAGTGTTTTTTTTATGATTCACATCATCTAGGGCACTTATGAGCTTAACTTCAAGGTCTAATTGATCTTTTCTTTTATAAATTACATAGTAGACTTCTTCATCATACATGTTTTCTTCTTCTTCTTGATCACTAGACATCTTATGCTTCTTAGTATCACCTTCACATTTTTAGGCTTGCTTCAAAGGACTAGGATCTGATACGAATTGTTATAATCAAAATAAATGAGAGGGGGGGTGAATCAGTGTCTTCAAAACATTCATTAAATTCCACTTAAGCATGCATGAACCATTCATACAAACATGAACATCTAACAAAGCATATGAAACCATACAAGATCATAAAACAAGATAACACACTATATATGTGGTAAAATATCAAGGGTAAGAAAACCATATAATATTTTAAAATGTATTAAATTAATATAATATAAAAACTAATCTTTATTGAAGTACTAAATCTACATGGCACACTAACCCCAACTAGTCAAGCACTTGCTTAGCTAAGCTGTAGCAGCTAATAACCTATAAGGAGGCACCAACCCTCTAGATGAATCAATACCAACTGAGCCACCTAAAATTTTTTATCACCTTAAAAAAATCTTATTAATCACATAATATATGATTATCACCTTCTTTTTTCCTTCTCACTCTTCCATCTCTCTCAAACTTAATTCTAGGATTCTTCACTCAACTAGGTCTCTTCAAGATAGATTAGGTCATATGACCTTGATATTCATCTACATTACCCATTTTATATATTCATGATAGTTTATATACAACCATATGATGGTATATAAGACATATTTAAGCTATTAAAATTTATATTTCCTTTGCTTGCACTCACACATTCTCTAACACTTTAATTAGGCCTTATTCTTATACAATCCTCTAGCTCACACACTTATTGGTCAGCCATACACACTTTAAAAATTGGATTATTATTAAAATAGGTCCTATAAAACATTTAATACATGAATAAATCATTAAAATATGTCATCCATAACTTAAAATACCAAAACCTCTTTTAGGCCTTAAGGAGACCTAATTCAATTAAGCCTTCATTAGTACAAGTTACCCTTTGATCTCCTTAGAACAATTTAAAAATCCAAAAATGGTAGGAATAATTAATAATATAATAAAATATACCCAAAATAATATAATATTAGGTCCATGACACTTTTTATCTCCAACCACCACTTGAAGCACACTCTTAGTGCTGTTTACATTAGGCCTTCACACACACACAAAAAGGTCTGTCTTAAGCAACTGAAGATAAAATATGATTTAGACACATAAAAATTATAATAAATAACATAAATATAACCTAAAAAACCTAAAAAACTTCAAAAAGTGCATGATACTTTATCACACATGGAGAAAATACTAAAAAACACTCCTGTAACTTGGTCACTCAAAACTGCCAGTTTTCCTTAAAGACTAGTCATGGTGACTCAGACGTCCAACACATGTATATAAAATTTTAATGAATTATTATTAATTTAAATTAAAATATTATATATACAAACCATCTTAAAATATAAACATCATATGATCTAGTGGTAACTATTGGTCTTACATCAATAACATGGAAAAATAGATGAGAGACATCCCCATCAAGCTCAAAGACTATGAGAACAACCTAAGGGAACTCATCAAGGAGAGCAGAATGAAAATGGAGTAAGTTACATCTAACATATGTGCTATAGCTGTTAATATTGGAAAAAGAGCTAATGAGGAGATCAAATCCTTGGAGGGGCCTAGCAAGAGGACGAGACAGAGCTCAAGAAAGAAAGCTATGCAAGAGGGAGCCATGTCAGCGGCTACTGCCATTCAGGATACTGTTGTGAAAGGTAAGGAAGCATTGAAAATGATTTTGGAACTGGAAGAATAGCCTGGTTCTTCTAGTTGGTTGTGTTATCTAGTCCTGTTTCCTAGTTTTTTGTAATCTTTTGACTATGGTGTAGCCAGGTCTATGTAAATCCTGGGTTTTGACTTGTGGTCTTTCAGGTGGTTTTAGGTCCATATAAAACCTATTTATGCTACTTCTTTGTAGTAGGTTATAGGTTTTGCCTATGGACGTAAATGCTTCATCTTTCTATCTTTGTTTCAGGGTTTTGGGGTCCCTTCAAAACCTGTTTTTACCTTAATCTAAAAAACTATTGGACTTACATACTAATTTGTTGACCTCACTACACACATACCTCATTGAGTCAGACAAGCCATTATGGCTTCATAATTTTCACCACTATACCCAATTTAAAATATTTATTAAAATAATTAATAGGAAATATTAGTCCAAAAAAACATATCCTTTCACTTTTTTTCATCACTCTATCATGATAACACATTCTTATTCATCTTCTTACTGTTGCTTGGGTTTTTCACTATTTGCACCATTTGGCTTGTTAACGACTAGCTTACTTGAATGTCTATTTTAAAAAACTTGAGTAATATAATATTATATATATATATATATATATATATATATATATATATATATATATATAAACCTTCATGGACATGAAACATGAATCTCTACATTATTCCTCTATCCATTTACTTACTATGTCCAATACAACTTTTGATAGTTATAATAACTTCTTCAAGAATAAGCCTATAACTTAACATTTTCTCTCTCCTCTCTCTAACCAATACCGCCTAGAGGTAAATTTTAGAGTAAAATAAAATATGAAATATAATACCTAATAAAAATAATCCATTATAATAATTGTTTATCAACATATTCAACATCAACTCCTTATTAGGGTTCTAAGAGGGTTTAAACTTGTTTCCATTCTTAACAATCATTCATAAAGCATAACCCCTCAATACAAAAACTAATTTATATAATTTTGAGATAGGAACCTTACCTATCTCATATTAATATCTTATTTTAAAATTCAAAGTTTTTATGCATTAATGAGCATAATAAAATCATTCTTGGGTTGAGAACCCTTCATTCTGAGCACTCAAGAGACCTCAAAATAAATTTCCATGCCTTGTCCTTCAAACTATGACATCAAACTTCATGAATAAACATGAAACAACATACCTGAAATTTGATAATTATTACATGGTATCAAACACTTCTAAATATGATCATGACCCCTCATTAGGCCAAACTTTCTCTCTTTCACTTTACTCTCTTAGATCTTAAACTATAAACCACATTAGGCCTTAAAATTGACATTCATACCTATTTCAATGCACTCTCAACCTTACTCACATACTAAATCAACCTCTCTAATTCTAAATAACTACCATACATCCTTCACATGCATTTACAATAAATCATTATACCTATTTAGGCCAGATAGGGTCTAGAAGTGATCTAGGTGTAGACTTATTCTCAAGGTCCTACCCATGTAAGATCATCTTGAGAATCTAATGAGTGATCCAATGCCTATAATACATGTTCAATAAACCTCATACAACCAATCATGCTTGTGTTCACTCATCTCACCAAAGCCACCACCATGCTCATACCTTCTTATAAGGTCTTTTCATGTCATGACTAGGCTTAAAATACTCAAAGACATGTACCTTCATGTAACCATAAGGCATTAATTTCCTTCAAATTATCTCTTTTTACTTCAAATTCTCTTTCATGACAATATCCTTCAATGACGACACTCCATCAATGCCCCTTGTCACATCAACACACTACCAACTAGGCACATTCTCTCAATGACATTAACCTTATGCAAGATGTACCATTTACATCAATGACAATAATCAACATATTATATTTTAGGGGTAAACCAAAATTTATTGAAAGTGTTGTCAGATTACTACCAAGATTTCACCTATGTTTTTTCATCACTATAAACTGTAAAATCAGCCTAGATCAATTATTGTGACAATTTTTTACTCTTTTAATGAATATAATTTCTATTTTCTACAAGAGGGTCTCTTTGTGTTCCAATTTTATTTCATCTCCATGTTTAATTAATCATCAATGATAGGTTAATTATATTAACACTTTTCTACTTTATGTATGTCATGGTTATGATGTGCTTAGCTATTATAATCTATGTGTGAGTTAGTTGATTTTCCCTTTGGTAGTGCTGATAATTTGTGTCAAGCTATAAATTCTCATATTAAATTTATGTTTTTTTGAAAATAAACCCTTAATACTCATTATTCCTTTATACTCTTCCAATTATATGTTATTAGAGGTAGAACACTAGTGAAACTGAATCTACAATGGTATAAATGTGGTAGAGTCAATTTATTCAATGACCAACCCATTGAATTCATTTTTAAACCTAAAGGTTTCCCTTTTGTACCTTACCCTTCCCTCTTTTTTGTGTAATTGAAATACCATTTCCCATTGTGTTTAGAAATAATAATCCTAATATTAAAGCATTCATAACTATCTTTAACATGTGTGAAGGACCTTGGATTGAACTTTTAATGGTCATAGTACATTTTTTGGAGACTATTCACATAGAATATATTTGTGAAGTCCACTAACCATAGCCATGCCTTGGACTAATCCCATATAAATCCTAAAATGGAGGCTGAAAGTTTTTAGTTTTACCCACCTTCCCCTTTTTAAGTAATTCCCAATCTCATCGGTGTCTCGTGATTAGGATCAGATTTGTGTAAACAACAAATGGTGTTAGAAGGATGGAAATTAGATACATCATGATTTTTTTAGTTCATTTTATGAATATGTTGAGATTAGATTACTAGTAATGATGTGCTAACCATTATTTAACTATGAAGTATCTTAGATACTAGTTCACCCATTACTAGGGCTAGGTCCCGTCAAGAAAGATTGATAATTCCCACTAAATTTCCATAGGAAACCTAGGTAAAATTAACTTAGACCTACCATGATTCTTATGAATTCATCCCCATAACTTATCCCAAATTTTAAACCCAAGATGGCCTAGTTATTAGGCTCAACCATTAATGTTGTAGGAGTTGTCCATGATCTACCCAAGAACCCTAAGAGGTATCTCCCTCATTTCACCCTTGGTGTGGGATGAACTACAAAGGAACACATAACATCTACCAAGACCACCTTGACACTCATAAATGTATAGCATGAGGATGTACCATGTAATATTTTCCATTTTACCTTAATGGAATCTTATTATGATTGGTTCCTCAACCATCTTGAAGGCTCTATCCCAAAATGGGACCATTTCAAATCTGATTTCCTCACTCAATTTATGAAAGTGATAGACCCAAGTGTCTTATACTAGCTATTTGATTGCATCAAAAAGGATACCAATGATTCCATTAGAAACTTCAATGTTAGGTTTAAAAGATGTATATCTAGGTAACTATGTGTTAGGTTGTGGAGCTAAAAGCTTCACTAATGCAGACATGGAGGAGGTTGTTGAGAGGTTGCTGAGTTGTAGAGTAACTAACATCGGTATGATCAATCAACATCGGTCATATCCAATGAGTAGATCAACTGACATCAGTTAGATCAGCCGATGTCAGTCATCTCTAGCCAGACAGGGACTGACGTCGGTTGCCTATGCGGTTCTGGAACTGTCGATTTCATGAACAATTTGTTAACGAACCAATTATTTGCATGTTAAAGGATAATTTTAGTCTTGGAGCTATGGATCTAATTATTGTAATTGGATGTCTAATTATTGTTTGCATGAGATCTATTTAAGTGACTCATGGGCTATATTGTGAAGTGTGCTAATTGAGAGAGCAAGGTGTGTTCCTCCTAGTTCCATAGGGGTGCTAAGTGTGTATGATCAAGTTGGTCTACAGGTGTGTAAGATCAGGGAAAGATCCATCAGGGTACTAGTTTGGAGAATCATAAGGACTTGGTGAGGCAAGGACAAGGGTTCTTCAGGGTGTAGAGAGATCTATATGTGTAAGTAAGATCATTGATTTGCAGGTGTGTGTGTATGCATGGTCTAGGTTTGCAGGTGTTGCAAAACCAAGTTGATCTATAGGTGGCATCAAGATCAGGAAGATTAGAAACACATCAGGTAGTAAGATCAGGAAAGATCTACTTGGAGTATGTGTGTATACTCAGTCGTGGAGTATGTGTGTACTGGCAGTAGTGATACTGACTAGTAGTAGTGATACTGACTGGTTGGAGGTGAACACCAACTCTATGTTTATGTTGTGTGTTGGGACCATAATTAAGAGAGTGAACTCTTGAAGGTGAATTACTGTACACTTGGTGTGGGAAGCCTGAAAGGTGTGGAAGAGTGTGGCGTCTCTTCATTGTAATTTATTTCTGGAAGAGTATTAATACAATTGGGTATTGTCTCTAATATTTTGTGTTATTTCTGAATTATAGTTACTTGTTACTTCTGGTTAAATTCTACATTTAGTTACTTGTACATTGTAATCAATTTTGCTTCTGAGTCTTGACAAAGTGGTATCAGAGTTAAGGTTGTAGGGAACAAGTTTGTGTATGGTTACAGGTCACTCTCAGGGGTTTCTGATTGAGTGGGAGTATAGCAATGGTAGAAGAAAGTACAATAAGAATGGAGGAATTGAAAAGAATGAATGGTCAATTATGGTGTTATGGAAAGAAAGAGTAGGTAAAGAAATATTGTTGGTTGGTAGAAGATCAGCATGAAGGAACTGAAGAAGTAGATGTTACAGGTGTTGTTACACAGGATGCTCTGGGATGTTCCTTGGATAAAGTAGAATCTTGTTTTATAGATTTTGTTGCCTCTTTCCATGCAACCCAAAATAGAGTATTTTTATATGTTAAGGTCCTTAAAGACTTTGGAAATATTTATTTAGGGGCTGGTGTGCCTTCTCAAAGTTTTGGCAAAGGGGAAGTGCGGCTAAAATTGTAGACGACCAACACATGGGTGTTGAAGGAGGTCATGCAGGTCCTAGTCTTGAAGATGTGGCTAATTTCTTTAGGAAAGTTAGGTAATGAGAGATGCATAGAAACTCTCACAGTGGATGCACTTGAATTAGCAGGTGGTAAGAAAGTAGGTATCCTTTATCTATCTACTTATATTACTGATTCTTCTTCTATTGCGAAGACATGGTTTTGTAGGCTTGGTCACATGAGCAAGAAGGAGATGCATGTTCTTAAGAGGAGGTCAGATGTCTTTGACAGACTTAAGAAATAGAAAGCCTTGGTGTTCATGGAGGAGATGACGAATAGAGATTAGTGGAGAAGGTTGAGTAACTCTGAGTGGGGTAGTTTGGATAGGGTTTTGATCCAAAGAGAGCTCGCAGGTAAATAGTCATCACTCACAGGAAAACATAGGTACTGGCATTAGTTGGGAGAAACTGGTGTCAAACAGACAGGTGTTGATGTCAGACATGTGCAGACCAGAGCCGGTGGTGTCAGGTAGGGTAAGACTGATGTCGGTCAGGGAACTGACATCGGTGATAGGTAGACACCAACGTCAGTCAGGAAACTGGCATCGGTAGTCAGGATAGTCAGATGGAACTAATGTCGGTTGGATGCGGACTATGTGGTGACTGAGGTTGGTCACTGAAATGGATTTTGGGCAAACAACAAGCTGTCAAGGAGTCTCAAATTCCCATATGGAGGATCGAAAGGGTAAGTAAGCCTCAAATTTGTTATTCCTCTTCTTTATACTTGTTACTCACTATAGAGCAGGAAGGATCCAGGAAATAGTGGGAGCATGGTGAATGAGGAATTTGATTCCTAGGATGCAGAACCAAATGAGAGATTTGGTAGGGTTGCCAGCTGGTATTAAAGCACTAAAATATGGATGGATTCCTTGGTTAAAGAATAGAGAGAATGGACACGTGAGACAGAAGGCCAGGTCATATGGTCTTGAGGAAGCTCCAGGATAGTGGTACAGGTTTGACAGGTGGATGACAAAGCATGGCTTCAGTCAATGTCATTATAACCATTGTGGTTTCTTTACTAGGTGGGTGATGATTGCAACATCATCCTATTACTGTATGTTGTGTGTTTGCTTGATGTAGGGTTACACATACAGGGTTTTTCTGAGCTAAAGGTAAAGTTAGTTCAGAGGTGTGTCATGAAGAATTTGGAGGAGAAAAATTCTTTGGCATGAGTAATCCTAGAGACAGAGAAGATCACAAGTTGATGTTATCATAGGATGATTATGTGAAGGTAGTGCAGGATGCAGAATGGCAAGCACACCTATGGATGGATAGTTCACAGAACAGGGTCCCCAATCACATGATGAGGTTGAGTACATGTGTACTCCCTAATATATCCCTAGTAGTGGGAGTTGTTAGCAGGTTTGTAGTCAATTCAGGAAGGAAGCACTGGAAAGTGGTTCAGTGGGTTCTCAGGTATCTGAGAGGGACCGGCAGTAGGTCAACATGCTATGTAGGGTCAGGTGCTTTGGATATGGTAGGTTACTTAGATGACAGGAGTTGCATCACAAGATGTGTGATGGTTAGTCTTCAAGATTGAGCTTGAAGAGGGTTACAAGCCAGGAAACAAATTAGATGGTGTACAGGTATAGGTACAGTGTAGCTATTTATCTCCAAGTGGGAGATTGTTAGGTTATGGAGCTAAAAGCTTCACTGATGTAGACATGGAGGAGGTTGTTGAGAGGCTGCTAAGTTGTAGAGCAATTGACGTCAGTTTGATCAACCGATGTTAGTCATATCTAGTGAGAAAAGCAATCGACATTGGTCAGATCGGCTGACGTCAGTCATCTCTAGCCAGATAGGGACTGACGTCGGTTGCTTGTGTGGTTTTGGAACTATCGATTTCATGAATAGTTTGTTATGAACTGATTGTTTGCATGTTAAAGGCTAATTTTAGTTTGGGAGCTATGGATCTAATTATTGTAATTGGATGTCTAATTATTATTTACATGAGATCTATTAAAGTGACTCATGGGCTGTATTGTAAAGTGTGCTAGTTGAGAGAGCAAGGTTAGCTCCTTTAGAGTGAAGAGAGCAAGGTGCATTCTTCTTAGTTCCACAGGGGTGCCAAGTGTGTATGATCAAGTTGGTCTGTAGGTGTGCAAGATCAGGGAAAGATCCACCAAGGTATTGGTTTGGAGAATCATAAGGACTTGGTGTGGTAAGGACAAGGGTTCTTCAGGGTGTAGAGAGATCTACATGTGTAAGTAAGATCATTGATTTGCAGGTGTGTGTATGCGTGGTCTAGGTTTGCAAGTGTTGCAAAACCGAGTTGATCTATAGGTGGTAGTAAGATCAAGGAGATCAACAACACATCAGGTAGTAAGATCAGGGAAGATCTACTTGGAGTATATGTGTATACTCAGTCGTGGAGTACGTGGAGTACTTGTGTACTGGCAGTAGTGATACTGACTAGTGGTACTGGCAGTAGTGATACTAACTGGTTGGAGGTGAACACCAACTCTGTGTTTGAGTTGTGTGTTGGGACCGTAATTGAGAGAGTGAACTCTTGAAAGTGAATTACTGTACACTTGGTGTGGGAAGCCTGAAAGGTGTGGAAGAGTGTGGCATCTCTTCATTGTAATTTCTTTCTGGAAGAGTATTAATATAATTGGGTATTGTCTCTCATATTCTGTGTTATTTTTGAATTCTAGTTACTTGTTACTTCTGGTTAAATTCTACATTTAGTTGCTTGTACATGGTAATCAATTGTGCTTCCAGGTCCTAACACTATGCTTACCAACCCAACCCTCAACTAGCACTTGAAATATATAAAAATGTGATATACCCTTGGATAACCATGTTATTAAAGAGAGATGAAACTATAACATACCTATCCTTAGCTTATGAAAGAGGCATAAAAGTGGATAGATAACTGAACCCCTAAAGCCATATGATGACCCCCACTCCTAGTATGCTACCATAGATGCCTACATTGAACTTCTTTCCCAACATTAATTATAAATCACTTATGCCTCTATCATTACCTATAATGCATCAAATCCTACTGGGTCATCTTAATTCAAACTAAAAATTGGTTTTTATAAACCCATGAGGATAAGATTTGATTCTTCAGACATAAAATCAAGTGACATTAGCTACATTTAACAACACCTAGACCACACATCAAGAGTACACTAAAACTGATCTAGATTTTATTCAATTAATGGTACAAAAAATCAACAATGACTTCCTATGGATATAGAGACAAGTGAGTAGCTCTAATGTAGAAATCTCCAACAAAAACTTCAAGTATCAAAAACTAAATAGGAGCTACAAGTATCCTCACATCCCCATAAAAACTTTACCCACTAGGCTCCCCAAGATTAATATCTTCAAAATAGCCTTACCTAATTGATATTGAGTGCATAACATGGAAACACATAGAGAGCTAGACTACACAAAGTTCATTTCTTCTTTTAAGATCTTCTAAAATGAAATGGAATAATATGAGGTGCTCCCTAATCATCTAAAATCCTCTTACTAGACTAAATCCCCTAGTACTATTATAGTGTTAAAAACCATGGATTTCCCTAGACAAGAATAAAATGAGCTAGAATAAGGTATTAGTGAGGTTGAATCATTTTATTATTTCCAAAGGAGAAACTACACCCTTAGGAGTAGGCAACAAAAACAACCACTTACTACCTCTACTCCACCAAATGATGGTTAGACCCCACTAAACCAAAATTCTAGGAATGATCCTGCACCTCCAAAACCTCAAAGGTACCCACTAATCTAAATCAAATGGTTACAACATAGTTGAGGGTATGAATAATATTAAGGATAACTTTACCCTCCAGGAGCTAGCTCAAATCACAGAACAACAAAATCTCCTATTGAGTTTTTTGACTCAAAAGCTAACCCCATGGGCCCAATTGAAATTGAGAGCATCACAAACCAATGTGCTCATTCACAAGAATAATATGGAGGTCCCTCCTCTCCTTTTAACCATCTAATTTTTTAGAAATAATATAAATAAATACTTAGTATATTTTGAATCCTTGACCAATGTGATGCTAATAAGAATATGTGAGAAACTTGGTCTAGGCCCCATAAAATCAGATAAGGTAGTGGTCTAGTTAGATAAGTCAAAGGTGAAACTAATAGGCCAATTGATAAACTTCTACATCTAATTGGAATCTAAGCCTAGGATTCAAAAATTTATATAGATTTAATTGGTTGATATCCTAGAAGCCTATAGCATGCTCCTCATTAGAGATTAGTCCAAAGCCCTAAATGGGTATATGGTCTAATATTTCTCCCATATATGATTGCCATTGAGAGGAGTTTCCAACCAAATAAAAATAGATAGAGAACCATGAATTAAGAATATGATCATCAAATAAAACTCCATTAATGAGAAGATAAACTTAGTTTCCTCAAAGTTAGGCATCTACACATTGAGCACTAATCCTCCAAAAACACAAACTAGTCACAAGTTAGGTTTGCATGGCTTGTGGTCTCCTTATATAGATAGATCTGACTCCAAGCAAGGTAGTGGATCTAGTGTTCCACTCATAGACCCCATTGGTAGGAAAAATCTAGAATAATATAGGTTATAGTGTCCTTGCACAAATAACCTAACAGAGTATGAAGCTCTAATCCTAGGATTACAATTTGCATTAAGGCACAAGGAAAATGAACTAAGAGTACTCAAAAACTCTAAAGAGGTGATCAACCATATCAAAATTAAGTTCTAATGAAAATTATCATACCTTTTAAGGTATAATCATAGAGCTTGGGACCTAATCAAAATGTTCAATGAATTTAATATCATCCCTATTCCCCAAGAGGAAAACTAGGTAGTGGACTCATTAGCATTGATGGTAGTGAACCTAACTCATCTAGATGACACTGAGTTGTAATAATTCTTTATGGAACTCATACCTTATCCTTTTGTCCTAGAAAATGTGACTAACTTCCAAGTCTTTGATGATGACCAGTAAACCATCTAATTGCTAAAAAATGAGGTGATATTTGAGGGCCAAATCATAGATAAAAAGGATAGAGATAACCCTAGGAATGAGTTGGATAAGGATGGGATCTTGAATATTAATGGAAATCAGATTTTAAATGGGATAATTTCACTATAAAGAGCATTTGATTCATTAGACTCAACCTTCTAGGCTAAATGACCTGAGTTCAAAGATACAAAAGTGACAACTCATTAATTTTAACCCTATAAAGAATCCCTAGATGGTTAATATGGTTTTGGATTAGATAGGCCATTAATTGGATCAATTACTATTGATATACAAGGACATGATTTTATGGGCCTATAGATACCTTAAGGTCTTCTACCCAAGAGTAATTAATCATATCATCCTCTTAAAACCCAACCAAAAACCCTTCAGGCAAAGGCAGAGGTTGGTAAACCAAATGTTTGAGCCCTTGATTCATAAGGAAATCCATAAGTTACTCTTTGCAAGGATAATTTTCTTGATTCTCCACTCTACCTAGGTGACTAACTTGGTCCTGATGTGAAATAAGAATGGAGAAATCTACCTTTACATGGAATCCTAAAATTTAAACCAAGCCTCAAATAAATATAACTACCCATTACCCTCATTAGATGAGGTGATCCAAATTGTGAGTGGGTCTCAAATGATGTCCTTATCGGATGGCTTCTCAAGCCACAACAAAGTTTTGGTCAACCCTAGAGATAAAACTAAAATTGATTTCATCACCAGGTAGGGCACATTATCTTATAAATAGATGATTTTCAGGATAATCAATGTTGGTGCTACTTTCTAAAGAGTGATGGACTTCACATTTGAGGGCCCAATAGGTAAGTGCATAATAATATATATGGATGACCTAACTATAGTTTCAAAATATAGGTTAGATCATGTGCATCACTTGGAAAGGGTATTTTAAATATTCAAAAGGTATGGCATTTATTTAAACCCAAAGAAGAGTGTGTTCGATGTAATCAAAGGTAAGATTCTCAGTCACATTGTCATAAAAGAATGTGTTACTATCAACCCAGAAATGGAGGATGTAATTTATGGACTAACTTTACCTAATAGAAAGAATGAACTAAAATATTTATTTGGGAAAAACAAATTTGTGAATAAGTTTATTTCTTTATTTACTAAAATGGTGAAGCCCTTGAATTCAATGTTGAAATAAGATGATAAAGTGGAGTGGCACATAGAATCAAAGAAATATTTCTAGGATATCAAAGATGCAATCATGTAAGCCTTGGTCCTTATCATCCTATACTAGAAGTAGTACTTATATGTCTATCCTTTCACTTCAGATCAAATCATTGCCACTTTCCTCACCCAGAGGTTAGAAGGAAAAAACACCCTATGGATTCTATTAACACTAATCTTATGGATACTGAGCTCAGATATTCTAATTTAGATAAGAATGTCTATGCCCTAGTCAAGGTAGTGAATAAATTTAGGCATTACATCCTCTAGAATAGAGTACATGCCATTATCTTAGAACTAGATATAAAGCAAATGTTGGGGCAGAATGAGCTAGAAAAAAAAGAGAGGCCAATGGATGAAAAAGTTTCAAGATTATGATTTGGAAATCAAGTGAATCAAATTGGGTATTGGACAAGGCCTTACCCAACTAATCACATATATAGACCCAAAAATCATGGTAAAAGTGTACCAATAGAGGATAATGCAATCAAACTAGTACATCCCAATCATGTATTTTATACTCTATGGAAATGCACCCTTGGGAATCAACCATACATAGGGAAGAGACCTCCGGCTGAAGGCCACACACTATATGCTAAAGAAGGGAGTTTTATTTAGAAGAAACCATGAAGGAATCTACATCTAGTGTGTATCATAAGAAGTGGCCAAGGAGATAATGTCAAGTTTCCATGAAAATTTTTAAATGACCATCCCATAATAAATTCCATGGCTCATAAGGTTCTCTAGGTAGGTTAATATTGTCCCACACTATTAAAATATGTTCACATTCATGTTGATTTCTACCACCAGTACCATAAATTTGCTAAAAGAGAAATGCATGTAGTAATTCCACTACAACCCATTATGGATTGTACAACATTTTCATAATGGGGACTATATTTCATAAGGGTAATTAACCCCAATTCATTATCTATTCACAAATTCATCCTTATAGACATGAACGACTGTACTAAGTGGTCTAAGGTAGTCACAACTAAAAGGAGCACAAATTTTGAAGTCATCAAGTTCTTGGAGAATGCCTTAATCCTATGTTTTGTAATCCCCATTTCCTTAGTATATGATAATGGCCCTACATTTTGATTCATAGAGTTCATATAATGGGCTTATGATAATGGGATCACATTAAAGTTCTCATCCAATCACTACCCACAAGGGAATGGATTGGTCAAATCAACGAATAAGAACTTCATCAATGCCATTAAGAAATAAACTATAGAGAATCCTTGAGAATGGAACTCATTTATAAATTTCACCTTATGGGTAGACCATACTAGGTATAAACAATCCCTCAAAATATTTCCTTTCCTTCTAGTCTATCGAATGGAACCAATCATGCCATCCACTCTCAAGATGCCAACTTATATGTTCATGTAGAAGTTTATGGAATTGAATGACAAGGTGAATTCTAGATTCTTAAAATTGATTTAGCTATAGGAAGCCTAGGATGAAGCTTTGTTAATATTTAAAAAACATCAAGACAAATTCAAGATGTGTCTTGACAAGAGGGCAAAGATCAAGACCTATAGAATCTTAGACTTGGTCTTAATGTGGGACAAGGCCCATGAAAAGAAAGGCTAGTATTCAAAATTTGATCCCCTCTAAATGAGTTTTTACTAAATAGCCAAAATCTTGGGATAAAATTACTTTTGCCTAAAATATATTGAGGTAAATGATCTACCACTTCTAGTGAATGGGAAGTTCTTGAAGCACTATTTCTCAGTTGTCCCCTCTAATGTAGTTTTTGAGTAATCTGAGTATGAGGTGGTAATGTATACATTATATAGATTTTATTTAGTTGTGTGTTTGATTTTATCATGTGTTTATTTATTTTGTGTAATTTTATTTTTTTGTGTTTTTACCCTCCACCTATTTTTATTCTATCATGTTACTCTAATGCCCAACCCTTATGAGAAATGACTTTAGGTGGTGGCTGAAACCTAGAAAGATGGTAGAGTAATAGGAAGGCCCAGGTTGAAACCTTCTATCTAAGAAACTTTTGGATGATAATATAAATTTTTTACATCATAGATATATGAGGCCAAGGATTATAAATGAAGCATATGGATTTTAAAATAGCCTATACCCCAATAGAGACACTAAGCTGCACTTAAAATAATGATTCAAGAAGATACCAAATTATTCAAGTTGATCAAGGACTAGCTAACTATTTAGAATTTCCCCCTTTATCCATTCACCATTTTCTTGGCTCCAAACCCTCAATGGATAATATAAATAAATAATTATATTTTCATGATAATATTAGAAAAGAATAAATAAAGCATGTAGAATTTAAATTTTGAGTCTACCTCAAAATGGCTATATAGGCAATCTCCATTGCAAGCTTTTTATCCTAGCTAGCAGTGGAGTAAGGCCATAGATAGGACTAGAGGCATATTTTTCTAAGATATGGATGCCTATCAAAAATTAGAGTAATTATAAATCTATCACCCAAGCCATCAAGCTAATAGCACCCTAGAGGAAGTCTGATAACTAGTCCAGCCTTGATTACTTGAATAGAATCTAGGAATAAATTGGAACTAAAAAACACTTCTCACACACACTTTTGGACATCTACAAGGTGAAATATTAGTATGATACATGATATTGTAAGACTTTACTTCCTCATCTTGTTTTTGGACAATAAATACACCCTATGCAATCTCTATGTTGAAAAAGGAAAGAAGAAAAAGCTGGTTGAGTTCTAAGTGCTTCTCATCACTTTACCTGTAAAAGTTACCATTTGTTGTGGCCAAAATTCCCAATTTTCTATAAAATGGGAGATCCCTCAAAAAATATCATAAACCATAGCTTTAGGTTCCTTTTTTTTATTCCCATCACCAATGCCTACTAAAATTTTATAATATGCACTACCTTAATTTCCCCAAGTAGTAACATGCCTCTTTTATTTCTCTTAAAACTAAAGAGTGTTTTTTTTTTTTTACTTTTTTAAAATCATGGCACTAACATTTTAGGATGATTTTAAAAGTCTAGTTCCCTTCTTAGAGAAACAAACCCATTGCCCTCTATGGAAAAATGAGATCTTTGTATCTAACAAGTAAGTTTTAATACATCATATTCTTTTCATATTTCTTACTTGGTTATTTTTGTGAATTTTATAGAGCTTGACCAAATGGGAAAGCATCACATCACCAAATTTTAAATCAGGTAGACCCCTAGACCTATCAAATATGTCATAGCCTAGGAGATCCTAGCTGAATGGGAAGGTACCACATTGTCAAATGTTAGAATGGCCAGTCTCCCATACCTATTAGATATGTCAGAGCCCAAGAGAGATTAGTTGAATAGGAAGATACCACATCACTAAATGGTAGAGTGGATAGTCCCTCAAACCTATTAGAGATGTTAGAGCCTTGAAGAGACAAGCTTAATGGGAAGGCATCACATTGCCAAATGTTAGAATAGTTATTTTCTTTGACTTATTAGATATGTTAGAGCCTGGGATAACCTAGCTGAATGGGAAGGTTCCACATCACCAAATGTCAAAGTGGATATTCCCCTATACCTATTAGAGATATCAAATCTAACCAAATGGGAAAACACCATGTCAATGAGTGCTAGAGTGGATAATCCCCTAGACATGTTATATATGTTATATTTTAGGATCCCTTGATTGAATGGGAAGGTACCACATTACCATAAGTTAGTATTCAATCACCTAGACATGTCAAATATGTCAAATCATGGGAGATCACAACTAAATTATAATGTACCACATCACCATGAGTCATACTTGCTAGTCCCCTAGACCTATCAGAGATGTCAGAGCCTGGGAGAGATTGATTGAATGGGAAGGTTTCATATTGCCTACTGTGTAAATGAGATAGTAGCCACCTAAGGCCCCAAGAATATTTGAATAAAGTATAGATAAAACTATAGATATAATCAAGATATGCAATGTGTCCCTAAGTAACACATCACTTTACCTAGGAGAACAATATGGGGTATGGAATTGTGCCTAAGTGATGACCATTAATAGGAAGATTGATCAGCAAATGACACATGTCAAAAAGTAGAGTTAGTTGAAAATCCTATAATAGATGTGACCATGTGCCTACCACATGTTGGGAATTAACAAAATGGGAAGATGAAATTTATTTGATAGTTTTAAAACATCCCATCACCATTGTTATATTCTATTGGTGGTGGAGGATTATGGGCTCCAAATTCAATTCTAGATTTAGAAATAAAGGGAAAAAATATAGCCACCAACTCAAATTCAAATTCATAGCAAGTGAGTTTATAAACACCATCAATATAGAGGGATGTATGCATGCAATTATCAATCCTAATAGAAGCCCATTAATGGTTACCATTATTGACTTTGGAAAAATCTCTAACTCGTTGATTTTAAAATTTCACAAATCCCCTATATCTCATACCTTGCACACTCAAAGATCCTAAAATTACACCTCCATTCTACTCCAATGGCTGCTACATAATCAAACCGAAATGATGAACCTAAGTATCAATATATTACCTTCCCTATTGGCTTGACTAAATACAAACACTACCACAATATATTCAATGTAATTGAGAAGGTCCCAAAGGATTTTACGAAAGATAAAAAACAATAATATGAGTATGCGGATGCCCTTAGGTCTTATAGGAAGTTTACACTTGAAATAAATACAACCAAACTAATGACGTTTTCTTGCATTGACCTATTGGGTGACATCATCCACAAGGCCATCTATGTGAAATATATGGCTAACGATTGGGTGTGCTTACCCAACTCATGACACTAAATTATTGATAAATATAGAAATTCCTTCAAGGTATATTAATCCACCCCATAATTCTCTTTATATTATTATGTAGTGATAGTGTTGGTATGGATGAACACCTACTAGATCTATGATGTCCTCCATGAATGAGTTGAGAAACCCAACTCTAAGTGGGTTGAAAAAAAAAGAAAATTAATGCATACATAATTTACATCTTCTAGGAGGAGGTCTGAGTAGGAAAGATTCTTCTCAACAAGATATTTGCAGACCCAAATTACCAACACATCAATGAGTTTTGGGTGCCTCTCATGCACATGATCCTAACACACTCAGACATCCTGGACATGAGGAGATTGATCAACTTCAAGTTGGTTTGTGCCATTATAATTCCTGAGTTGAAGATGACTTTTACATGATGAGATATTTGATATATGTAATTTTTGGGATGCTCTAATTTAATCCTTCAACCTTTCTTGCATGGGTTCCTAGTCGATTTATGGTCTACATGGTATTATATAAGATGTATGGCCACTAGTTCCACTAACACATCTAAGACATTTGTGATAACTTCTACCCAGTGGTATACCAAACCATCAATAAAGATTTGATGCCTTAGATATAAATGGAAATATAGGACTCTATCACAACCATTTGGGATTAATAGTTGTATAAATATAAAAAAATAATCAAGATCATTGGATTTCTCAATGACGCCCTATCAGAACATGATATTGCCTATCAATTAATGGATGACATTTTTGGGTTCTAAGTGAAACATCAATAAAAGATGTACTCATAGCTCCTAATAACCATACAAAAATGTATATAATACCTTCACCTCAATATATAATATGGAAATTAGGTGAGACTCTTTTTATATTAAAAAGTACAAGTTTCAATAATGGGACCCTAAAGAGGTGATTCAAGCCCATTCAGCATAATAATCAACTTGCCTCAACATCAAATATGACCATCAAGCTGAAGATGATGATGATATCTATTTAAATTACATTTATTACTAGGAGGTTATATCTTAGATAAAAAAGAAAAGGCCCCTTTGTGCCTCCTCCTACTCTTACTTAGTTTGTGGAGGACCCAACTCTAATAGCTCTATCCATCTCTTAGAGGATCATGTAAGGCATCATGCCACCTTCTCCCCCTTGAGATCTATATCTAGTTTAGGCTCCTCTTCTACTAGTATCTCCTTCTCCTTATGTTATATATCTGCCTATTCCTCCTCTAGTTACTCTTCACACTTGAATTCTACTTCATATAGTAGTTCCAATAACCAGGTCATGCAGATCTATCCTTAGACTACACGGTGCTAGGAAGATCAAGTGTAGCCTACTAAACCACTGACACCTCAGCCTAGGGTAAAAACCCCCTAAGGCTCAATGTGGTTAATATATAGAGATAAATACTAGAGTGAGTCACCCAACATGCATCCATCCAAGTTCCCCTACGCATTCTTCCATCTCCTCTAATTTCCTTTCCACCCCTCATTCCCACTACATTCCAACTCCTAGTTATAGTGCCTAGAAATTTCCCCCCATAGGTTTCCCAAGTGGTGCATACCATATTTCCCATTGATCCCCCTCTATATTTTTCCCAAGTTCCTTTGGAATCAATATTTTTGAGCATCCTTGCTTCTTCATTCCCTTTCGCTCCTCCCATATCACAACCTAAAGTCTTCTTAGTGCCTCCCTTGGGCATGCCTTTAGTAACAAGTGTGACTAAAAAATTTAGTAACATATTAATTATAATAGGGACCCTACCAATCCCCACTTTATTTATCCCAATTATCCCCTTTATAGCTTCAATTTCTCTACCATTAGCCCTTACTACCCCTACCATCTAATTCAAACCATCTGCTATAGTACCCAAAGCCAACCTAGGAAAGAGGTTAAAGAAGAAACAAAAGGAGACCCATACTTTGAATACATCTTAAATGCCTTATGATATAGCTCCAACTTTTTAGTAAGCCTTAATATCTCCTCTAGCCTTAGTAATAACATCTCTATGTCTAGCTCTTCATCCCTCTCTCTCCCTTACCCAAGGCCCTACATGACTTGCCTTTAACAAACCCAATTTTTCCCTATTTTTCCATGACCCATTCTTAGGGGAAATTTCACCCTAGGTAAACATCACTCAAGAATAGTGACAGTCTCAAATGCTCCTTTAGGCCTCCCCTTTCATTCTCCATACTTTTTCTCCCATGCCCCCTCCTCCTCCACTCCTATGTTATTTCACTCCTTTCACTTTTTCCAATTCCTTTCCACCTCTTATTCCACCCTTCACCACCATTTTGACCACACCTCTTATACCCCCAAAAACCAAAGGGATGGTATTAGGGTCAAAATTACTATATTTGGCTATTCAAGGTGACCCAAATGCATAATGGAGTTTCAATTAAGCCTCTAGGAACATGAAGAGGATGTTCATGAAAAGGTTTATACAATAAGGGAACCTAGTGATATTGAAGAACCATCAGAATATTTTCCCCTCACAAAGGTGAGGAATTTTATTGGGGATGAGAATATGGCCAAATACCCATTGTCCATCTTCCATGCTACCCATGACATGTTTGCTAATCTCCTTAAGGAGATGTAGAGCCAAGTCTAGACTCTTAAATCCTAAGTGAAGTCACATTCCTAGTCAAACTAATTAGCCAGGTCAAGGATGCCCTCCTACTACTATTATCAATCCTTGGGAATGTGTTGGATACTATAGCTAATAAAAACACACTTATATAATAGACACAAGCATATATGGAGAGAATTACACATATTGATAGGAAATATTGAAAACTAGAGGTGGTAGTCAACAAGGGAATGTTCCTAGAGCTCAAATTGATGCCAACCTTAGACTTAGTGTTGTACCAAACATATTTATGGAATATGAGAGATGAAATATAAGAGTGGTTATCCTTATCCCTCACTACAACTGGAACCTTATAATAGAGCAAGAAGAATATATTGACCTACTTCAAAGTGGTCAATATATCCATGATATTCCACCTAGATAGCACCTTGCTCAACTAAGGGGAATTTATATTTCACCTAAGTTAATTTAAATAGGTTATGAGGGGGAAAATGGCTAAGGAAAACTAGGAAGGGGCTTGGGTGGTGCTTGATTTGTTAACTCAATCCTTGGTGAGCATCAACTAGGTCTCCAAAATCTAAGCATCAATGGAAGCACCCTTCTAAACCTCCTAGAGATTTGAAGCTCAAATTGAGGTAATATTTAGGGAGCCCCCAATGAATTTGGCCAAGATATATAAATATTTTCACCTCATGGTAGTTTCATTGGAAGCTTGGATCACCTAGTCAAAGTAGTTAGGAGAAAATCCCTCTCATTCACCTCCTTATGTCAACTAGTGATCCCCCACAGATCTATTGTGGGTTTGTAGGGATTATTTTGTTTAAATTTTCAAATAAAATTATAAATATAATAATTTTCCATTATGTCCTTGGATGGGATATTCATGTTTTTTGGAGGTGAGCTCCAATCCTTATCTATTTAAGGAAGAGTTGTATTATATTTAAGGGGTCGACCAAAATTGCTTGAAAGTGCTATCATATTACTAACAAGACTTCACACGTGTTTTCTTCATCACTCTAGTTTATAAAATTGGCATAGATAAATTATTTTCATAGTATTTTACTCTTTTAATGAATATAATCTATGTTTTCTATAAGAGGGTCTCTTTGTGTTTCAATGTTCTTTCATCTCCATGTTTAGATGATCATCAATTCTAGGTTAATTGGATTAACACTTTGATGCTTTATGTATGTCATGGTCATGATGTGCTTATCTATTATAATATTTATGTGAGTTATTTTGTTTCCCCTTTGGTAGTGTTGATAATTTGTGTGTCAAGATACAAATTATTGTATGTCATTTATGTTTTTTCAACAGTAAACCCCTAGTATTAATTATTAGTGAGAGATCACATTGCAGGCATAATCTTGATTCCCTCAAACTCTTCCCAATATATGTTATTGAAGGTATAATTATATTTAAACTTAGTATATAATGGTACAATTATGGTAGAGTCACTTGGTTCACTGACCAATTCATTGAGTTATTTTTAGACCTAGAGTTTCCCTTTCTACCTTACCTTTCCCTCTCTTTTGAGTTTGTTTTATAAAATTAAAATACCCTTTCCCCTTGTGTTTAAAAAGCATAATCCCAATACTCAAGAATTCATAACTATATGTAACTTATGTGAAGGACATTATATTAAAATTTTAGTGGTGATAGTACATCTCTTGGAGACTATTCTTGTAAAGTCCATTTGTGAAGTTCACTACCCAAAGTCATGCCTTAGGTTGATCCTAGATCGGTATTAAAATGTAGGATGAAAATTCATAGTTGTCCCCACATTCCCATTTTCAAGGAATTCCAAATCTCATGGGTATATCATGATTAGGAGTATATTGTAGTGAAAAATAATTAGTACTTAGCATAGTTCATGATTTTCATAAACAAAGTTTCCTAGAACCTTTTTTTATTACCTTAGATTAAGGAACTTGGTGATGCTTATACCTCTTACTTGGTAAGCAAAGTCACTAGGGTTAAATTGTTCCTTATGTAGTGGGTGTTATTAAATCATGTGTTTCTTCTCACCTAAGCAAGTGTGCACATATTATATGGGTTTTTTTCCTTATTAATGTAAATCCTAGGGGATGGGATCTCAGAATAACCCTTAGGGATTGACACCACCTTTGATTAACATGCATCCTCCTCATAGTAAAGGATTTTTTTATGTTTTTTTAGAGACTTCTTATGTGTTAGGAATTATTTTTATGGATTGATATTTCATACACTCCCTTTTTGGGGAAGAGGCTATGTTTACCACTTGGCTAAAATTGGGATGAGTTGACACTTTCTCACTATCTAATGGCATAATTATAAATCCAATGAGTGGACTATATATTATGTGATATTAATTAAATGTTCCTTTTTTTCAAGGGCTTATTTATTTAGTTTTATTTTTATTACATTCCTTGGACTCAAAATAATGGTAACTTATGCTTCATGTTGGATAGATAAGTTATATAGATGGAGTGGATTTATGACTTCATGTGGTTTAATCTTTGTCCTTGTATTTAGGGACATTTGTTGTTTTATTTACCACTTACAATTTGGTAAGTGTGTGGTGGTTTTGGAAACTTGGAATTGTGATGTATTATTCATACCACATGAGGGTATTGAAGAGGTGTGTTTCTAGTTGTTGATATGTTATCTCTCTCCTCTCCATTCATGGCCTTGTAAAGCCAAAATTTTAAGTATTATTGTATTTAAACTTGTGAAATTTTACCATGTGATGTGGTGAACCTTGAATTTATTTTAGTTATTTATTTTTATTTATAAGTTGATTGGAATCATATTTTATGATTTTCCTTTCTATGTATTTTAAGGTTGTTTAACCATTTATAATTTTAAAACTTTATTGATTGATGGAGCTCCTAATTTTCTTTCTTATATTAAATTTTTGATTGAATTGGGTTGTTTATCCATTTTCATCTTTATTATTATTTGAATTATATTGGGTTATTTAAAATTTTTATATGTTCTCCTTCTTATATATTGATCTGGGTTATTTAGCCATTTATTTTTGTCCTTGATTGGTTTGTTAAATTCTCAACTTATTTATATGTGTTGTTTTTATGAGCCATTTTTTGAATCTATCACCTTGAGAGAGTATTTGAGTAGTTTTATAAATTATCTTGTTAGTTTTATAAATTGAGTTTAGATTACAACTTGTTGTTTAAATTATTAAACAAGTGGGGAGAAATAATCTATCTTGTTCCTTATCTAAAGGTTGTAAGGATGGTATGATCCTTAAATTTGTTTGTTATGTTAATATTAGATTGTGTATACTCCTAACTCGAAGAGTGATAGATATGGGTTATTTTGTGAGTTTGTATATATAAGTGTATTGCATTGGAATATGTGAATTATTAGTATATATTTTGTAGACACTATTTATGAATTATAAATCATCTTTGTATTGTACATTTGGAAAATACATATCATGGATGTACCTGTAGTTTCTAGACCTTTCCCACCACCAAATGGATCACATACATTTTCTCTCTATGCTTAATTGATTATATTTTAGCTTGAACAATTCCATTCTGATGACCCAAGCCTTTTATCTTACTTATAATGTTATAAATTTACTTATCCTTCCATCTCTATGAGTTTTTCACCTCTGCCTACTTTATAAATAACTAGACACTTACATCCTAGTCAAACACCTACATTGACACAAGTGTCCTTTTTTTACACAAGTATCTAGTGCCTTAAATTCATCTAATTTGAAAATGAAATGTATTCCTATAGTCAGCCTAAGTGATTTAGACTGAGCTATTATCCAAAGGGATTGGTATAAATATAAGATCAACCCTCATTCATTCCTCACCTAGCATAGACCTAACATAAACCAAAAAGCACTCAACCAGGCACTCAAGTGAGTAAAACTTCCATATTTTATTTGCATATTAATCATAGGGAAAATGCATCTATAGGTCTAAAGTATTAAAGGAGCATTCCATGATCCACATTTTTTAAGTTATAAGATAGGTCACTCTATGTACTTTTTTATCACACATTTAATGGTAAACACATAGTCCAACATGTAGGGGAGAACTATAAAAGTCTAAGGCCCTTTTTAGAGTATTGACTATTTAAACAACACTAATTTATAGAGGGATATTTTTGGAAGCTTGACACTATGTACCTACTAACCCATTTTTACCACAACCACTATGAAGATGAATAACTAGGTTTTTCTCATTTGAAAAGGAGTGGCAATATATAAACTAGATCCAAATGCACTAGAACAAATGTGAAATATAACCCATAATCATCTAGGTGGTTACATCTAGTTTCAATAGGTATTCCATAATAGACACCTATGTATAATCTAGATATAAGCATTAACACAATCATCTCAAGTCATTATAAGTATCATAGTTCCATATGTATAATTTATAGAATCATGCAATTGATCCAAAATCTATATCTTGTTTACTTTCTATCTATTATAGATCTAGATCTATTTTAGCATTAGAACTAGATAAGTATATTATTTTAATCATCATTGCAATATATAACATATCTATACTTTCTATTTTTAACATATCTCAGCATAATGAATCTAGTATATGTTTATTTTATTTTTGAAAATAATTGGCTTGATTTAGATATACCATAATTTTTCCCTATGCTATCTCTACCCTTTTAACCCTAAATTTCATAATCTATATTTTAGGGTTAAATATATCTATGGTCATTAGTTTATAGAAACCATTGGGTGGAGTTAGTAGGATTCTTAGTGATTTTTATAACATCCTTTAAACTAGAATTTTTACCCTCAGTGACTTATAAGAGCAAGTCTGCATAAGGGGAGGGGGATGTGAGACCCCTATTTCCATAGTTCTTACTTATAAATAGATTGGCATCTTACATGTCCTTTTGATACATACCTTATATATTATTGATACTCAAAAAGTTATTAGCGTATTATGACTAAGATGGAGATTCTATATGTTATGAAATGTTATCTTTTACTTATGCAATATTACGTATATGCTTAGATTAGATTATTTTTATATGCATTGATATTAATTTACTTATGTTATTTAGTTATTAATTTGATCCATATTGATTCTGTATCACTAGAGATATTGTTCTTATGCATGAAATTAAATTATTCATATGTTTATATGATTGCTATTAGTTTAGTACCATTGATATGTGATGCCTTGGATTTTTTATGTGCATGATTGTGTGGATTGATATTACTTTTTTTTATATTTTATAACTTATGCTATCTATGGTAGGGAATTTCATGTGATAAATGTTGTGCAGGTGACAGAGGAGGCTAATGAGGGAACTAAGACTATGTTGAGCATAAACACATCATGGGTAGAGTGGTGACATGTCTAATTGACCTAATGTGACCTAAACCACTCCTTGTCTCATTTTTAGACCTAATTAAAATGTAAGCTTCCTTGACCTCCTATAACTATTCACTCTCTTGGATACTATTCACACTTTAGGAGTTATATTTAAGTTTTATTTATTTCATAAAGTATTTTGTAATTCACTTAAATGTCCCCATGTGACTCAAAACTTAGATGGATTGGGAGACCCAAATTTTTAGAATTTCATAAAGTAGTTAGATATTTTGTGTTAATATTTATGTCCTTGGACAAATAGGAATGTTTGAAAGTATTTATAAGAGACTTATAATAATTTTAAGGTAACCCATGTTCCATTTATGGCATGTGATAGTGGTTTAACTTATAAGGGATGTAATTTATTTCTTCCCCACATGGGCATGTAAATGGAGTTCAAGAGAGGGAATATTTTTTTACCATGATCCAAGGGATGGAAAGGGACAAATATCACCTTACCATTATCTTATAAATAAGGGATTTTAGCCTATATTAGGAATGAAAACCTTCCTTAAGAGGACTTTTACTCATTTTGGAAAATTAAAGTGAAGAAGAGAAGGAGAAAGAGATGGATGAAGAGGAGAGAGGAAAATAAGCTTAGAGGATGAGCTTAGAAAAGGAGGAGAATAACCATTGACAAATATTGTAAGAGGTGTTATTTAGTGGATTAAATAAATAACTAAGGTAGTATTCCATGTTCCATTTATTTTAATTTTATTTAATATAAATGTGTCTTTCTCCTTTCCTTTGTTTACAAATTTTTAAGGAGTGAGGCCATTTGGCTTACCCTATTTATTTATGTGTATTACATGGTTATGCCAATGGCCACCATGTGGTATAAATTCCATTTTGTCTTAGATATGTGATATCTCTCCTATTTTTTTATATTAAATTTTTAGAGTTATGTTGTCCATATTTGTGTGAATTTACATGTTTGTTGCACACTCTCTCATATTGGTAGTAACAAGTGGGCCAAATTCCCAAGGCCCTCTACGTAGTTTTATTATCCATTTAAGAAGTGGACAGTGGACTTCCCAATGGCCACCTATGTGGTTATTTATTTTGTGTATTGATATTTGGTTAGTGGAACCATAGTCCAAGAGGGCCTTCTATTTGGTTAATTAGTATGGCCAAAAGAAGGTGTGGCCAGGGTGACTCATCCTCACATTCTTATTCTAATTTGGTAGGCCTCTTTGTGTTAGAAGTGTTTATGTATTCCTAGTGATATTTTATAATTTTAAATGGTGTTTTTACTCTTTGTGTGATCATTTTGGAGATGTAAGTCTTTTTTGTGTTGTTGAACTTATATCCTCCTAGGCATATCTCCAAGTGAGTATTCCTAGCCTAGTTTTATTTCATATAAACCTTATTTTATTAAATTTTCCACCTTAAAACATGATGTGATGATGTGAAAATATTGGAGTCTTAGGCTTGATGGTGCTTATGGTAGCTACCTGATGATGGAAAAAGGATGGGAGATGAGCCCCTCCTTTGGTTGGCCTTACGATTATGAGTGGAGTTACTTGAAGAAATATTTGTGATTTTTTCTGTATAAATATAAAAAGAAATTAAATTTAATATTTTTAAATGTTATTTTAATTTATTCATTGTTAAATTATTAAAAAAATGTGAAATTTTAATTATTATGTAAAAAGTGTGAACTACTGCTTGTTTCCCATTTATAGACCTCGTTAAAGAGGAGGAAAATGAATGTATCAAATGGAAATTTACTAGGATGAAATGCCAAGTTATAAAATACTTATTTATATGATATTTTTAAGTATTTAATTTTGAAGTAAACATATTTATTATGATTCACTCTTAGTTTGTCGTTGAGTCCATTGAAGTACCATTATATGCAAACAATTTTTATGAAATTTTAAACTTACACAAAATTATCTAAATAAATTTTATTAGAAATTATTATTTATTAGGATTATGTATCAATTTATGTAATATTTTTATGTGTTACCATTTAAAATTTATGAATTTTTAATCTTTAACTACTAAAAATGTTTTTTCCTTTGTAAATTGATCCAACTTCATGAAAATTTTAATCATGTAAAATGAAGAAATAATATCAACAAAAAAAAATGATAATGAAATTGGTAAAATTCATGACCCAATTCCATTTGTTTTGTAATTTAATGTTCAATAGATCTCTTGATACAAATTTTCTAAATTTATTACTCTATAAGGTAGTTTATTTATTTGACAAGCCCTTTCGAAGGGAACTTCCCTTATCTTGTAGGGCAAACATGGATGAAATAAGCTAGTGATCACTCATTTAATGATGTAGTGAGATTAATACCCTTAAAGGGATGGAAACAAGTGTTGTGGTTAGTGATTGGCTAACATGTGAGCAGTTGGGGATCGTATGACATTAAATCCATATGGGGTTAAGCCCAACTGCATCAAATAAACTTCCAAAGTGGTCAAACAATGTTTACTACCAATAGATAAGCCAAGATTTCTATAATATTTTGAAATATATGAAATTATAATATATTAATATTTTTTATTACACTTACATTATAAATTTGACCCTACAATTAAACTTTTGTAAAACTAGAATCTTTACAACTAATATACCTAGTATTATTTATTTGAATGTAAATACGTCATGGAACAGAGGTGGGATTTCCTCAACATAGAAACCAATAAAACTTAATGTAATTTTTAATTCCTGAAACAACTTAAATTTTTAGTTATGACCCCTTTTTATTAAGAGATGACTTAGACCTCTTTTGAAACCTTAGACCTATTTTGTACCCACAATTTTAGAGATCATGTGGCATAGAGTTGGGGAAAAAATAAAGGGTCCCCATTAAATTTTTTTGACCCTTAAATTTATTTTGAGGACCTAAATCCTAATATTTTTCACTTCATGTTTGTTTTGTCATAAGGAGTCATTTGGGGCTTTTTTGGATATCACAAGCTCCTAGGAGCCCCAAAATTGGTTAACCCAAAAGGGGGCCCATATTATTTTTGTGTCCTATTTAGTCTTAGAAAAAATTGAAAATATGAAACTAATTTTTTTCTAAAATTTTACATTTAACATTTTGGCCTTCATTAATTATTTTGGTATAGCTTGAAGCTCCCTGAGACATTTTCTCCTAGAACCTTTTCAAAAATATTATTACCTATTAAAAAAATATGTATACATATATATATATATATAAATATTTTAAAATGAATAATTGTAAAAAGGACCAAAATCTTAGATACTCCATTAATGGTAGTCATCTAAGGTTGATGAAAGAGAGGAAAGATGCCTATGGACAAGTCATTCTTCAACACTTTCTCCCTCCATTCATAAATATTAAATTGTGACTTAATGTTTTATTTAAATCCTTTATTGACTTACATAATGATTATATGGATTCCTCACCTTTGAACAAATCTACTGGTCAACGTTGAATTGATCCAATGGTTGAGATGGAGTGATCCATCCTTAAGGGGCTTATTTGGGTTATCTTAAACCCATTTAGAGGTCATATGTGGAATATAAGAGTTTTATTTGAGTTCTTTCCTTGAATTTAAACTAAGTATAAAATTTATTTTTTATTATGACTTAATTGTGAACTAAGATCTATGATTATCCATATTCACCTGGAGATAATTTTGAGCACCATGAAGAGTTAGATAGTATAGTTTAATCTAGTGTTTATTGAAACCTAGCTCACATTAATCATCATTTTTTTAGGCCTTCAGGCCATGGTTATTTCTAGGTTGGATTAAATATTTTTAGGCTTAGTGATAACATGTAGTCCAATTAGAGTATCGAGGGTAAATAGGATTATGTAGTGACTATGTAACCCTTTATGCATTACAATCTATGTCATTTAGGCATGTGAGTTTTTTTGGATACATTATGTGTCTCATGCCACATTTATAGCTATCTAATGGGCAATGCATCCATGTAGGATATAAATTATACATTCTAAAAATAAAATAAAAAATTGGCCAATTTTTATGTGTGTTTGTGTTGTGTTAGTTTTTAGGCATGACAACACCCCATTGATCCAATAATTCTTAATCACTATAGAAATAACATAGGGTTACACAACACAACACCATGTTACATAACAAAAATTTCACACAAGAATTATATATTTACATGAATGAATATTACTTTAGACAAAAAGTTCATATAGGTGATACCCATAAGGTACATCATTTAAAAAGGTATGATTTTACTACATAACATTATTATCATTTTATATCATAACATACACATCACTATCATATAAAAATATTATTATTTATATAAGATGAGTTTTTTCAAAAGTTTTAGTAAAGATACAAGATGATGTGTGGGTTAAAGTAATAGTTTTCAATTACATATGTACATGGACTACCATCAAGGTTAAGTAAAAATATAATTTAGCTTAAGATACATTTTTTCACATTGGTTCATAATAATGGGTCTAAGGGAGTCAAAACACATTAAAATATGATATAAAAATTCCATTGGTAGTATACATGGATCAAAGTAATCTCATCAGTCAAAAATAAAGTAAACAAGTCTTATCTCTAAATATATACATGTTTTCTATGTTTGACCAACCATGAATCACAACTACTACGAAACTAAACAAGGCAAGGGTAACATTTGTAATAGATAGTAACTATTTATAAAAAAATTATAATGAAATAATTTTATCTATCATGAACCAAAATAAAATTACACAATATGTTTTATATCCATTGAAAAAGGTCACTTATCCAATCATACTAATTTTACTAGAGTTCCAAATGCTGAACCCATGCTCTAATACAAAAATATCATTCCCAATTAATTTTGTCCCTAAACCCAATTATAATATGGTATTTTTTTGTACTTGATTTTAATGATGTTTAATTATTTATCTTTTGTTTCTTAACCATTGTTGTCATTATTTAATATTTAAAAGAGAGTGTGACACACAAAATTATATAATGATTTATTTATCCTTATTTTACTTTGTATAATGAGGCTTCCCAAGGAAGAGGAATATAATCATATTAGGGTGAGGGTTAAGTTCAAAAGTGGTTTCTAAATTCATTTATTAAATGTGATTATGAAGGAAGAGGGATAATTCAAATTAGTATGACATCATAAAAAGTCTTTCATAATCATATTTTATTGATTTAATAGCTCATGAAGACATTTAAACATTCCTATCAAGTCAACACACATAAGTGAAAATAATTGTGAACCAAAGTAATAATTACTTTATAATAGGGTTACCACCCTAAGGCTCACCAAGGGAGAGTCCATACTAACAAATACATAAAATATAATCCCAAGGGCATGAAAAACAAGGGTAGTTACAAAACATATTCATCTCAAGGTAGTTAATGTCAAAGCAAATCAAGATTAATATTTATGGATTAACTATAATCAAACATAGATTTTTTTTTTTTTTTTTTTAATTATTATTATTATTATTATTATTATTATTATTATTATTATTATTATTATTATTATTATTATTATTATTATTATTATTATTATTATTATTATACATAAAGTTAATCTAACAGCGACATATTAGACTAACATAAGAGACAATGATGAGACACCCATAGCCTAACCTATGACCTAGATCCAATGTCCCAACACTTGGGAAACCTACATATCTATACCTAATAACCAAATTCAGATGTAGTTCTATTTGAACTTATGAAGGATATCCTCTATGAGACACAATAATTAAAGTGTGTTGGCACTTTAATCTAATAGGAATGAACTAACATAACTCAAGTGAGATTATATAAGATTTATATGTTAACACTCAATATGAAACCACATACTCAAATAATCACTTATCATAAAATACCTTGACAACCTAAGGTACAGGTGCTTGATAAAAGACAATAACTCAAAAAATCATGTATCAAGATAAAAAACTATGTTAAAGGAACCATATTAATTTGAAAAAATAAGATTATAAGGTAACTAAATATATGCTTTACGTGACTTATAAAATATCTGTCTCTTGAGACTATTTTTTATCAACAACTGAAATTGGGTCTAAAAAACATAAGCTCACTTACTAGAGATATAACAAGGGTTACTAACCAAAAAATAACTATTGTCATAATGTCTATATTTCATACAAAAAATATAATCTATAAGGTAATAAATGTACAAGGAAGGTCTCCATAAAAATATGCATTATGGGTAAGTTTTCTAATGGTGAGTTAATAATTATCAAGTTAAAATAGTACTCAACATGTTAGTTATTGATGCCCAAAATAGGGAAGTATCATAATGGTTATTTATCTATGCCCATGCCAATTACCTAAGTTGATTACATGTATGTGATGATAAAATTCATACTTAGAATAAGGTATAGTTTTAGTTCACCCATTACCAAAAATGGGTGCTAACTCAAATGTGAAAGCATTCAACCTTTCATTGTTTGGTCTTGTAATTATGCTAAGTGTAGTTAGAAGAGACATTAAAATAATTGTGGTTAACTTGTTTAAAATACAAATATATAAACATGATGAATAAATTTTGATCCTAAAATTTCATTATATCTTTATTTATGAAATAAAACTTGCCCTAGACCCAAACAAAGAACAATTAAGACATATAAAATGCATTTAACACCCAGAACTTGAACTCAGACTAAAAGTGTTAATATATAATGATGTAAGATAGACATACACTAATTTTTTTTCAAAATTTACATAAATTAACCAAACAAATGACAAAAACTTCTCGTAATGATGCTAAAATCTCTAATCTCCAAAAAGATAAACTAGGTAAGAAAGCACCCTTATATTAATTCTTGAGCAAGGAAAAAAAACTCTAAGCATTGTCATGATTTTTTAAAGCTAAAGGTAACATATTTTAGGCATTGGAATATTTTTATTGGGGAAAAATCAATAAATTTTATTAGAATTTTAAAATTGATTTTATGATTGAAAAGTGATTTTCGAAAAAAATTGTAAACTCGATCAAAATTGCCTATCTAAAAATAGTAGAAACTTATGAAAAAATAATTTTAATATTATAATGATAATTTTAATATATTATAAATCTTAGTTTTATAAAATTACATTTTTGGATAGTTTATTTTCATCTATTCTGAATTGAATTTGGAAACAAGAAAAGGTTTTGTAAACTTGCTCTCGTAGGTGCCTTCCCAAAAATGGTCAAAAGGGTAGATGTTAATAAGATTAAAAAGTTCATAATTATTTTTTGCATATTTTACATTGTAAAAGATTTATGATCAAATTTTTTATTAGATAAATATTAATTTTAGTATTTATTTTCTTTGATTTCTAAAAAGCTTTTCAAAAGGATGACAAGGGTAGAAAATCACTAAAAATTGTTTGCCACACAGGTAAGGTATTTAATTCATTTTTATTTAGGTTTAATTAGGTTTTCCTGGTTATTAAATAACATTAAAACATATTAAATATATAAGTTAGTGAGGTAGGCATAGTAAAATACCCCACCATGAATTAAAAACAATGAGAGTTGACTCCTCAAAACCCTTTCCTACCTGCCTATATTTGAATTCTCCACTTGTTCCCTATTCATATCTGGTTACACTTTTAGTGAAAGATCATATGTTCTATTGTTCCACAGCCTATTGGTTATAAGAGGGGAATTTTTTGTGGTCTAATGTATAATTTTGTATTCATTTAGGACTTATATATAATTTATGTATTCCTTTAGAGCCTATCAGGAGGCTTGATGGTTAGTTTTGAGTAAACTAGACTTAGTGAAATTGACAATTCTAGGGGACGGTGATGTTATAGCTCATCTTATGTGATTTATATATGAAATTATGTATGTTAATAAAACATTAAGAAAAATATTTTTGGCCTCAAATTATATCCTAATGATTAGTAAAGGATGTCCAACCTTAGGCCTAATGGTGTTAAGGCAGTGGTGTGTTAGCCTAGAGAACCACCATTGGTGGTGGGATTCTACCTATTTAGGAGTCATTTTACCTACTTATATATTATACATAGAGATAAATGGTAAGTAATATATATATTTTAATATGTAATTAATTATTTTAAGCTTATTAGGTGAAATTACCAAGAAATAATATGAGGGAAAGGGGTAGGTGGGGATAATAACCTTGATCTATTTCATTGATAAAATGTTGTAGATATAAGTTGGTTTTGATTAAGAGGACTAAAAATTAAGGATTGGATCATGGTTATAAAAGAAATTTTTATATGTTGAGCCTATTTCAAATTGGATCTATTTTATTTAAATCTTTGTTGATTTTGAATTTTCATTTCCTCAGTTGTGTTGGATTTATTGCTAATTGGGGGATCCAACAAAGATTTGGTCAAAAACCTTGTTTAGATAGTGTCAAACTAATTATTATATTATATAAGTGGGTGAAGTGTTTCACCAAAGATGTTAATTTAGGAATCCCATATTTGATCATTAAAATTCAAAGTTTTGTGATTCACTATGTTATTGGAGGTGAAACAGTCTTAACAATGGGAATAAATATAGGGGTTATTAGCCCTAGTTTTAGGATGTCTTTGGGTTATGTTGTTTCCAAACTAATGGGGAGATTTAGTTTAGTCTAGGTCACTATAGAGTGGATCTAATTCATTTTAAATCTCATAACAATGATTTTTTTCTTGATTTATGCTTTGTTTCATATGAACTAAATTAGATTATTTAGCTTCATGTTTGTAATCCTTTCAATTTTATGATCTAGTTCAAACCTATTGTATTTATTAGTTGTAGTAAGTTGGAATGGTTGGAAATTTATTGAAGATAATTTGGATGAATTTTCCCCTTGTCAAAGTTGGGTTTATTATATAATAAACCAATATCATATTTGTTTATTTATTGTATATGTTTTGTTTTCACTTTTATGAAGGTCCTTGGGTGACCTTGTCTCTTGTTGGTTTCATGTCATTGAGTGTGCCATTAATATAGTCAATCTATGTGAACCAAATTATAAAGTAATTCATCTTATTTTTAATCAGATTTGGGGAACTTAAGTTAAAACCTTATTTCCAAGTTCATAGCTATAGTTTTAAGAATGACTACCATTACTAAAGAAAAAATGTCCTTGAGTGAGGTAAATGAGTACTTAATGAGAAGTCTAGTATTCCTTAGGATAGTTGATTTTAATTAATTACATATTGAATATGAATCAAATTGAATAAACAAGCCATTATTTTATCAATATAGGCTTTCTCTAAGTTATTGGATTCTAATTTAAAACATATAGAATGTAATTTTAATTTAAATTAAGGTAGTTTTCATCATTCTATATTTTTTTAGATATTGTGATGATTTTGGTATTTATCAACATTTAAACATTACAAAAATTTAATTTTAAATGCATTTCATTCATATTTTTAACATTATTATCTATATAGCTTCCTTAGTTACAACTATGTTGTTGATATGCTTATCAATATTTGAATGCATGGTGACATATTGACAACACAAATTCAATGAATTTATAAAATTAATATAATAATTATATCTACATAACTTTATTACCTATTGAAACTAAATGGTTAAATATTTTTTAGTATAAATATATAACATAGTAAAAAACTCATTGGGATAAGTGTAAAAAGGATTAAAACTCATTTTAGTTTGAGGTTTAAAGTTTATAATATTAAATTAGGGAGAGGAATAATTAATTTATATAATTATATTGCATTTAAAATTTAACTCAATCACTTATGTAAAATATATAAATTCCTTTGTGCAAAGGTATGCAAGTATTCTTGGTCAAGGATGAAAAGAGTGGTCTCAAGTTAATGCTCACATCAAATTTTGTTCATATTTAAAATTTATTTATATCTCAAGTTTTAAAGACCTTCATAGTCATTTCATAACATTTTTTATTAATATTAACTATGCTCCCAAATCATATCAGGTGTAATTTACTAGACAAGTCCATACTGTAAACAAGCCTCAAATATAATATTCATGTTATCTTAATTTTCCAATAGACTCAACATCCACACACACACACACACACACACACACACACACACACACACACACACACACACACACACACACACACACACACACACACACACACACACACACACACACACACACACACACACAATACTCATGAGTCCTCTTATATCATAATAAACCATTATTGAGTGTGTGTGTGAGAGAGAAATATTATAACCATTTATTAAATAAATGAAACAATATAAAATAATTTATATAAATATTTAAAAAACATAAATTTAATTTAACAATTAAAATATATATATTTTATATAGGCAGTGGTAGGTGGGTGGTTAAACCCCACCCGTAGTAGCCATATGATAGTCGAGATGTAGCCTCCAACCACATTGCCATGTTAAAGCACAAACTAGAGGGGGAAACATTATTGTCCCCTTTTAAATTATGGATATGTGGGAGGGGGTATTTTTATACCTTTGATCAAACCCCAATCATCCCCCAAAACCTTTCATTTATTTTTAGTTTTTTTAATTAATTCAGTACAACACATTTTATTCAATTACATATAATTATTAATATTATTATATATAGCATTATTTTATTTTATGTTTATTTTGATTGTTTATATATATATATATATATATATATATATATATATATATATATATATATATATATATATAAACAATCAAAATAAACATAAAATAAAATAATGCTATATATAATAATATTAATAATTATATGTAATTGAATAAAAAATATATATAAACCATTATTGAGTGTGTGTGTGAGAGAGAAATATTATAACCATTTATTAAATAAATGAAACAATATAAAATAATGTATATAAATCTTTAAAAAACATGAATTTAATTTAACAATTAAAATATATATTTTTATGTAGGTAGTGGTAGGTGGGTGGTTAAACCCCACCCGTAGCAGCCATATGATAGTTGAGATGTAGCCTCCAACCACATTGCCATGTTAAAGCACAAACTAGAGGGGGAAACATTATTGTCCTATTAATTTATGAATATGTGGGATGGGGTATTTTTATACCTTTGATCAAACCCCAATCATCCCCCAAAACCTTTCATTTATTTTTAGTTTTTTTAATTAATTCAGTACAACACATTTTATTCAATTACATATAATTATTAATATTATTATATATAACATTATTTTATTTTATGTTTATTTTGATTGTTTATATATATATATATATATATATATATATATATATATATATATATATATATATATATATATATATATATATATATATATTGAAGTTATTTAGTAATTATTTATTTTATATATGCATGTGCACACACTCATGCATGCACACACCCATGCACTTAGTGTTATACACATTTTAAATGTATCCAAACAATTTTCCCATCTTATACATGATAAATAATTTTAAATTAATCAATTATAAATCCCATTTTTATTTATATAACCCAATTAGGGAGAGTAAAAATAAAGGAGAAGATCAATCATTTCAATAATAATCTCATGTATAATCATGCCAAAATATATTTATTAGTTTAAATATAAGGTTGACCATTTAGTATGAAATTAAATATTAATTTTTCATTCAAATTTTGTGATATATAGGGAAAGAGTGAAGAGAGAGGAAAGGGAGAGGGATAAATGGAGATAGAGAGTTTTGACAAACACAATCAAGCCACTAATTTAAATTCTCATTTTCCACTACTTGATTAACACTACTAACTCTTCCTAAATAAAATCTGCTTATAAGAATGCTTACCTCTTCTCCACTATTCAAAAATCAACACCATGCTTCCAAGTCTTCAAGAGACCTCCTCTCAATATTATCATCCAACAAGATACTCTCTTCATTATTCAACAACCAAAATGAGCCATTGGTGAAAGGTTAAATATATTTCTCACCCTAAAACCTCTACCCAATCTCATTAATGGAGGGGATTATCCTCCTTATAAGGGTGATTTTATTGTCCGAAAAGGACCCATACCTTTGCTAAAATCCCATTATTTTATTACACTCAAAATGAGTTTATTACAAGATGTGGGATTACTTGCATAAGTAAGTACACTACCTTACAGAATTAATTAATTATATTACTTACACACATGACCATCTTCCACTTCATTCAATTCACTTACAAAAATTCCTACACACTCCAATTAGTGGGTCAATCCCACAAACTATGCTAGGACCCTAAGGGTTGTAGGCTTCCTATCAAGCCTACTAGATAAGGCTCATAGAATTTATATAAGGCCTATGGCTAATTTTAATTTCCATTTTAAAATAATTAACAATTTTAAGAATATAAAATATATGATTAGGATATGTAAGTTTAATTTTAATTAATCCATATTAATTTAATAATAAACCTTATTCCATTAACACAAGGAGTGAACTAACATTTATTTTTATACATAACAAAGGGTTATTACACCTGGAAAACACCTTTAAGTCTGTAAGGGAAAGTGACTCTATACAAGGGATTTTACATGCATAATATAGTTAATGGACATCATTAGAAGTTGTTTCATGTTTGATAGTTTTTTTTTTTTTCAATTTTAGTTTATTTTATTTCTTTTTTTTTTGTCTTCATTTTCCTTCTTTTTTATTTTTTTAAATCTCAAATTATTAGTAGAATTTGGAGTATTCTTCATGCAAGACAAGTTAGATAACCCTCATATGATTATAAATATTCTCTAGAGAAAAATTTAATTTTCTTCAAAAGATTAGATTAATCATTTATAAATCAATATTTATGGAATTTTATTATTTTAAAGGAATTACATCATTTAAAATTACATATTATAAGGTTTCTATAGAAATATTCATCTATCCTGAATTTGAAATTTTATGCACTAGAGTATCCTTACACTTTGACACCAATGATCCCAATTTCTAGAATATTTTGAACTCTTTGCCTCATGATACTTCATCTCCCCATGGTAGTATCTCTTGTAGAATATTACAAAGAGGTAATTGGTAGTATTATTTAATTGGATATTGTTTACCAAGTACTTCTTATCATCCAATGTATATTTTAAATGATGAGATAATGAAAAAAGTTACCTTCATGGCTAAAAATCCTAAAATTATTTGTATCAAATCCTTGATTTTCTAACTCAAAACACCCTTGCCACTCCTCCATCTATTTCAAATAATGCCCCATATTCAATCTATAAATGCACTAGTGAATATTCATCCTGGCCTATGGTCACACATATACTTAACAAGAATAAACTTAAAGTTGACAATGAATCTAGAGGAATGACTAGAATTGAGTTACCATCATCACTACTTGAGTATACTAAATTCTAAATTGAGCATTGTGAACCTTTGATAGATTTTGTCATTGATGGAGAGAGTTCATATGAAGAATGAATAGTTTTTTATTATGTTATGTTATTCAACATCTACAAACTTGGTTTTTTATTTTATATTTACCATGGCATTTCACATTATGCAATACTTTTTTCTTATAAACAATATTTATGCATACTTCCTTAGTAGTTTGATCATAGTGAACATGCATACTATTTATGGTAGATAGTTGATGGTTTTTTATTTTAAGTGGTTACGTAGTTCATGATACATGCTTAAAATATTGGTTTATTGATGGTTTTTAAAAACAAATGGATGAAATGATTAAATGAAATTATGGATCAAACTATTTTATCTTAATTACCATAATTAGTCAAATTACATGACGACTTGTTGAATGAATAATTAAGTTATTTTGAGTCAATAGGGACCCTAACTTGTTTGAGATATTGTTTGATCTATATTTAATTAATAAAAACCAATTATTATAATTCACTTTATGAACTTATTATAAAATCAATTTAAGAACTTATTAATATTTAAAGTTTATTTATAAAGTAATTATCTTTATTTTAAAGTTTAATAACTTTAAGTTAAAAAAAGTTAGTTGTAACTTGAAAATATAAATAATTCCAAAGCTAAGGATTTGAAAATACTAGAGGATCATCATTAAAATAGAGAAATAACTATAGGTACGTGATCTCCTTTAATATAGTTTCATACTATACTTTTCTCTTATGTGATGAATCTTTGAAATAAAATATCATCTTTAGGAAGATAAAACAATAAATTATATGATTAATAAGTAATTTTCTTGGTACATATATGTATATCTAGGTTAATTAATCAATTTATGAATTGATTATTTGAACATGACAGATATTATTAATCCTTTGATGATTATAGAATAATGTAGTCATATGTGAAAATATTTTTACTTTTCTTGGTAAAGAATAATACTTCATATTTATAAAAAAAATTATTGATTTTCATCATGTTGTGATTGATGTTCTTATAATTTTTTAATTAGTAATGAAATTAAGTTTCTCAATAAAACTTCTACATTTTCATTTATATCTCAAGTTACCTCTTTCTTCAAATTAGTATATATCATTTTCTATTATAGTTAGATTTATTATAGCTTTAATTAGAATGATTTTTATTTAGTTTTAGTTAGTTTAAAATTTACTTAAATATATGTTTTGTATTTTATTTCATAGAAGTTGATTAGTTTTCTATCTAATTTTATCTATATCTTAGTTTATATTTTATTTGTTTATATTTTGTTAGTTATAGTTATATATATTTTAATTATCTAATATCTTAATTTGTTTACTATACCCTTTTGTTTATTTCCCTTTATTTAGTTTTGATTTATTTTGATTTTTTATTTTATTTCATTTCCTTTCATTCTTTTGTTTGGTGTTGTGTTAAGAGTGATAAGGAAAGACCACTTGAAATAAAGAGATATAAATAATTATAATATTCAATCCTCCATGAATTAACTCTTCCATAGGATCTATTATATCATATAGGATTAATAAATTTTTATATATACATAAAGTCTGATAATATACTTGATGTATCAAATTAAAGTTTAATGAACTATAATTTGATAGGTCATAATTTGTTTTGAGGATTAAAGTTTTTGGAATTGAATACTTGATTACTTGCAAGAACTTTTTAGTTCTCAGAATTGGGTTAAGTATTAAAGTATTAAATGTTCCTAAAGATATTTTATTAACCACTAAAATACCCATTACTTATGTTAGGACTAAATTTAATCCATATGATTGACCTTCATGATAGGAAAATGGGAAGATGCGTTGATGTAACAATTTTTACCATCAACACATCCTTCAAAAGTAAACTTTCTTAAATAATTTTTTTGACACACCTCTAGTTCCTATTATACACAAGTAGATGTACAAGTAGAACTAATATATAAGACCATTTCTAAGATATTATGTAAAATAGTTACCAAACATGGAAAACATTGGCATAGTTAGATAATTTTTGCTTTATGGGCCTATTACACAAGTGTTTGCAGATTCAAAAAGGATACCCATCACACTCTTATATATGGAACATAATAAAAATTTATTTTAAAGTTTAAAATAACATTTTTACATCTCTCTTTGAGATAAATTATCAAGGAAAATGAATATTGGAAAAAAATGGTTACTCGAGTTAGATATGTTAGATAATAAACACATACATGTTGTTGAGAACCTTAGAGTATACTACATTTACATTAAGAAAGAATACAAAAAGAGTATTAAAAATCATGAATTTTACATTGGTGAATTTATACTAAAAGAGATTTTAAAAAATACCAATGTAGACAAGGAAAGAAAAGGTAAGTTGAAATCAAATGGATTGGGACCATGTATGGTCAATGAAAATCTAGGTGCATGAGTTTATTTTTTAGATATAGTTAAAGGGAAATATGTGAACCATAGGAACATAATAAACCTATGTTGAACTCACAAATAGGAAATTTATATTAAAAAATACAAAAAAATAATAATGATTCAAAAATAATTTTTTTTTTAAATTATTGAAAAATAAAATATTCCAAAATATTAAAAATCAAGACCTAAGAACAATTGTTTTTACTTAATACATTAATTTATATTATTTATCATAGTTTAGTATATTATATATTATATTTAATATGATAATGAATTTAAAAATGTATATGAATAAGATCCTGATCTGGGCAACACTTCAGGTGACAATTCAGGGGACAGTTCTACCCCAATTGGTGGCAAAACTTCTGGGAGTCATAACTTTTGAACCATAGCTCCATTTGACTCCCCATTTAAACCAATGGAAATATAATAATGAGGATAACATGATGATATTGAATATAGATATTCTCATTATATTTTAACCCCTGAAAATCCAATAGAAGTGCTATAAATTTCAATTTTAATAGTGTTGTCTAAAAATAGAAAGTTTCTAAAAATAGTAATTTCTCAAATTCTGTGTTATTATAAATCATAGGAGTCAAGCCACTCTATCTCCCTTGATATTGGTGACCTTAAATATCATCATAATACCTTAAAAATATGTATAAATAAATATTTATCTTGAGAAGAAGATCAAACATCTCTTCCCAGAGATAAACATATGTTTGTATTTACAATCTTGTGAGTAATAAAACATCTCTTCTCAAAGAAAGCATTATTATTATGTTCTTGAAATATCTTTCAACCAAAACCCCTGAGTTTTGGATCAGATCCACTACATATATGTAATACATGATGCATAGATGTATAGATGTGGGGCATCACTACACCAAGGGGCTATGCTAATGTTGATGCATCTCATTCTATGGGTCACATTTTTACATAATATATCTTTATATGACCTCTCAATTCATCATGTTCAATTCTAATAGTGATTACATATGCCTTACACTTTATTATATTATCCTTAATGATACATTTCATGGATATGTACTTTATTATGTTATGACATTGACATGGATTGATGGCATAGATTAGCTTAAATTTTTCTATGATTCATTATCACTATTTCATTTTAGATAGGTAAAGTATTGACTATGCATTTCATGTCTCTTGATTTAGTGTGTGGCATTGTCTAATTCAATGCATCATTGTATTAATATTTCATTGTGCAACCCTTTCCTTTATTATGTAACATTGATTGTCACATGGTAACATTGAATGGTCATTATGTATGGATCTTTCATAATTGTGTGACATTTTTTGATTAAGTGTATTATTATATAAATATCTCTTTTTTTTTCCCTTTCATTTGTTTTGTAACATTTATTGTCATAGTGTAGCATTAATTTATCATTATGTTTGACTCTTTCCTTGTCTAACATTTTGTGCTCATTGAGTGTATGATTTGTGTCTCTTATTCTGTGTGACATTAAGTGATATCATGTGTTCTTGTATTATGTGAATCATAGAAATGAAATAATGTGTATATGATTGTATAATTATAGGATTGTCTGCTATTTTTTTTGTTTTTGTGATCCATATCACACATATTCCTACTTATTTACTAATATCATGCATATTACTACATAATTTACCAATATGTGCTTATACATATGATTCTTAATAATACATGCATATTACATCTAAATTCACATGACACTTGTGTGACTTAGGATATAAATTTCATATATGAAATGGAAATTTATAGATTCATCATGTCAAGTTTATTGCAAACCAACATTTTAGACATAATATGTGTGTCCATCCTTAAGGAAAAATAGAGTAAGTTGAACTACTTTGATTTTTTTAGCTTAGACAATATCCAAAAATAGTGAATAAGATAATAAAAGGATAATGGAGGGGTCAAATTCATCAAAGGAATAAAATAATAGAGAAACAAAACAAAAGTAAAAAAAAAAACATGTCTCACCCACTGGAATTAACTTAATTTTTTAAATGATTAATAATTAGATGACATGATTCCATAATGTCTAATCCCTTATATTTGTTAATTTTTTTAAGTATTTTTTCAATATTAGTGGCCTATTAAAAATTTATTTTCTTAAATTCATCCTATTTAGATAAAATATTGGCCCGATCTAAATAAATATGGTGCTTTGTAAGATGAGAGTGTTCGGTGAGGGAAAAATTATCAATTTTTGTATACTAAATGTCTCTTTCATGCCTTTGAGTATTATTTTTATTGACCTACTATTTTATATAATGTATGAAACTCCACATGTACATGGATTTATGTAAATGCCTTTTTAAGTTACGTGAACACTCTCATCTTATGAAGCAACATATTTATTTAGATCAAGCCAATATTTTACCTAAGGAGTATGAGTTTTTGAAAAGTAAGGTTTAGGAGGCCATTGAGATTGAAAAAACATTAAACAAACTTATCAAAGACAAGGGATTAGACATTGGGGAATCTTTGTGTCCAATTATTAATCATTTAAAAAATCAAGTTAGGTGGTGGGTGAAACATGTTTTTTGAAACTTTTATTTTGTTTCTCTAATAGTTTATTCCTTTGAGGAAACAGACCCATCCATTACACTTTTATTGTCTTATTTTATATTTATGGATATGGTCCAAAACAAAAATATAATTTAAACTTAATCTTTCTTTACCTAAGGATGGGCACACATATTGTGTCTAAAACATTAATTTTCAATAAGCTTGATATGATGAATCCAAAAATTTCCATTTAAACATCATATAATCATAGAAGTATGATTAAAATTAGGTTTCATATATTATTTTAGAATATAATAATACAATGATGACATATTATCTACATGTTAACACATTATTTTACTTGCTTAAATATTTATATATAACATAATGCATTTAACTCCTTTATTTTAAGAGATGTAATTCATAGGCCACATTCTTCACCTCAAAATGGGGCATACTAGTGGATATCTTGTTGTAGATATTTAAAAATTCACATAAAAAATATTAATATTCTAAGAAAGATTAAATTTTTATAGGTTTAGAGTGGGTTATATTAACATTTTGGTCCATATTATGTGACAATTATATATAGATTGAGATATATCTATGGGCATATGAAATGCATATGTAGACATTTTACAGACATCCTATAGGTACACAAATGACATGTTATCATATTTTTTAGATTTGGGAAAAATGGAATATAGATTTTATGTCATTATATATCACATGTTGGCACTAATTGTATTAGATTATGGATATGAACACTATTCATGCTCACACAATTAAATTTTTTCAAGTTGGCACTAAAAGTACCAAGGAACTTTATAAATATAAAATATATTTTCATTTTTTGATTCATTATACCTAGATGTATATGAAAATAATATAGGCTCCCCTCTAGATATTGAGGTTCAATATCAATTAAATGAGTTATGTGGTTGAGGTTTTACATCACTTAATAACTTATCACTAATAATTATTTATGAAGGTTAGGGAATTTATTAGCTATACCCATGGTTTTAAAAGTGACACTTTCCTTTAGGAATAATCACCCCATAAAATTATCCATTGGGGCATACACACATAACATACAACACTTCAAAGGGAAACACAATTTCACACTTATAAGTACATTACTTCTTTGATTTTAAAATTATAAATGTTTCACTGATCTATTTTACATCATATTTCATTTCATACATGGAAATTAATTGATGCATGTTTCATTTTAGGTTTACATGGAACAATATGTACACTTTGATCATTATTTCAACTCTAAGGTACATAATCTATCTATCCTTTTAACTCTAGGATTTTAAATATTAGAATAAAAAGGGGGTAATTTTTAGACACTAAAATATTTTATTAGACACTCAAAAAATTTATTCTTGACCTATCCTTACCATGCATAACTTGTTCGTACACACGTGTCTCTTATACACACTTATTTCCTATCCATTTTACTTCTATGGGCCTTACCTTTTAGATTATATATCGATAACCTATAAGAATTCATAGTCTATTCCTAATATAATTTTGATCCTAATTGGGCTATCTTTTGATCATCAAATAGATGTTCCTATTATTTATATACCTTTGGATGTAATTAAATGACCCTATATTTTTATAATTATCCACTTATATAGGATTTGTTTTTTCACCTTGAAATAGTCATTTTAAATTCAAATCATACTTATGGATTGGTCATATGTTTTTCATGTCAGTGGCATGAGAATTTACCTAAAGAGACATATATTTATACATATAATGTTAAAGTCTATTACCTATATATAAATCATGTAGAAATTAATATTAAAACATATAATATAACTTAAAAATTGAGAAGGAATACCCAAAATCTACCAAATCAAATTTAGTCACAATGAATAGGACATAGTGAAATCTAAAGCACCTAAGCTAAGTCAATTTCACCATTATCAAGTGTCAAAAAATAGATCACATTTTACATTAATATAAAGAATAAATATTACTGACATGTAGTTTGAGCCTCATTGAGAGAAATAAAAATGTAATGAGTTCTCAAAATTTACTGAAGAGTGGTTGGGGTTAGATTAACCTACACTTATTACCATTTTTTAGGCCCAAAACTAGTGTCAAAAGTGAAGTTAGGTTTTTGAAGTGAAAGAAAAGTGTTTTATGAATTTGTGTGCATATTGATATTATGATAACACAAAATAAAAATAACTTAGAAGTAGGCACATTAATCTTTTGAAAAATTTGGAGATTTGTTAATGATGTCTCCAACATGGCCAATAATGTTGATGAAGTGTCATGTGTGATAGAATGATAATGACAAAGTGTGCTTCAATGAATTTTAGTGTTCCTACATGGTTCTTCAATATTTGACATAGTGAGGTAATTAATGGATTATATTGATGGTATGGACATGTTTTAGAGACATTATGGGTTGTTATGATTTCTTGGAGTGCTTATGGAAGTAAACAAAATTCATCAGAATAGTCATATGAATGTCTAAGCTCAAGTAGTCATCTTGATAGATAAGGTTGGGTAAGTAGTTTGATGATGTAATATTTAACACATGTGAATATTTTAGAAGTATTTTTATACATGGATTGATTCCCCTATGAAAGATGATCATGTGGTTAAAATTTTCAATCATGAGGTTGAGAGTAGAAAAAGTTATTAAGGTGCAAAGTTGGCTTTTTAGACATAGTTTACTAAGTTCCCATACTTAGCCAAATTTATGATATCAAATATATATGGTGAAAAATTAATTAGATCAAGGATTTAATGATGAGTGTTTAATCTGACTAGATAAGGATCTACTGGAGTGGATGATCTTGTCAGACATAGATCAACAACACATGTGAAGTCAATTTATCAAAGGTTCTTGAGATTACACATGCTAGTGACATATGTCTCAATCTCAATGATTTGATAGAAGATCAATGACATGTAGGTGCTTGTAAATTTGGAGATTGATGGACTGCATTAATTCAAATAGTTAATGTGCATATAAGGCATATAGAGCTACCAAATAGCATGATTATGGAAGCAAGGATCTAAGATCAATAGTGAGAGATTACAAGTTAAATTTAGGAAACTTCTGAGGAGATCAATTATGCATATTTATTCAAACTTTCCAAATATCATGAGATGATGACAAAGTGTCTAATATTTAGTATTTACATAGTGATTATTGGAATTTAAATATTCAAATTTGTGAAAGAAAAATAGTGAGGGGTTTTTGATCTATATCTTAAGCATATGGAAGAATTTGTTGATGGAGTAAAAAGTAAAGTTGAAGAGGAATTCAAGCCACATTCAACATAATTTATTATAAAGTTTGATTGTTTATACATATATAGATATTGAGCTTTAAATTTGACCATTTGTTCATTCATGGTGTTACTATGTATAGAATATTGTTTAAGCAATTTGTGATTTAGTAGAAGAGTGTTTTGAAGGGAGTATTCATTTAAAGATGTCTTATAGGTCATATAGAGTGGAACCATATTTTTAAATTGATCTTGTGTTCTTATTTTTTCTTGATGAATTTATAAAAGGGTAATATGTCTCCATGAGACCTATAATGGCTACTAAGGCCTAATTGAAAGGCATATATGCTTAAGTGTGACCCATAGATGTTATGGTTGACCTTTGAGGATGGTATTGAGATATGTGTTAGCATGATATAATTTTTAAGGGTCAAGACAAGTATTATGGCCAACCTAGAAGTTGATATTCATGAAGACTCTATAAAGAGTGGAGACCAAGGTAATGGTTTCTAGACTTGATGTGAATGTGTTGAGAGAACAGAAGATAGAGATGAAGGAAAGATATCAGAGGGAGTGTGATCATTAGATGGAATAAAGTATAGATTATATTGAAGATGAGAAAAGAAGCCTAGACTGATCCAAAATGGATGTTTGGATACATTTATTGTATGTGCAATTTTGAGGGTGTGTGATGAGTTGAAAGAAAGAGTATAATTGAAAAAGTGGGGAGTCAAGTGAAGGAGAGAGCCTTTGAAAGAGAAGATATAGGTTAGTGAGGACCATTAGAGAGTGAATATGATCATTCATGCTTGTCTTATCAAGTTGATGAAGGTGAACACATAGGTTATTAGACCTAATAAGTTTAGAAAAGGTAGATTGAGTGAGTAAGCTCTATAGATTATTTGAGAGTGATCCAAAAGGGTGTTTTATATGCATGAATTATGTGGGAAAGTTTGTGAGAGTGTAAAGGGGAAAAAGTGAAATTAAGAGGATTCTATCATTAGGTGTAGAAGACATTAGATTAGATGTGGATATCAGATCAAGGTAATTGAGTGGATGCTTGGTTTCCTAGGGGGTTGGTTCCTCCTTATGGGATGGGTGTCTCACTAAATTAAGGGATGGGTGTTCCTTAATCAGTTGGTGCTGATCTAAATTTGGATATTTTTATTATAGGAATGTAGTCCATTTTCCAAGTTTTAGTGGGTTTTATTCCCCAAGAGGGTTTATCACATAGATCTTGTGTATATGTGTGATATTTCTTATCTTTATTATTTATTTATATAAATGATGTGTATACTTCATGAATAATAATTTTATCTGGCTAAGGGTTTTAAAGGATTGGAATTGAAGTTTGAATTATCTAGCATCACTGATTCACCCCCCTCTCAGTGATTTTACCTATAACAATTGGTATCAGAGTAGGACCTTCATTAAAATTTTAACTACTTAAAGGTGATCTAAGGTACAATATGGCAAGTTAATAGATTCAGGGTTTCTCTAAAAATCAATCACTAATTTTTAATTATTCTAATTATGTTTTTTGGAGTGCAAGGATTAAGATCCACATCATGTCAATAGGGTTTGACATTTGTAAATCTATTGTGGATGGCTATTCAGGACCCTATATCCCTCCAACTAGTGCAACTGATAAGAAGCTATGTGAGGGAAATTCTAAGGCAATGAATGCCATCACTTGTGGTCTTTAAGAGACTGAGTACACCAAGGTAATTCATTATATATATGCCAAATAGATATGGGACAAATTGTAGATCATTTATGAAGGGAATTCAAAGGTCAAGTTGGCCAAGTTGAGAAATCACCAAAGATAATTTGAGAGTCTCAAGATGAAGGAAGAAGATTATGTGTCATCTTTTTTTTAGAAATTTAATGAGATTATGAACATTATTAGAGGTCTTGGAGAGAATATTGAAGAAGTTACTATAGTACACAAGGTATTAAGGTCTCTCTCCCTCAATTTTGATTTTAAAGTGTCTATTACAGAAGGAAGTCATGATCTTACTTAGATGAATATGGATAAATTACATGGCATCCTTACTTCCTATGAGATGAGAGTCTATGATGATAAACTACCAAAGAAAGAATCAACATTCAAGAAATATTTGAAGTCAAATAAGAAAAGAACTCAAGGTAAGGAAATCAAGTATGATGAGATATCTAATGATGAACTAATATCTTTATTTACAAGTAAATTGAAAATAGGCTCAGGGAAGTATAAGGGTAAACTACACTTCAAATGTTTCAATTGTGGAGAAGTAGGACACTTTGCTAAAAAATCCCCACATAAGCATAAGAAGAATGATAATTAAAATCATGGTGAAAGGCAAGATGAAGGCAAAAAAACATTCAGGTCTAATAAGAGGAAGAAATGATTTAGATAGTTTGTCAACAAGAAGTACTTCAAGAACAAGAAGAGTCTTTGAACCAATAAAAATTGTAGCTCATCAAATGAGAGTGAAGACAATGATTTTGAGTTTGATAGTGAAGATGAATTCCTCCACATGGATGAGGAAGGAAGTTACTCATATAAAAAAGAGTCTACTTGGAGTGATACAGATAATGAAGAAGACACGGAATATTTTGAGATTGAATTGAGGAATGATCATGAATAATTGAAGATTGAAAAGAAGATTAACAAGAAGATGAAGTCTCAAATCAAGGACTATGAAGAGTAATTCAGTGTGTTTGAGGTAAGAATGAATGAAGACACCAAGGAGCATGAAGATACAGTCAAGAATCTTAGTTGTCAATTGAAAATATTTTCTATAATCTTAAAAGCTAAAGAAGATGAATATTCAAGGTATGTGATTGAAAATGAGTCATTGAAATCTGAGTTAGAAAAGACATCTAGTAAGATGAAGTTATTTTTGATGTTTAAAAAGAGTTTAGTGATCTAGACAACAATCTAATAGTCAAAATCATGCTAGCGATAGAACTAAACTTGGTTACAAATAAGAACAAAATAATGTAACTCAAGATAAGGGGAAGACTAATGTAAACAAAGACAATCAGACCTTAAGGGTCAATAATTAGTCATGGAATGAAGATATGATAGAATGAATACAAATCAAATCAAACAACCAAATGCCATAAAGTATGCCAAAGTTAATAGTTATTATTTCACTTGTAATCAATTTGGTCATAGGTCTAGAGAGTGTAGAATACTTGCTAAGAATGAGTGAAATTATTAGTCAAGTGGTATAATAAAGTTTGAATGCTTCAACTATCATGATATGGGACACTTTGAAAAATGTTTTCAAAATAAATTAAGGCAATTTGAGTTTCCCTAATAAATATTTGTTTGATACAACTATGAGAATATTGGTCACATTTCTAGGTTTTATGAGAAAAGGTTATCAAGTAAAAATAAGTTTAATCAGACTCCTAGAGTGTAAGGAAGAATTATAGTTAACTTAGGGAAACCAAAAATAGGAAGTGTGAGTCATGATGACTCTATAGGTTCAAGTGGTCTATTTGTTATGGTGAAGAATGCTACAAAGGTTGAAGAATGCCAAGATATCTCATTGTCTACTCATGTTGTGAATGAAGAGAACATGATAAAAGAGAAGACCAACATGATAGTTGAGTCTATTCCTAAGGTGTGTATAGATCTAAGTGAACATCTTGTTATTGTTGAACAAGTTTCTTGTGAAGAACATCAGTTGTCAATGTCTAGTGATGAGGTGTCATGAATATTTGTTGTCTTCATGTATTGTAAGTTCAAGCTTAGAAGAGAAGGAGAATGTTGTATTATATGAGCAAGTTATTTCTATTAAGCTTAAGAAGAAAAAGGACAATAAATTCTATAGCTAAAAGATATCCAAGAAAGAGAAGGAATATGAGGAGTTGTGGGCAATTCCTAGTTTCACATTATTCTAGGAAATTATGGGTTAGGGTGTCTCTAACTATGATTATTAGGAGAAATATTTATTTTGGAGAAGCAAGTATGTGTCCTCAAGGTGTATTCAATGTTTTTGGTTCTGAAGGTCTGTAGGTAGAGTATGGAGGTTTTCAGGTGTCAAAATAGAATTGGTTAAGAAGACACGTTGAAAATGACTTTTTAGATAGAGCATGGAGTTGGGGGAGCTAACTAAAATAGTTTGAGAGGCTTGAATAGATGTTCATAATGTAATGGGGAATATCTCTTAATGTTTTTAAGGTAAGTTCAAGCATTTTATGTTTCTCTTATATGTTTTATGTTTATAGAGATTTGTATGAACAAAGAAGAGTGTAGTCATGGAGCATGTTTGAGAAGATTAAGGTAAGAAGAGGTATGCACAATGTTAGGGGGAGTTTGTATCATCTCTTATGGGTGTTCATTTCTTATTATTAGTCCTTTAAGTCTTTTTAGGTCCTTAAGATCAAAATATGAGCCCACTTTATCATTGTGTCAAAAGGGGAGAATGTGCTTAAAGAGAGAGATATAGTTTGAGCATAAGCTTTGTATTAGTGTTGAAATAAATGATAAATGGGAATATTGTTTGACAGTTGTTAATGATGTCTCCAAGGTGTCCAATAATGTTGATGAGGTGTCATGTGTGCTAGAATGACAATGATAAAGTCTGCTTTAATGAACTTCAATGTTCCTGCATGGTTCTTTAGTATTTGACTTAGTGAGGTGATTAATGGATTATATTGATGATATGGACATGTTTCAGAGACCCTATGGGATGTTATGAGTGATTAAGAAAGTAAAAAAAAATCATCAGAGTAGTCATATGAATGTCTAAGCTCAAGTAGCCATCTTGATGGATAAGGTCGAGTAAGAAGTTTTATGACATCATATTTCACACATGTGAAGATTTTAGAAGTAATTTGAGACATGGATGGATTACCCTATGAAATGTGATCATGTGGCTCAAATTTTAGGTCATGAGGTTGAGCGTAGAAAAAGTTATTAATGTACAAATTTGGCTTCTTAGATATAGTTTACTAAGCTCTCATACTTAGCCAAATTTTTGATATTGAAGATCTATGACAGGCATTCAATCGAATCAAGGATATAACAATGAGAATTCAACCTAAAAAAATAAGGATCTAATGGAACATGTGATTTTGTCAAATAGAGATCAATGGCATATGTGAAGTTAATTTGTCAAAGGCTCTTGAGATTTCACATGCTAGTGACATGTGTCTTAATCTTGATGATTTAACAGAAGATTAATGCCATGTGGGTAATCATATAGTTGGATATTGATGGAGCCTATTGATTCAAATAGTCAATGTGTGTAAAAGTCACATAGAGCTACCAAGTGGCATGATCATGGAATTGAGGATATAAGATCAATGATGAGTGATTGTAAGTTAAAGTCAAGATATTTTTGAGGAGATCGATAATGCATATTTTTTCAATGTTTTTAGGGAGCATGATATGATGACAAAGTGTCTGATGTTTAGTATTTACACAGTGACTATTGGAGTTTAAATATTTAAATTTGTGAAAGAAAACTAGTGATGGGTTTTTTTTATCTATATCTTGAGCATATGGCAAAATTTACTGATGGATTAAAAAGCAAAGTTGAAGAGGACTTCAAGGTACATATAGAAAAGTTTATTAAAATGCCTAGTTGTTTGTAAATCTATAGATATTGAGATTGAAATTTGAATATTTATTCATTCATGGTGTTACTGTGTACAAAATATTGTTTAAGTAATTTGTACTTTAGCATAAAAGTTTTTTGGCAGGAGTATTCATTTGAAGATGTCTTAGAGGTCATATAGAGTGGACCCACTTGTTTGAAAGTGATATTGTGTTCTTATTTTTTCTTGATGAAGTGATAAAAGGGTAATATGTCTCCATGACACCTATAAGGGCTAATAAGGCCTAATTAAAATGTGTAGCTACTTAAGTGTGACCCATGGATACTATCGCCAACTTGTGATGATGGTATTGAGCTATGTATTAGCATGATATAAGTCTTAAGGGTTAAGGTAAGTATTATGGATGACTTAGAAGTTGATATTAATGAAGACTCTATAAAGAGTGGAAACCAAGGCAATGACTTCCAGACTTGATGTGAATGTGTTTAGAGAGAAGAAGATAAAGATAAATAAAAGAGATCAGGTGTGTGTTAAGTGGATGGAATAAAGTAAAAATAAGATTGAGGATGATTGAATAATCCTAGAGTGATCCAAAAGGGATGTTTAGATGCATTGCTTATATGGCCAAGTTTTAGGGTGTGTGATGAGTTGAAAAAGTGGGAAGTCAAGTGAAAGAGAGAACCTTCAAAATAGAATGTATAGGTCAACAAAGACCATCAAAGAGTGAAGAAGATCAGGCATGCTTGTCTAATAAGGTTTATGAAGGTGAACACATAGGTCATTGGACCTAATAAGCCTAAGAGAGGCAGATTGAATGAGTAAGCTCTATCGTCTATTGGAGAGTGATCCAAAAGGGTGTTTTGGATGCATGACTTGTGTGGTAAAGTTTATGAGAGTGTAAAGGGGAAAGATTACAATTAAGAAAATTACATAATTAGGTGTAGAATATATTAGATCAAAGGTGGAGATCAAATTAAGTTAGCTGAGTGGGTGTTTGGATGCATAGGGGTTGGTTCCTCCTTATGGGATGTGTGTCTCACTAAATTAAGGGACGGGTGTTCCTTTATTAGTTAGTGTTGGTCTAAATTTGGATCTTTTTATTATAGGATTGTAGTCCATTTTACATGTTCCATTGGGTTTTATTCCCCAAGAGGGTTTCCCACATAGATCTTGTGTTATATGTGTGATATTGCTTATCTTTCTTATTTATTAATACATAATTAGGTGTAGAATACATTAGATCAAAGGTGGAGATCAAATTAAGTTAGCTGAGTGGGTGTTTGGATGCATAGGGGTTGGTTCCTCCTTATGGGATGTGTGTCTCACTAAATTAAGGGACGGGTGTTCCTTTATTAGTTAGTGTCGGTCTAAATTTGGATCTTTTTATTATAGGATTGTAGTCCATTTTACATGTTCCATTGGGTTTTATTCCCCAAGAGGGTTTCCCACGTAGATCTTGTGTTATATGTGTGATATTGCTTATCTTTCTTATTTATTAATATAAATGATGTGTATGCTTCATGAATTATAATGTTATTTGGTTAAGGGTTTGAAAAGATTGGAATTAAAGTTTGAATTATCTAGCATTACTGATTTACCCCCCCACCTTAGTGATTGTACCTCTAACAAAAAATTAGTTGAGATTACTCTCAAAAGGAACTGGTCAATAAAATAACACACTTTATTCAATATACTAGAGGCATACATATAGTGTAACCTCTCATATAATCAAGGAGATATTCATAACTAAACATACTATATTTGTGCGTTAGGTATATAACTCATGTACCAATAAATATATTATTCTTCACTTCTAAAAATATTGTTGTTTATATGACAACAATATTAATTATTTACTACATGGTAAAATACTAATTACCATGGGAACTCTATATTCCCAACATTCCCTCCCTTAGAGGTCATATGGGAGGATACACACCACATAAAAATATTTAGAATATATAGTCTTCATCACTTGAAATGTCTTTAGCATTGGCAAGTGTAGTTTGATCATCCATATCATCTTCTTCAGTCATCATGGATTTGTTATTAAACTTTCCATCAAGTAGATCTTATGCTCTTTGTTTATAGTTTAGAATAAAATATCTAGGATTATTACAATAAAAGCATGTATATTTGTGTTTTGATTTATTGAAATAAATTCTTGATTTTGTGTCTAAAGATTTTTACTCTTCTTCGACAACCTTATTTCCTATATCAAGTAATGTTTCTATTATGCTTTCCAAGCTTGGATTTAGTTTATTTATAGTAAACACCATATTAGACATAATTTTTGGCATGTTATTTAATAATATGGTTTTTTCATCATTGGGTTTTACCATTTAATTTATAATATCAAGTTGAGCCATTATAGAATGAAACTTGCTGATGTGAGATACAATATCTCCTTCTTCTTCCATTTTTAACCCATACAATTTTTACTTCATAGTTATCTCTACATTGTCATCTTGTGATCCAAATAGCATATTTAACAAATCTTATATATATATATATATATATATATATATATATATATTGAGGACTTTTTGAAATCCACATGGCGTAGATAGATCTTTTACAAGCTAAGACCAATAGTAGACAAGGACTTCTTGTCTTTGAACTTCCACTTTTGAAGTGCATCTACATCTGTTGGTGCAACGTTTGTGCCATCACCAATGTCCTAGAGGTATTTTTCAATTAGCAACAATTAAATTTGTATTTTCCATGTATGTAAATTCTTTCCATCAAAATTTTATATTGGGTTTATTCTATCCATTTTATCTCTCCCACAAAATTGACTCAATGGACATCAGTTTCTACCAATATTGCATACTTACAATAATCATGGTTATTTTTGACAATATTAAAATGACTTGACACTTTTTAATATGAATCTTATAAAAAAAATTAACAAATTAATAATCTTAAAAACATAAACTAAATCAAAACTAAATCCAAGTATCCTAAACACTTATGTAATAAAATGGGCCATAGGTTTTTTATGAGTGTTGATGTGTTGAGTTGTGAATGCAAGAAGGAGAACAATGCTAGGAGGAAGATGAGTACTCAACGGTGATTGAATATAGTCCAAAATCATTAAACACAATACTAAAACTGATCCAAGTTTTGTATCCATGATCAAACCAATGAAAATTAGATCAAACAAATGTATAAAACCAATCCAATACAAAATGAATGCACAAACTACAAACTAAATACCGTAGGTTGGTTTGGAAGTGAGTGGCAAGCTGAATGTAACTAGGTAATGTAGGATACAAAATATAAATGCATGTTATATTCTAACACTATGACATTAATGTAAAACCCAAGTATAGATATGATGTTGTATAAAATAGCTTACATAAAAAAATATACAAATAAACCTAGATCTAAAATTGTATAAAATAGATTACACACATAAAATAAATTGTAAAATATATATTTTATGTATAAACACATTTATCATCAAGTAATGATGTTGAATTCAACACATTGTCTATAATTTTGGTTCAAAATTAGGACTGATTAAAGGCCTATCATATGCAAAGGCACCCACACATGCTCTTCACTACTTAGCCTTGTGAAGCTTTGGGCCCAAGAAATCCAGATAGGTCTAGGATGGTCCTCCTTTGATACCAATGTTGAAAACTGGTTGAGATTGCTCTCAAAATTAATTGGTCAATCAAATAACACACTTTATTCAATATAATAGAGGCATACATATAGTGAAACCTCTCTTATAATCAAATAAATAGTTATAACTACACACTATATTTGTGAGTTAGTTATATAACTCATGTACCAATCAATATATTATTCTTCACTCCTAAGAAATTTTTTGTTTATATGACAATAATATTAATTATTTTCCACATGGTAAAGTACTAATTACCATGGTAACTCTAAATTACTAACATAATCTTTGCCAAAATATTTGGGCATAGTTTATATGAATGATTCCTTTGAGCTTCATTTTCCTTCATCTAGTATATGTATCTAATTTCTACCATATTTGTCTAGGCAAGTAGAATTAATTGGTTTCCTTAGTGGAGTGATTCCATTTCTATTTTTAGTCTTTTTTGTCTCCTAAAAATAGTCTCAGACTAGAAAAAACCATTAACAAGCTAAGCATCCTAGTCCTCTTAATGTTTTCCATAAATATTAATGTGTAATATAACACTTGCTTGTTGTATTGAGATTTTATTAATTTAGACATAACTTAGATAATCTAAATATTAAAAATTTATATCTTATTTACATACATTAATTAAAAACAAGGTTAAAAAATTACATCTCATGTCAATGATTAATTATCATTACATTTAATGTCACTAAAAGGATCATTAAACTTTAAAGTATCTTTGCAAGGTATAACATCATGAAAACAAATGTGTATATCATCTATCTATTTTTATATTATATCATATTTCTTAATTATAAGCTTAATAATATCAAGAAGTATGTTGGTGTATTATTTTTTACTCTCTTATTTTTATAATTCATGACTAGTAGAAAGGTTATGGAAGGGGAAGGTGAAATAATCTCATAGATTATATAATTAATTTTACCTATCTCCCCTTCACTACCATTTTACAAAGTTATATCACTAGTATACCAATCCTCCAAGTCATAATACATATAATCATAATCAACATAATCATTAATTTCATTCACACAAACATGATAATCATTCACATAATCATTATCATTACTCACACAAGAATGAGTGTCCACATACACATTTGTTCACTCATTAATATAATCACAAGGCCCATCCTGGGTAGAAAATAAGTAACCCATATGATGAGTCATAATAGGGTTGGAAAGATGCACACATATTGAAAAATATCCAAAACTTGAGATGAAAAGTAAAAATACCATAAGACCTAATCCTAAGATAAGGTCTAACATACAATTCTATGGTTTATAAGGATTATATATCAATAATTAAAATCTTAAGATAGACACCTAATAAGAGGAAATGAAAGATAAAAATTTAAAATCTAACCCTAATCGAAGATAAATATGAAACCTTCTAAGAACATAAAACCTTAAGGTAAATAACTATGGTTTTTCATTCTCAAGTCAATGATTAGGTTCACCAAAATGTTTTACTTATTTTGGACTAATGTGATCTAAATAAATTAAAATTGTAAATATTCATATTGTATAAAATATAGAAATCATACCCTAATTTCAATTTGGTATTCAATGTATATGTATTATATTTTGGTGATTTTTAATTGATAAATAAAAAGGGTAGAGATTTTCTTATAATTTTGTTATTTTTAAAAGTCATAAATATTGGTACATGATTTTTAAATGCTCATAAAATTGTTTCCAAGATTCATGGTGAAATCAAGGCATAGAGAGTTACCTAGACACCTATGGTAATATTCAAACCCTTGTGAAAAACTCAATAAGTAATTCATTTTTTGGTAGTATTCTTAGGGGTTTTAGGTCCTAAAACTTCTAGCAGACCTTTTCCTATGTCTCCAATCTATTTTTTGATGTAAGTGTGTGTTTTAACCTTATACAATGATTAATACTTTAATTTCATTTCATTCAAAACCTAGTTTAACTTTTGACAATAAGTTAATTTTAAAAATGGGTTACCTCTTTTGTTTGAAACATATCAACTACTCATAACTAGGTGATTGACATTTAATACATTATATACTCCAAAGAGGCATCAAACAACACATATTTATCTAATTTTTATGTTTGTGGGCATGTAAAATTGTGATCAATCTAGAATGCAATTATTTTATAGATATTTAACACTTGGTACCATACAATTTGGCTTTTGGGTATTTATAATTATATCCAGGGATACATTTTGAAGGGTTTTAATATGTTGATATGTCATTTTTAATGTCTCACACATTTTAGTATTTTGTGGTGGTTTATCATCTATCTTTTCCTTAAAGGAGGCCTATGAGGGTCTCCCCAAGGTTTATATGTACCAAATTATGATGTAATATATGACCCATATGGTTGTTATGCATTATTAAAATTCAAGGGACTTGTTAGTTTTAAATTTTTTTTACATTTTTATTATCTTTAAATAGTGTAGAAGATAATTCTAGTTCACTTATTTTGTGTATGAGGGATTTGAGCAAAAATGGAAATAATAAAGTGTGCATTCCTTTGCCTAAAAAAATTTGGGTTTTATATTTAACATATGAATTATGAATAATTTAAAAAAACTTATTCCATTACATTTATTCATTAAATAATTCATATACAAAATGTCAACAAAATATAGTGATAGGTCAAGATAAACATTAATTGTGTATTGCATTTGAGATCTAAACTAACCCCAGATTAACTGATTTATAAAAAGTGATAAAAGAAGGGAAAGAGGAAAGAAATCACATCTAATAATGAAAAAATAAGGGAGAGAGGAAATAAATCACCTATAATAATGAATAAAAATCCAAATTTATAGATCATGTGAACTTCACAAATTAGTATCTTGTCTGATTAACACACACATAATCACAAATAGACTTTATTCAAGTGTCTAAAGGAAAAAATGGAATTATTGTCACTCAATTTTTCACCCTTGGAGATTTTTTTAAAGACTTATCCAAATTGAGTGAAACATTGGATTACCTATAGGCCTGTGGGTTGCTTATAAGAGAGGTAAACCTCTAGATTTAAGGGTTCACTCCCAAGATTTATCTTTGATAGGTTATCACCTATACTTATTGCTTACTTAGATGAAAAGAAATAGAGATAACATGAAATAAATCTATCCTAACAAGGTGATTCACCAATTATAACCTGACCATTGAAAATCAACTTCAAGTACACTTCAAATAAAATCCTAATTTGCATATGATAGTACTCAAAAATTGCCCTTGTATTAGTATTTCTCATAGACATTGATGAAGCTAACATAAACTAGGAGGACTAAACAAAAGGTCATAACATGACACTAGTGTAGATAAAACTCACTAAATTCATGAAAAATACATTATAATTCTTCAAGAGACCTGCAACATACTTTAAAATTTAAATATGGATGTAAGCAAGGACAACATGATAAGGATGAGAAACTATCACTTAGCAAGATCAACTAACTTAAAATTCACATTGAAAAAACTCATAGAAAAGGTAAACCAAATAATTATTTATTGTTTTAAGGCTGAAAATGATTAGGTATTTTCCATACTTAGGTAGAGGATAAATTTATAATCCAAAGTGGCTCAATATATAGCACAAGTGTGAGAGAAGAAAAGAAGTGTGCAAGAGAGAGAAGATAGAGAAGTGTCATGTAAATTAAAACAAGAATAGGAGTTATGAAAATATTATAATATACTTATAAATACATGTGTATCTACTCTTCAAATTCTCTATCTCTCCAAGTGGTGTGGGAGGTTAAAATGCATGCTTGACACCTTGACTAACTTCTTAAAACTCTCCTTATTCTTGAAAATTTGAGGGATAAGTGGCCTTATTGGTAATCAGATCAGTTTATACTACATTTTTTCTATGCTCTTTACACCTTTCAACTAACTCCAATAGGTTCTCCTTGACAGATCACCCTATTCTCTTGCAAGGTGTCTAGAGGGCTCTTCATCTCCTTAGGCCTATTTTGCACACAAGTGTCAAAAATTTATTTTAGTTAATATAGCTCATATAAAATTCATTGATGGACTATTTAAATCATAATGGACCTAAAAATATTTATTTTTGAGGCCTCAAACTAGCTTTAATAGACCTCTCCCTACTAAAAGCCTCAATTAGCCTCATTCCTTGTAGCCTTTTTTTCTCCTTGTATGTAATTTGTATGGAGTATATTTATAAAATAAAGGCATATTTCAAGACCTTGTATCCTAGTATAGTTCCATGTCATGTTTCATGGGCTAAAGTTAAGTGTAAGCCTACTTTTTCTACCTCTCTTCTACCAATTAAGCCTAATTAGGCCGCTATCCCTAGAAAGTGAATTCTAAATCTAAAATACTCATGCACTTTTGAAAAATATAAGAATTATTGTATTAAATTTTCCCATGTAAAACAAAATTACCATGTCAATTTTGGGCTTCAAAAAAAATGTGCTTATATCCATACCATGAAATGGCCAAAAATAAGCCCTTCACAACCCTGTTTAGATTGCCTTGAAAAATGGAGTTGGTTTGGTCACTTAAAAAGGTTATTGAGAAAATTAATTGATTTTAGGAGATTAAATAAGTCCCATATGACCTCATATATTGAGTTATAATCTCTCCCTCTTATCATAACACCTGAAAAACACAAAAACACATAAAAATTAGGTATTATGGATAGTCTGTACAATAGTCCATATAAGTGAAGTACATGTTTAAAACCTAATTAGAGTCCTCAAAAAAATAAAATAGTTTTCAAGGGGAAAATATGTCATCATATTTGATTTTGAGGTCCATCTCTACAAACTAGTCACTATCTCTTTCTTACGTAGCTTGAAAGTGGTTTGAACTCTTAGCGATAATTCATAAAGTTGGACATATGTATCCTCCAAAAATTTCCAAAAAATTAAATTAAATTATGGTAGTTAAATTAACATAGTATTACCATGTCCCATGCAACATGTGTGATTTGAAACAATCAAAGCAATATGACCTCTTGGGTTGGAAACAAACATTCTGAGGGGTTTGAGATAAAATGAGGTTTGTTAGTGGTTATCTTGAGTTTTTTTAGATCCAAATAATATAAAAAGGTATTATATGTATTACTTAATATATATAAATAATTTTAAAACCACATCCCATCATCAAACTCTACTACACACTCAATGTTCTAGGCATAGGGTTTGTATATTAAACTGATAATCATACCCTAATTTTGTTGTATGGAGCTTTTTCCTCTCTATCAAAGTCTGAGCATTCATGGTATTATTTTTTTATGCTTATAACTCTTCCTTAAAGTTTATCCAAGTCTCAACGAAGATCCAATTATCTAGCCATCACCTCTTTGTTGACTTTCAACTGTCTTGACATTTAGATATGGTAGTAGGTTATGGTTTCACCATTTTAGGTCTATGTCATGACATTTGACCTTATGAATTCAGAGTGAAATAATAATGAGTTTGGATCTATTTGAGATTCATATAACCTACCTAAAAAAACCTTGAAGCATCTCATTACTCATTAACTCTGCTTAGAACTACACACTTGTAAATGGGCATGTAGGTCTCTAACTACATGTGTATATGCATTTAGGGTGGTATACCAACTTGAAACTATAGTACCCTACTATTAACATTCTAAAAATAATTAATTTTATGGTTTATTCCTTTAATTCATCTCAATATATTTAAGTGTCTATACCTTACCTACATTCAGTGTCTAAAATGTATTTCCAATACTAGCTGACTATAGATGTCAATTTGAGACTAACTAAATGTATAGGATTATTTGGTCTAAAAACCATCCTTAAACCTTTTAAAATGTTTTTAAATCATGTTACATGAGAATTTGAGACTCTCCCACTGTCCTGAGATTCTAAATTTCCATCATCTTTATCTCAAGGCAAATCTCACTTCTAGGATGGCTATGTGTGTACATCTAGAGGAATTGACTGTGTATATGGAATGGTATTGAGTTTTTTTCCATATTGGATTATAAATTTAGTGACTTAAATAATATAATATATTTTATTTCCATACCAATACAATTCATTATCTTCAAGATTGATATACTTTAAACATGACACAATAGACTTAGAGGAGATAATAAACTGTGTGTATTACTTTAATCCTTAGCCTTTTCCTATCATTCCCTTGATTCTTCAATTTTTATCAAGTTATGATGTTGTCTTGAAACCCTTATAATGTGTTGAAACTCCAACTCTATCGTCTCTATCTCAAGACCCATTCTCAACTGACTATAGGTATCAATGTGGGAATTTTGAGTATGCAGTCTAAGTTAAGGTTCAACATAGGTCATCAAACCATCATCAATATATAGTCTCACTATATTACCCAATTAATTGAAAATTTAAATAATTTTATAAACTCTATATTCATTGTTTAAGGCATAGAGAACTTTAGTTTATAGGTAGACCTAGAAGTGACTATGTATATACAAGGTGACTATGTCTACTAAATTAGTGATCTATGATCATAGTTACATCATTGAATATCCTAAATATTTTTATGTGTCCTTTGTTGAATAAAAAATTCCTTTAATCTTTGGAAACTTGTGCTTTTATCAATATGGTACTGTTCAAAGCCCATTTTTTGTGGTTGTAGGTAATAACATAAAAGGTCTGAGCACAATGATCTGGAGTTAACTTTCTTGAATAGGTCATGACACTTATCTATGTTCAAACTCATTATGGAGTTATTTCTCTATTTTTTGGAATTCTATTAACATTTTTAGGCTCTATTCAAACTCTATGTATATTATTGTCACCTACAGTCCTGTAGGTGGCTGTGAACCATTATCTTATTTGCAACTTTTGGATTTGAAATAACTTGGAGATTTTATCGATACATACCTATTTTAAAATTGAAACACTAATTTATTTCATTATTTTATGAATTTATTGAGACATTAAAAACATTATATTCACTTGAGTTGTAGACCTCTGCTATACCAACACAGAAAACACAACCCCCAAAATTAAAAGAAAAAAATAATCATTCTTGGAGCTTATATGGAATGTCCAATTGAATAGAATACCTTGAATGTATTTTGGAAATATTAAAAGACTATAAAAACCCATTAAAGTTAATTTCACCACCTATAAAACCTCATAAACATAGAAAAAGACAATCATTTGCACATAATATACAAGAGCCATTTTCTATAGCAAAAGGACATATAAATGTACCACCATGAGGAATTAATGCATGGGAGTCATATATATACATATTATAATCCATTAAAATTGGTTTAATTTAGATAATATTTAATAATTTATTCTAGAAAGATCAAGAAAAACACCTGTCATAGTTGACTAGAAAATTTTAGACCCTTAACTTCGTAACAATTACTCAAATATAATAAAATTAATATAAGAACCACTACCCAAATTTTGAATCTAACCAAGACTACAATAAATTCTCAATGTTTTAAGCTCCCACCTTCTCTCTCCTAGCCATACCATTCAAACCATTTTTTGCCTATGTGAGCTTGTGAAGGAGTCGATGGAGGAAATAAGTGATTTTCTATAAATTTTGGATCTAAATCTTCATTAAAATATTTTTATAACTTTTATAATATAAAATTACACTCCTATAATTTTTTAAATTTAATATGGCTTAAACATGTTCGTACAACTTCCTTTAACTCCTCAAAGTGGCATTGAACTCCAAGAAATTGACCTTTTATAATAAGTTTATAGGTGTGGTAGTTGAGTAAATGATCCCAAAATTTTTGAATATGTATTTTACATATTTTAAAGTTTTTTAACTTTGAAAAACATAACATTTAGCCAAAAATCACATTTTAATTCATCTTCAACGCCTCAAAGTTAGCAAATGGTCTTCAAACTTTATAAAACTTCATGAAACATTATGAGAAGGTGTTTTAGAAATTCAATGGCATTAATTAACTCATAATAACATATGAAACACCTTTACCATGTTTTATCTCTCAATGACACCCTTAGACCACTATATGACCTTAATATGAAACTACCTTAACTTATCCAAACTGCCCTCAAAAAATGTTAACAAGGTTAAACGAAGGATTCTAGGGACCATATAAATGTGACATGAACACATGACAAGTTTTAATTTGGAGGGGGTGGATAAATTTGACTTGGGGTCAAATTTGGCCAACATTTTTAAAAATTCATAGGGGTAAGATGCCTACAATGCTAATAAGTCGAGTAGCTTTGCATGTCCATTGGGTAATAGGGTCTCTTACAATAAGTTTCAAACCATAACAGACCTTCAAAATAACACAATAAACTAATAACCTTCATAACACACAAAAAAAAAAGACAACAAGATACAATCAAAACAAGACACATACATGTGCGCTTAAGTACTTACAAAACACAAAGACAACTTAAACAAACTTATACTATATACAAACTAAATTGAAAGAGAATTATTCCTCTTGGATCAAAGGGGAAGCTTGCACCATATTTGGCTACATAAGATGAAATAAGGAATGAGGCAAGTTGCCTTTTGAATCTTTGCCTTGAAGTCTTTAACTCCTTCATGCTTGCCAATATTTTTGGCATGCCTTCAAATGCAATGATGCCAACTACAAACATGTCACCTATGAAGGTGAACTATTCTTTCACTTCAACATCCTTCTCATGAACTTTATCAATGTTTGTGTTTGTCTCAATCATGGTCACTTCTTGACTTATAGGGGAAGCCTCTATCGTAGTACTTTGATGATTGTCATGTATTCCTTCAAGAAGTAAAGCATCTTGAAGAATATCTTTAGACTTCTTATTAGCTACTAGCTCATCAAGATCTTTAATGATCTTATCATAATCAACCCAATCTTCATCATTTTCCTCCATGAAGACATATTATTAAATATCTTTGTTCACATGACCTTTAACCTTACAAAGACCTTCAATATCTTGTAGAAGCTCAACATGCTACTACCAGTCATCCTTGTATTTTTTCTCTTCAAAAACCACAACTTATTCAACTTCATCTTCTTTAATTGAGGATTCTTCAACTTCAAGGCTGGATTAAACTTCAACAAGTTTGAATGACATGAGATCTTCTTTTTGAAGCACACCATCAAAGGGTAAGGCAACATCAAGAGTGTCTTCATCTTGACCATGGAGAGGTGTAAGATCTTGAAGGACTTCAAATTATTCATAAAATTCATTAAATACATGCTATGAGTCATCTTGATTCATGAATTCAATAGTAGCTCCATATTATATTAGTTATTCAAATTCAACCTCTTTATCATGCTCGTGAATCTCACCCAACTCATCTGATGTGATGTCCTTATTCAATTATCCTTCTATGCATTGATCAAAATATTCAATGGTAGCTATAACATCATCAAGATCTTCTCTTTTTCCACTCAAAAATATTGACTTATGCTTATATTCACCAAGTGGATTCCCTATAGCTAGTTCTTAATCATAAACACTTGATTCATCTTCTTAATTAGCTACAACTTTGGCTTGCTCCTCTTCACTAATCTCTCATAGTATGGGTTCTCCTTGAAGAATAGATGTGGTGGGAGGGTGGTGAAAAAGTTCATGGGTTGGAGAGGTAGTATGATGTGTGATTTAGGGCTCATGAATGGGCTTGGGAATGGATATTTCTTGAATGAACTCATGGTGAGATGACAAGTTGGATTTAACAATGGGAGAGATACCTTCCTCAACAAGAGTCTCAATTTGTTCATATCCTTCTTGAGGATATTTAATAACTACAAGTTGATCTTAAACCTCTTTAATTTCCCACTTTTCTAACCTATCTACCCACCATTGGATATAACGTCTCAATTTATGAAAATCATCATTGATGACATAGTTGGATCCCTATTCAAGCAACATCTACTTATTATTAAAGAATTGAAGTGAATTTATCAACTTATATATGAGATGAATATAGATCACATCAAGTTACTTATCCTATATTCTGATAATTTTTTCTAATTTTAGCACATTTGGCATGAGTGCCAAAAAATATTTGGCTTGAAGTTGAGTTGAGTTAGGATGAGGAGGGTAATAGTGGGGATTTTGGTGAGCTTCAACTTATTGAGTTAGTTGACTAAATTGGGATTTTATGATATTATATCTTTCTTTCCAATATCTTGATTTCTAATAAATGGTATCATTTTATTCCTCATGACAAGGCTAATAGGAATCATGTTGAGGTTGATATGGAGCCACATCTTGGTATTCTTCTTGATAGGATTAGTCATATTCTTCTTTATAGGGATTATCAACAACATCATGATCATACAAAGGGGGAGTAGGATAACCATATGAATTTCATGACTCATAAGTTTGATAAAAATCTTTATAGGGATATTGAGAGACATAATATGGGTCATGATAATGTTGGTAGGTAGTGTATAGTGAAAATTATCATCATATTTAGCCATACCAAATTCATTAGTAAAATGAACACACAAGAGGTTATAAAAATATTTCATAATAAGTACTTGGCCTACTTATGACCTTTTGATTACATTTGGAGTCACCATTGGTGTTTTTTTAACACTTCCTAAATCTAATAGGTAGAAGAACACACCAAAAATTTCTTCTGCTCTTTAGACCTTATGTCCTATTAGGCATGATAGAACTATTATCACTCAAATTTTCACCCTTATATAGGTTTCTTAAGCCTTATCCAACTTGAGTGAAACATTATACTACCTCTAGGCCTATGGGTTGCCTATACGAGAGGTAAACCTCTAGATTTAAGGGCTAGCTCCCTAGATTTATCTTTGACAGTTTATCACCTATACTACTTGCTTAATTTATAGATAAATATAACAAGAAATGAATATATCTTAACAAGGTTATGAACTAATTTTAACTTTAATAATACTAACCAACTAAAATTACACTTCAAAATCAAGCCTAATATGAATATGACACTACTCCAAAACTACCCATGCATTAGTATTTCTCATTTAGGTTGGTGAAGCAAGCCTAAGATAGGATGACTAAAAAATTAATATCATGACAATAATGTAGATAAAACTCACTAAACTCTTGAAAACTACATTATAACACTTCAAGAGACCTACAACATACTTTCAAAGTTGAATATGGATGCAAGGACAACATGCTAAGGAAGAGAAACTATCACTTATCAAGATTAACTAAATTAACATTCACATTAAAAAAAATCATGGATAAGGTAAAAAATATCATTTTTTATTGATTTAATTATATAAATGATCAATTTTTTTCCATACTCAGGTAGAGGATACATTTCTAATCCAAAGTTTTTCAATATATAGCACAAGTATGAGAGAAGAAAAGTGTGCAAGAGAGATAAGATATACAAGCATCATGTACATTAAAAAAATAAGAAGAGTTAGAGGAATTTCATAATATGATTTGAAATCCATGTTTATCTCCTATTTATATTCTCCAACTCTTCAAGTGGCATGGGAGGTTAAAATGCATTCTTGACACCTTGACTATCTTCTTGAAACTCTCCTTATTCTTGACATGTTGAAGGACAAGTAGCCTTATTGGTGATAAAATAAGTTTATATTACATGTTTTATATTATTTTAACACATTTAAACTAACCCAAATATGTTCTCTTTGACACATCACCCCATTCTCTTGCAACGTGTCTAGAGGGCTCTTCATCTCCTTAGGACTATTTTCCACACAAGTGTCAAAACTTGGTTTCAATTACTCTAGCTCATAAAAACATCAAGGATGACCTATTAAAATAATAATGGACCTAAAAAAAATCATTTTGAGGATTCAAACTAGCCCCAATAAGTCACTCCCTACCAAAATCCTCAATTAGGTCTCTTTCCTTGTAGCCTTTTTCTTATTTTTCTCCTTGTGTGAAAATTATACAGATTATATTGAAAAAATAATAGCATATTTTAGGATCATCTATCCTTTTAAAATTTCATGTCAAGTTTCATTATTTTAAGTCAAGTGGAAGCCTATCTCTTCTACCAATTAGGCCTCTAGCCCTAGAAAGTGAATTATAGCTCTAAACTCCTCATGCACTTGTGAAACATATGGTAAGTGTGTTATTAAATTTTATCATGACAAAACCAATCACCATGTAATTTTTTGGATTTTTGATCAATGTGCTTATATCCAAACCATGAAATGGCTAACAATAAGCCCTTCACAAGCCTGTTTGGTTTGCCTTGTAAAATGGAGTTGATTTGGTCACTTACAATGGTTACTAAGAAAATTGATTGATTTTAGGAGATGAAATAAGTTATATATGATCTCATATAGTGATTTGGAAGCTCTCCCTCTTCTCAAAACACCTATAACACACAAAAACATGCAAAATAGGGGGTTTTGGGTTATTTGTATAAGTAAAGTAAAAGTTCAAAACATCCTTAGAGTCTTAAACAATATCCAATAGGTTTTATGATAAAACTATGTCATCAAATGTGATTTTTAGGTCTATCTCTGTAAACTAGTTACTATCACTCTCCTAAGAAACCTAAAAGTGGTTTGAACTCTTAACAATGATTCTTAAAGTTGGATGTATGAATCATCCAACCAATTACACAAAATTAAAATAAATTAGGGTATTAAACTTATCTTAGGAGAATTAGGTCCCATGCATCATATGTTATTTGTATCAAGCAAAGCAAGATGATCTCTCATGTTGGAAATAAACATTCTGAGGGTTCTAAGAGAAAATGAGGTTTGTTGGTGGTTTTCTTGAGTTTTTTTAAGTTAAAAATGATCTCAAAATGTATGATATGTCTTCCTTGACCATTCTTAATAGTTTTCAAACCACCTCCCTTCATCAAACTCTACTACACTCTCAATGTTATAGGCATAGGGTTTGCACACTAAACTAATTATCATACCCTAATTTTAGTGTATGCACCTTTTTCGTCTTTGTCAAAGTTTGATCATTTATTATTTTTTTTATGTTTCTCACTCTTACTTCAAGGTTATCCAAGTCTCAACCAAGCTCTAATTTTTTGGCCATCACCTCTTTATTGACTATTATTGAGGTCAACATACCCCCATTTCTAAAAATTGGGACCCTTGAGACACTTTGAACTTTAACACTAAAATCATGGCTTGTTTTGAACATAATTAGAATTTGAAGATAATCCACTTTGATAAAGTTGCCCTACTAATTTGTGGTTTTTTTTTAAGGTTACCTAATTTTGCTAACAATTGTCCTTTGTGTGATAAGTTTTAGGTTTCATGGAGCCTTTATAAATGGATCGTGTTTAGATCCTCACTATTTATCTTCATTCAAGATTTTATTAGCCTTTGATTTGAATAATCTTGATGTTGGATTCATGCAATGAAACCCTCCTTCAAAAAACCCTAGCTCAAACCCTTAGTTCAAATTTACATTTTATAGGGGCAAATTGGTGGGAAAATTTCAAATTACTTTGGACTTAATCTTAATTTTCATGTTAAGGATTAGTCATATTTATTAACATGACCAAAACTTAACCTAAAAGTCCTACTTAGTCCCTTTTATTTTCCCTCTTTATTTCCTATATTTCTAACTGATTCTAATGTTTGTGTTGGTAGGGTCCTTTTATTTTTTATAACATGGTCCCCTTTGATTATCTATTTAGCCTAAAGTCTTAATTCTAAGGCCACATTCATGTTTATCGACATGAATGAGACCTTAATCTTAACATTTTTATCCTAAGTTTTTAATTTCATCCAAGGTCCTAACTTAAATACATTGTTTATTTATAGATTCGATTCTTTGTGCTTCATTGTGACCCTTAATCTGATGGAGCAAAGAAAACCTAATGAGCTTGAGCATCTGGTACTTCAGACCAATCATGTGTCAGCATCTGAATCACAATCGATGGCTTGTGCCTCATCAAGACTGAGGATCCAACAAAGTGAAGACAACATTGAAATGTCAAAGGAGTCTTATGAGGATGACATATGGTGCTCTCATAGTCATCATGATTGAATGAACCAATGAAGTGCATTTACTTAGATTGTAATTAGATGGATCTTGCTTCATTATGTCTCCTAATCAGATGGAGTGAATTGAATCTAAGATCCATGGAATATAAGAACTTGATGAGATTAAAATTGATGATCTCATGACTATCATTTCATGTTTGTGAGGCCATCATTGACATCCATGCAACCATCAACTTTAAGCTCAACAAAACAAAAAACTTCATGAGCTTAAATTTGACATTCTCATGAATGTCATTTGACATCTATGAGGCCATCATTGACATTTGTGATGTCATCAAATTCAAGATCTTTAAATATTTTGCCTAGATAATGGGGCATGTTTTATATCATTCGATGGGTCATTTGATATTATACTTTAAAATTTAGGATAAAATACTTTAGCCCAAATTTGTGAAATGTTAATTAACATGAAATATACTTAGCTTAAGGAGTTTTAACTTAAGTTACTTTATATTACCATACTCTAATTAAATCCCATGCATCTTAAAATATCAATAGATCATGCTTTATTAGGATTATATGATCTAATGATATGAAATCATTGATGACTATTTAGCAAAGCTCTAAGAGCCCATGGACTTGACACATGGAAAACATGCATTCAATATGTGACTAAGTTAAAGTAAAAAGCTCATAAAGCCAATCAGGGTGACAAGTGGAAAAACTATGAGGCTCGATGTAAAGATGGTTAATAAAAGGTGAGGTCCTAGATCATGATCAATGACCCTTATTTATTCATGGGAATGATTTGATGGCGTGATGCAAAAGGTAAATTTCAAAAAACTATGGCTAGTAATTTGAAGGCATTTATGAAAAATGCCATGAAAGTGCTATATAGATGCCAAATAAGTGCCATGCAAGCACAAAGTGACAAAAATGAAGATCTTGTGTGCTTGAAAATGCAAATGTATAAACGCAAGAGTTAAGGCTAGTCTAGGGCAAATAATAGTAGGATCTTGGACATGATCTTCAGTACAAGTGAAAGGATTACTAAGGTTAAGATCATCAAAGAATCCATGGAGTAACAAGTGTGTATTTTAAGGCTAGATATGGATTTGGGACTTGTTAATGAGGAACATCAAAAGGCTATGAATATCCTTTAGCAACAACAAGCAAGTTACCAAGCATAGGGCCCATTATCCAATTAGTTAATATTCCACTTTTGTGAAGCATTATAATATTTTTAAAGAGGGATATACTTTTATAAAGGAATTTTCTAGTTTTTAGCATATTTTCCTCTAGGTCAATTTAAATTGGAAAAATAAATGTATTATAAAGTTGTAAAGAAGGATAATTGTCCTTATCTTTTGTATATTTTGTATCTTGTAACTGATTGGTATACTACCTAATCCTTCTATAAAAGTTAGTACTACCATTTTATAAAAAGGGGAGTTTTAGAGAAAAAATTACTTTATAAACTTGAAGCAAGTAATACAAGCAAGGAATTTTGTAAATATTATCCAATATTTACTTATGTGTTTGCTATCATGGCTTCTTTCTCATTTGCTTGTTCTAATTTCCAAATTTGAATCATTATTATAGATTTGTTAACTTGTGCCAATGCTACATTGACTAAAAATTCTTAGTTTCATTTAATTTTTTTTCTCTTCTTGCATTTGGGCTAATGTTATTTGCTTACAAGAGTAAATATTTAAAGTGAGCTTGGTTCTTATCTGTATCTTTCCATACCTTCCTTATAAGTTTGCCTAATGTGTGATGTGATTTGGGATAATATGTCTCACTTCAAATTTTTGTTTTACGTGCATGATTAGATAAAATATAAACTTTGTCATGATGTTTGGAATGAAGATCAATAATATTTCTTTCTACCCTACCCTTCCTTTTGCTCTTTTTTAACCTAAATCACCTTAGTTTAGCTTATTATCATAAATATCCATTCTAATTTAATTCTTAATTTAGTTTGTGATCATAATTATCTATTTTTTGCATAATTAATACATAATTTGCATATATTTATTGTTTGGCCATGGTGGCTCATAACCACTAACTAATATAAATATTATGAAATAGTCACATGTTCTACCTCTATTCCACCAACAGATAACATGATTATCACAACTTGAAACTCAGGCATTGAATTATCTAAATTCTAAAATGAGAAGTGTTTATTAACACTCTAAGCACCTATGGTACACATTTATGTATCAATAGGAGGAGCTTTATTGGTGCTAGAAGGAGGGCCCTCAACAAATATTTAATAATTTGTAGGATCTTTGTTGTTTTTGGTGTATTTTAATCAAATATCACTATATTATTTACATATTTATGTTTCTTTTAGCATAAATTTTTTAAGTTTGGTGATCTTTATAGTTTTAGATTAGTCTTTGGGCTTATTTAGACAAAGATTAACATTTTTTGAATGCATATGCTTAGTTATGGTAAAGATAGCTTTAGATCTATGAATCCAACCAGTTTAAGGTTAGTAATATCTAATTTGATCAAAGATTAATAAATACTTTATAATTTTGAGTTTATTTGGACTTGAACATGTAAATATCATTCATACAAGTGTATTTGGACACTTCTTTAAGCTAACTTAGCTATAGAGTGTTGTCCTTTATTGTTCTTTATATGAATCTTTAAAAAAATTTCTTAATGTGCAAATCTAATCATTATTATTTGTAAAGATTGAGTTTACACATCATATTTTAAATAGGTTTCAATTTCATAAGCTAGAATTACCCAAGGCAAGACTTAGGTGAGAAAAATTCCCAAAGTCTCAAACACTTTACTAGTTCAAGGTACTCATGTGTTTGAGGTATGGCTTGGCTAGGTGGTTATTCAATCAATGTGCTAGGTATAATACATGATCTTCCTTGGAATCCTAAAATATATTTGCCTTTGTATAGTCCTAATAATATTGTCATAGCTAAAGAATATGTTATAAGTTTCAAAGCTACTCTAAGATTGTTGAATGTGATTCATGAAGACGTAGCCTGTAGGCTATTTCCATTTAATTTTAAAGATGTTAACTATGAATGGTTTCTTAACCTTATATAGGATTGCATTACTAGTTAGAATGACTTCAACAATATCTTCATTGATCAATTTGGAAAAATGATTAGTTCTTGTGTCTTGTATTAGTAGTTTACCACAATTAAAAAGGATGTTAATGAAACCATCCGAGCCTTTAATGCTTGGTTCTAAAAAATGATCAATAAAACTACAACCCCTTATAGACCCAATGAGTCTTTAGCCTTAGATATTTGTAAGGATGTTATAGATCCCTTAACCTCCATATTCCTAAAAAGATCTCTTCCAGCCATAAACACATTGACCTAGGCCTATTCTGAAGTTGTAGTCATTAATGACTAAATGCATCCCTAAGGTTAGATGGCATGTTCCATGCCTAATTTTGATTCAAATTGGCCCATCCAAAATGTCATTCCTAATATGCCTACTTTAACACCAATTCAAAATCATTTTCCCCTTAAGTCATACATATCTTGGATAACACTTAGAGTTCCTAAATAACATTAAAAGTGGATCCCATCCACAAAACCATAGAAATTTAGTTCCCATAGACAATAATAAGGTTCTAATTCATGAGCCTGAGACACCAAAAATCTCAAATGACTTAATATTAGAAATGATCCAAAAACTAAGCACTAATTTTCATCAGTTGCAAAAATAAGTAGGAAATATAAGGGAAATCTATGATATAAGTTATGCTTCTTAAAGGTTTGATATGCTTCCAAATGAGTTTCATGATAGAAACAATAGGCTATCATTTAAAGACACATATAAGTTTATTTGATATTATTGTGGTTGATTATTGTAATATTTTTGAAACCTCTAAAATTATGCCTAATTAGGACTTTACTATAAGGACATCTAGCTTTACAAGAACATCTCAAGGTTTCATGTAGGCCTTTGATTTTTCATTTGAAGATGAAGATGAAGATGCAAATGAGCCAATTAAATAAATTGCATTTGAGGGAATTTATATTCCTAAATATGTAAAAGAGATTGCAATTGAAGACTAATAAGACGTCATCATTGGTACAGCTATAGATGGAGAGGAAAATTTGCTAGAAGTAGATATGGATCAAGTACATGATGATCTTTCTTCAGAAAGAAACTAGAAAGACAACCCACACATGTTTATTTTTGAAATAAAAAATACCCCTAAATAAGATGATCACTGGTAAAAGTCATTCCATGATTTTTTAAATAGAATCAAAGAGATAGAGATGGTAGATATTGGAATAGGATAACACATGGATGCTTCATTTGAGGATTTCACTAATGATCTAGAGTTCCTAAAAGATAATATTATTTTAGAGGCCCAAAACCAAGATAAGCTAAAGTCTAATTGGATAGAAGAGTTGCCTCCCTTCATTGAAAATGAAGATGGAGTGAATCAAATTAGAAATTATCATATGACTTCATCAAGAGGTTAGGAATAGGGGACCAACATGTCTCTGATGATGGGATTTGAGATGAGCATCATACATTTGATTAGGACAAAGAAGCCTTTTGGTATGACTTGGAATCTTTTTGTAAAAAGATTGGTAGTCCATGTCCATCTCAAAAATAACATAATCAAGAAATCAATCTAAATATACTATTCAAGCTCCATTTTTGGGTGAAGATGATATAAGCCAATAACTATCTATGGATGAAATATAAAAATCACTCCTATTGTAAAGTAAGAGAATTTGGGAAAAAGATGTTTGGATCTCAAAGTCATATTTTCAATCCATGTATGTAATGAGGCTGATAGGAGATCAAGTCACACCATCTAAAATACCTAGATGTCCAAATGACCCTATCTATAGGAATATGCCATCAAAAAACATTCAAGTTACAAGGTTCTATAGTAGACTAAATAATTTTCTATTTGATCCTGGAAGTAAGTATTTAATGAAGTTAGTATAGGGCTTAGATTAGTTTCTTTCTTGTCAGTTTCTTCCAACTTTTTTCCTTATTTTCCATTGTTTATATATAGGCATGTATATATTTGTTTTCTTCCTTTTTCAATTCCTACTTTGATGCTTTGTGTTGTGTGTTTGTTTCTTGTTTCTTTGTTCCTTGATTCTAATAATTTATTTTGACAGCGATCCACTCAAAGATCCCTTAGTTTGCTTAGAATCCGTAAAGTTTAAAAATGTAGGTATGTACCTCATGCACATATTGACCATGGATTTAAAATAGGAGATTGATGTTCTAATTTATAATAACTTGCAAGGATTGATGAATAAGTTAACTATTTTATGAGAAATTAAACATTTTTTTGATCTAAACTTGGTCTTAAGAGGAGTTTCACATATGGAATGAAAGCTTGAGCTATTAGGGCATAGTCATGCTTGTACTTAAGAAAAATCCTTGCCTAGGACAAAGTTCAAAGCCATAGTTGATTACCTTAAGATCATACACTTGAAAAAATCCTTCAACCTAGCTACCCTGGCTCCCAACCTTGTTGAAAGCATAAAAGATATAAAAAATATAAAAATAAGAATTTGATATAAAATCAAAAGCTTTTCAAGCATAAGTGATTCTAGTAATATCCATTGGGTATATAAATGCCTAGTTGGTAGTGGATCAAGGTTGTAAGTGGAACCAAAGGCATATTTGTCAGGGCTATATATGCTTAGATAGCATTAGAGTAATGCCCAAGCCTTTCCTAAACTATAAACATAGTCCTTAATGGATATCCAAATATGCTCTAAGTTAATGCTAATGATTAAAGGCATATAACTTGGTAATTGTCCCTTGAATCTCATGGAAAATAGTAAGTGGAATCAAATCACACACATATGATGGCTATGTCTTAATGTTTGACCCTAGTTCTGTATGTGAAAAACTTGTTTCAACCATGAACTAATCTTGGTAGTGGCATAGATCAAGTAAAATAGGTAACCTAATCACTTGTCCAAACCAGAGCCTTTGAGTTATAACATATTGATATGTTTCCCCTAGAAGTCACCATTTTTTGAGGTCAATGTACACCCATTTATAAAAAATGGGACCCTTGAGACACTTTGAACTTTAACATTGAAAGCATGGCTTGTTTTGAACATCATTAAAATTTGAATATCATCCAATTTGATAAAGTTATCCTATTGGTTTGTAGTTTTGATTTAAGGTTACCTAATGTTGCTAACATTTTCCCTTCATGTGATAAGTTATAGGTTTCATGGAGCCTTTATAAGTAGATCATGCTTAGATCCTCACTATTTATCTTCATTCAATCTTTTATTAGCATTTGATTTGAAGAATCTCTCTATTGGATTCATGCAATGAAACCTTCCTTTAGAAAACCCTAGCTCAAGCCCTTGGTTCAAATTTACATTTGGCAAGAGAAAATTATTGGGAACATTTCAAATTACTTTAGACTTAAGATTAATTTTCATGTTAAGGCTTATTCATATTTATTAACATGACCAAACCTTAACCTAAAAGTTCTGCTTGGTCCCTTTTATTTTCCCCCTTCGTTTCCTATATTTCTAACTTAATCCAATGTTCATGTTGGTAGGGTCCTTTTATTTTTTCTAGCATGGTCCCCTTTGATTATTTATTTAGCCTAAAGTCTTAATTTTAAGGCTTGATTCATGTTTATCGACATGAATGAGACCTTAGTCTTAACTTTTTTAGCCTAAATTTTTAATCTCATCCTAGGTCCTAACTTAAATACCTTTCTTCTTTGTAGATCTAACAATTTGTGCTTCATCATGACCCTTATTATAAAATAATGAGGAAAAATTGATGAGACTGAGCATTTAGTCCATCAGACCAATCATGTGTGAGAATTTAGATCACAATCAATAGTTCATGCCTCATAAGGATCAAGGATCCAACATAATGAAGATAACATTGAAATGCTAAAGGAGTCTCACAAAGATAACATGTGGCACTCTCACAATCATTAAGACTGAATGAACCAATGGCATGCATTCACTTGGATTATAATCAAATAGATCTCACTTCATTATAGCTCTTGATTAGATGAAATGATTTGAATCTAAGATCCATGGAATATAGGAACTTGATGAGATTAAAATTGATGATCATACGACCATTATTTGGCATCCACGAGGTCATCATTGACATTGACATGACTGTAAACTTTAAGGCCACCAAAACTAAGAACTTTATGAGCTTAAATTTTACATTCTTGTGAATGCCATTTAACATCCATGATGCCAATACTGACATCTTTGAGGCTATAAAATTCAAGATCTTTGAATATTTTTCCTAGATAATGGGGCATGTTTTATATCATTCGATGATTCATTTGATATTATTATTTAAAACTTAGCATAAAATTTTTTGGCCTAAGTCTATGACATGTTCATTAACATGAAATATACTTTATCTTAAGGAATTTTATCCTAGGTTAATTTATATAACAATAATCTGATTAAATCTTGTGCATCTTGTAAGATCAATAGCTCATGTTTCATTGGGACCAGATGATCTAATGGTGTGAAATTATCAATGACTATTCAGTAGAGCTCTGAGAGCCCAGGCTTAACACGTAGAAAATGCATGTTTAATATGTGATTGAGGTAGAGTATAGAGCTCAAAAATCCCATGATGGTAAAAATTTGCAAAAATATGAGGATCAATGCAAAGATGGCTAGTAAAATGTGAGGTCTTAGATCGTAACCAATTACCTACATTGATTCATGGGAATGATCTAATGATCGAAGCAGAAGGCAAATTTCAAAAAAATAATAGCTAGTGATATGAAGGCATTTATGAAAAATGTTAGAAAGTGCTAGATAGATGCCAAATAAGTTCCATGCAAGAATAAAGTGACAAAATTGAAGATCTTTTGTGCTAAAAAATGTAAATGTATAGAGGTAAGAGTCAAGGCCAGTCTAGAATAGGTAATAGTAGGATCCTGGACATGATCTTTAGTGTAGGTGAAAAGATCACTAAGGTCAAGAGAATCAAAAAATCCATGGAGGAAGAAGAGTGTCTCTTAAGGATATTTATGGATTTGGGAATTTTTAATGAAGAGCATATAAAGGATATGAACATCCTTTAGTAGCAACAAGCAAGTTACCAAGCATAAGGCCCACTAGCCAATTAGTTAATATTCCACTTTTATGAAGCATTGTAACATTTTGAAAGAGGAATATTATTTTGTAAATGCATATGCTATTTTTTTAGCATATTTGACTTTTGGTCAATTTATTTTAGAAAAGCAAATGTATTATAGAGTTGTAAAGAAGGATAATTGTCCTTATATTTTATACATTTTGTATCTTGTAACTGACTAGTACACTACATTGTCATTCTATAAAAGGTAGTACTACCATTTTATAAAAAGGGGGAGTTTTAGAGCCAAAATTACTTTGTAAACTTGAATCAAGTAATACAAGCAACGAATTTTGTAAAGATTGTCTAGTATTTATCTATGTGTTTTTTATCGTGGCTTCTCTCTCATTTGCTTGTTTTAATTTCTAGATTGAATGGCTCTTATGGATTCTTGGTGTGTACCTTTGATTTTAGAGTTTTTAACTTGTACCAATGCTAGGTTTACTAAAATTTCTTAGGTTCATTTCATTTTCTTTAACTTATTGCATTTGGTCCAATGTTGTTTTCTTGTAGGAGTAAATATTTAAAGTGAGTGTGGTTCTTATCTACATCTTTCCATATCTTCTTTAGAAGTTTTCATAATGTGTGATTTGATTTGGTCTAACTTTTCTCACTTCACATGTTGGTTTTAAGTGCATGGTTAGATGAAATTTGAACTTTGTCATGAAGTTTGGAATGAAGATCAGTAATATTTCTTTCTGCCTTATCCTTATTTTAACTTGGGTCACCTTAGTTTATATTGTCATTATTAATATCAATTATAAATTAATTCTTAAATTATTTATTGATTATAATTCACTATTCTTTGCATAATTACTGAATACTTTGCATTGATCTATTATTTGGCCACAGTGGCTCCCAACCACCAACTAATATAAATATTATGAAACAATCACTTATTTTGCCTTTATTTCACCAACAAACAACAAGTATCACAACCTAAAACTCATGCACTAAATTCTTTGAATTCTAAAATGAGAAGTATTTATTAACACTTTGGGCACCTATGGTACACATTTAAGCATAAAAAATTGTCAGCTATCTTGACATTTAGATATGGTTGTAGGTTATGTTTTCAACATTTTAGGTTTGTGTCATGAAATTTGACCTTATGAATTCAAAGTGAACTCATCATGATTTTGTATTTATTGGGCATTCATCCAACTTACCTGACCAAACCTTGAAGCATCTCATTACTCATTTACTTTGCTCAGAACTACACACTTTAAAATGGGCATGTAGGTCTCTAATTACCTATATATATGCATTTAGGGTTGTCTACCAACTTGAAACTATAAGACCCTACTATTAACCTTATTAAAATTAGTCATTATATGGTTGATTCCTTGAATTATTTTCACTATCTTGGAGTGTCCATACCTTACCTACATTCACTATCTAAAGTACATTTCTAGTACTAGCTGACTATAGATGTCAATTTTAAAGTTTAATGTGTGTATAGGATTATTTAGTCTAAAATACATCCCTAAACCATTTCAAATGTTCTATAATCATGTTACATGAGAGTGTGATACTCTCCCACTGTCTTGAGACTCTAAATTTCCATCATATCTATCTCAAGATAAATCTCACTACTAGGATGGATATATGTGTACATCTGAAGGAATTGACTATGTACATTGAATGGTATTGATTTTGTTTCCATATTATCTTATAAACTCAATGAATTCAATATTATAAGTTATTTTATTTCCAAAATACCAATTCAAACCATTATCTTTAATATTGAGATGCTTTGAACATGACACAACAAACTTAGATGAGACTATAGACTGTGTGTATTACTTTGCTTGTTAGCCTTCTCATACCACTCCCTTGATTACTTAATGTTTATCAAGTTATTATGTTGTCTTGAAACCCTCCTACTATGTTGAAACTCCAACTCTATCATCTCTATCTCAAGACCCATTCTCAACTAATTGTAGGTATCAACATGGGAATTTTGGGTATGCAATTTGAGTTAAGGTTAAACATAGGTCATCAAACCATCATTAAGATATAATATCAATATATTACCCAATTCATGGAAACTTCAAAAAAGCTTCCAATATCTATATTAATTGTTTAAGTTAGATAGAGATTTAGTTTATAAATAGACCCAGAAGTGACTATGTATATATAAGGTGACTATGACTGCTAACTTAGTGTTCTAGGACCTTGCTTCCGTCATCAAATCTATTCAAGATTTTGATGTGTCCTTGGTTGAATAAAAACTTCCTTAACTCTTTAGAAACTTGTGCTCTTATCAACATGTTACTATTCAAATCCCATTATATATGGCTATAGGTAATAACGTAAAATTTTTTAGCATAATGATCTAGAGTTAACCTTATCAAATAGGTCATGACACTTATCTACATTCAAAATCATGATGGAGTTATTTCTCACTTTGTTTCAAGTAGATTAACATTTTTAGGCTCTCTTCAAACTCTATGTATATTGTTTTCACCAACAATCCTGTAGGTGGCTGTGAACCATTAGTTTGTTTGGAACTTTTAGCTTTAAAATGACTTGGAGATTTTATTAGTCCATACCTATTTTCAACTTAAAACAAAACATTATTTCATTATTTGATGACTTTCGTTAGACATTGACAACATCAGATTTACCTGAGTTACAAACCCATGCTATGCCAACACAAAAAACACACAGTCACCAAAATTAAAAGGATAACTAATCATTATTAGAACTTTTACAGAATTCCCAATTGAATAGAAGACCATGAATGGATTTTGGAAAGATTATAAGACTATAAAAACTCATTCAAGTCAATTTAACCACCAAGAAAAACAAAGAAACATAGAAAAAAGACAATCATTTGTAGATAGTGTACAAGAGCCATTTTCCATGCCAAAAGGACATCCAAATGTACCATTATGAGGAATGAATGAATGAGATGAATATACATAAATTTTATAAGCTATTACTAGTTTCATGCTGATAAGATTTCACAATTTATTTTAGAAAGATCAAGAAAGACCCTTATCATGGTTGACTAGAAGATTTTAGAACCTTAACTTATTAGTGATTATTCATAATTATAAGAAGATGAATATGATAGCCATTACCATTAGTTTTAATCTGATCAATACTACAATAAATTCCTAAAGTTTTAGGCTCCCACCGTCTCTCTCTCTCTCTCTTAGTCATACCATTCAAACTAGTTTTGCCTATGTGAGATTGTAAAGGAGTTAATGGAGGAAAGAGGTGATTTTATAAAAGTTTTGGATCTAAAAATTCCTTCCAAGATTTGTTATGACATTTAGAATACCAAAATACACCTCTTAAACATTTTCAATTGCACATATCTTCAACATGTCTGTACAACTTCCTCTAACTCTTCAAAGTGGCATTAAAATCCAAGAAACTAACCTTTTCTAACAAGTTGATTGGTGTGGAAATTTAGTAACTTCTCTAATCCTTTTATAATTTGTATTTTATGGATTTTGAATTTTTTTAACTTTGACAAACATCAAATTTAGCCAAACATCACATTTTAATGCATTTTTAACACCTTGGATTTAGCAAATGGTCTTCAAACTTTACAAAACTTCATGAAACATTGTTAAAAGGAATTTTAGACATGAAATGACATTAATGAACCCATAATCACCTATTAAACACCTTTAACATGTTTTATCTCTCAATGATACCCTTAAACCACTATATGACCTTAATATGAAACTACCTTAGCTTCTCCAAACTAGCCTTAAACAATGCTAACAAGGTTAAATGAAGACTTATAGGGACCATATAAGCATGACATGAACACACGACAAGTTTGAATTTAGAGGGGGTGACCAAATTTGACTTGGGGTCAAATTTGGTCAACAAGAACATAATCCACAACTATCATTTAAATATGCAAGTTGAAAATAAAATTCCACTATCTTATATTAATCATAATATTTCATTTTGAAATTTCAACTCAAAGTCAACCACAATAAATCAATCAAAAATACACTAGCATAAAGATAGTTTTACAAAAGAGGGATGTAATTTACACTATAAATAAATAAAAAATGAAAATAAATGGCTAGTCCAATATCACTCATTAGAGAAAACAAAGAGCCAACCCTTTGGTAGTCAAAATTACCCATTATATAGAAATTGCTAGTTACAAAGGGCAAAATTTTCCATCCAAAAGGTTTTTAGAATACATTAATTGTTTTCAACAACTCTATCTCTCTCTAAGAGCCATGCCACTTTCTAAGACAATAATTTTTAGGCCTATAAAAAGGCAAAAAATCATTAATTTAAGGAAATTAAAATATCACTAGATAAAATAGACACTAAAATGCTAATATTTTTTGGAATAATCAAAATTTACCAAAGTTTGAGGTTTTGTTGTGTCTGGGATGGATTCACCTTCCTAGAGACATGAATGATTCCAAAAATTGACAAATGAGAAGAAATTTATGCACAAAAAACCAAAAATTTCTAAAAATAGGCCTAATCGATCCAATCTATATTTCACAAGGAACATGATTTTTTTAAATTTTAAATTTATGTAACCATCAAGATTTCAACCCCTAATTATCACTAGGGTGTGTTTAGTAGGTATCTATAGACCTAATCAAACTTTCCATGTCTAAATAGAATTAGGATTAGAGTTGAAGGGGGCCCAATACCTAATTGGGATATGGAACCCTAGTTAGGTGTTATTAATTTGGATTGTCAAGGCCAAATTACTACCCCTATTATCTAAAACTTTCCCTATGATGGTCATTTTCCCTTTGTAGCTAGTCAAATTGGTCAATTATGGTCTAAAAGTGCAAATTTGGGTCAAAAAATGCCAAAAATGGGGTTAAAATCATCAAAAGTGATTCAAAAAGTTATTAAAATTTTCCAAAAGATCTTTAAATATGTTCAAAGGTATGAAAATAGCCTAAGTCTAAGATTTCAATTCATAAAAAGGTCTTTTGAATATCTTAAATAGCCCAAAAAAGCCCAAATTGAACTCCTATGTGCCAAATTTTCCAAATAAAAGGTCAAAAATATTAAAATCTGAATTTTATCCATGAAACTGTTTTCCAACATTCCATTCCAAGTGAAAAAGAGTGTAAAATTGGATTTAAAGGGCAAGAAATAGCTTATTTTCACATATTTTACAAGAGAAATATGAAATCCATATGGTTTCATAAAATATAGGGTAGGTAAAGTAATTTAAATGGAATTTATAAGCTAATAAATTATTTTTATGTAGTTTCATGGTCATATAGGCCCAACACTATCTTTCTTTTGATTTCTTGCTTATTGGCACATAGTGACATGCCTATAGGTTTTTTGATGGTACAATCTGTTGGAAGAGGGTACAGATCTAAAATTTGGGGTGAATAAATTAGAATAAAATGTATTATTGATGGTATAAGATGTTTCTCAATTGGATTCTCTATCTTCATGAACTATATAGTTGAATTTAGGGAAAATTCTGATGCCTAGCAACCAGAAAGGCAATTGTTTTTATTTAATTTCTCTTCACTTGGGTAGAGTTTTTAGACAATTAAAATTGTTTAATAATATATAAGACTTTATATACCATTAAATGGTCTCATTTATGTGTTATTCATCCATTTCAAGGTCAAATAGAGGATACAAACTTAGCCAATCCAAATCTACAGTGTTGGTAAGCTTGCAAGGAAGAGTTGTACGGTCCAAGAAGAAGAAGGAAATATTAAATTGTCATTAATTTGTATTTTTTAGGTTATATATAATGTTTTTAATGATTTAAAATCATAATTATTCAAGCTTCATGTCCAAGAGACCCTTCTCCATGCTCTTAAAGTTCTCAAATGTGCTAGTTTAACATTCTTTAAGGAATGTTTGTATATTTTAAGGTTTTTTGAGGAAAACTATGATTCAATTTTGGCCTATTACCATCCTATAATGGTTTTCAAAGTTATATGTAATGATTATGATGAGTCCTTGTCTATATTTGATTCCTTACCATGGTCTTGGCATGCTCCTTCACCTCTTTTCCCACCTCCATCCCTTTCATCTCATTCCACTACCTTAATCTACCTTTTCACTATGTTTTCAATTAATTTTCACCCTCCTTTCATGATTCCCTCATCTTTTCACTTTCCTTCATCCCTCATTTCTCATCTACATCTCCATTCCATGAAATCTTGTTAAGAAAGTGAAGGTTTGAATATGATCATCAAAGCGTGAAAAAGGAGGTTGTAGGCCAATCTAGAGCATCATTTCATAGCAAAATGCCTACATCTAGTTCATTACATTCATGGAGCTCTATCAAAGGTATAAATCTCAAACTGGAAAATATATTTATACATAAAATCACATGGAAATGACCTCCTCAAGTACAATCAAGAAGAGGAAAAAAGTTCAAACTAGGTGTTAAGCCTTCTTTATGGACATACAACCCTAATCCATACACTAACAAACCTATAGGAAGTAGGAAGTGTAGTTAGTAACTAAGATTTAGTGTGTCATCAAGAAGAAGTGGTAATATGCATAAGGGAATGTGTTAATGAACATTTTGGGTTAGTGACTAGTTCAAGGAAAACATAAGGTATAAAAAAGTTCAAAGATGCAAAAATGGAGCCTATAGTCATTGTGAAGGACACCTATAACCTAGCTAGGTGTTTAGAAAAGTCATAAGCTTCTCATGGTTTAAAATTAAGATTGACAATTTGGTAAATATGATTTAGCATATGCAAATATAATAAGCTTCCCTACTCTTTGATATCATGAGGGCAAGGTACAAGAAGCCTTAAAATGATTACAAACCTATACCTTTCCAAACAAATCTAAATTACTAGCATGATGAACTTTCCTAAAATCTTGAGAGTTTTGTTTAGTCATTAATATTCATGGATATCAAAGGACATAAATCAGATTAGACCTAAATGGGTATAAGGTATGGATTTTAATGGAGCTTATAGTCATTATGAAAGACACCTATAACTATAGGTTTGTACAGACACACCTCCACTTGCAAGAGTTTGGTCACTAATTAGAACTTCCAAGATATATAGAGGGAAAGCATAAAATAAGGGTTTAAAATCCATCATATTTGGTACTTCATACATAATCATAAGCTTTAGGGGGCAACTTAAGATCCTACAGTCAATCACCATGATTTACACCTACATCTAGCTCCCTTGGAGCATGCTATAACCAAAAGGATGGGTTAGACTCTTGGAAGGGCCTTGAAGGAATTAAATTTGAAGGAGTTTTGAGTTTGTTGAAACAACATGGTAAAGATAAAGTCTTGATGTTTTTGTGGTTCTTAAGGCCTGGACTTAGTGCTTAGTCCATATTATTCAATGAAAGGAACTCTACAGGTTTGAGGTATAAAGAGGTCTACTTGGTAGTAGGAAGAATTTTATGACTCAAGAGGTTAATTTGACTATCAAGATACAATAAAGTTTTGAGTTAGTATTTTCATGAAGAGAATAAAAACCTAAAAGGCATACTAAGATTTAAGGAAGTTTTACAAGGGATAAAGATAACCTATAGCCACATTTTAATCCTACAACTAAACTCTAAGATATCCTACAAAGAAGGTAAGGGGCAAGGTTTGTTCTTAGGAAGTATGACAAATTTATTCATAATGATATGCTCAGATGGATTATTTAATGAGGTATGAGCTCCATAAGGTTAAATCATACTAAGAGGGACTCCAATACTAAAGCAACGCCAATCATTTTCAATATATTCACCTACAACCAATAGGTGGGCTTATGCTTAAAATCCTTGAAGTAAATGATGAATATTTAAATGATAAATTATGAATCTTAGTGTATCTTGTATCATTTTAAGGTAATTCATATTTCCCTACACTCATAAACTCCCAAATATCTTCACCTCTAGCTCAGATCCATACACTAAGGGACAAAGGACACTTGGAGTACAATCAATGGTTTAGTGGGTTTTGCGGATGGTATCTTGAAGGTGAATTATTTCAATGGATATTTTGAGTATATGATGGATACTATTCAATGAAGGAAAACCATTCAAGACACGTGAGATCTTGATTTAGACTTAGTGCCAATTAAACCCTACAGGCTTGTGTATGGCTGTGTGAGGGCCTATTTAATGGTATAAGGACTTTTCCAAAGGAATCTTTTCTAATACCAAGGAAAATGGCATAGAAATTACCCTTTCATGAAAATATTCTAGAAGGAAAAGGATATTTAGAGGTTAGAGGTCCTTAAAATTCATTATTACCTATAAAGTCCTAAAGGCACCTATAACTCATTTCATCTTTCAGTCAATTCAAAAGCCACCTACAACCATGATATTAGGGTGTCACTTTGAAACCCTAGGTCATGAAAAGGAAGTGAGAGAAGGGTTTTGAGCTTGTTTTAGGTCTTATGAAATATAAAGATAAAAATATAAAGTCTAGTGTGATAAGACTTGCATCCATCATTTTGAAACCTCGGTGCTTGAAATGAACCTATAGGCAATCTTGGGAACTTGGCCTATAATCAAGTATATGAATCTATAAAAGATTGGAATTTTAGAGGGTTTTGACCCTCTCACAAGGTAGTTGACATTGGAAACTAATCATGGTAACAAGGAATATGTTATGTTCATCATGGAGAACCTAATTTATACCTACAACTACCCACATTTGGATCCTATAACCATCACTAAACCTACAACCAAGTAGGGTTTTGAGCAAGGAGACCTCTAGAAGGTTTAGGGTTAAGTGATGGATAGTTTTGGTATGATGGTAATCAAGTGGTTTTGGATATTCCTTGGGATCAATCAAACATAAACATAGTTAGGTCACATAAGGATATGCCTATCCCTTATAAGGATGAAACTATACAGGACATGTATGAAACTATGGATAAGAGAGGCCTAAAACATTGCATAAGGGTGTCAAATGGATAAAAGGATATGTTTTGAGGGAATAAATTTAATCTAATGAGTCAAGAATAACCTATTGAATATGGATTGAATTCTAAATCTTTTTTAGACCTAGTTAATGCTCACCTGTAATAGCAAAACATGGTATTTTAAGAGGCCTAATTGCCTTGTTCCAAGGTCTAAAAATGCTAACAAGAAGATGAGAGAGTGTTTTCAAGTTACAAGGAATTTTATGAGTAATTTTAAGGTGAGTTGACCTTGAAAACCCCTTTAAATACATGAATTATCTTCAAAACATGAAAACATAGTCTTTTCAAAGACTAAATGCATTGGTTAAGGATCTTAATATGCTTGAAAATAGGGTTAGAGGCTATTTAAAAAGTCATAAAGAGACTATGGAGATTAATTAATATTATTTTGATCTTTATAGCCTATAAATCAATTAAATTCACCTCTAAAACATGAAAACTTAGTAAAAAATGTAGACAATCCATGTATGAAGGTCAAAATTTGGAGAAATTTGAGAATTTCAAGAGCTATAGTGGATTTAAAACATGAAATTTTGAGAAAAATTTAATAATGAGTTAGGTAACCATATGAAAAATTTTCATGCTCATTGGAAAAGTGCACATATTTTATTTTTTATCTCAAACCTCAACCTGTTTGTTTAAGGTCACCATTGGAGCATGCTTCATTATAGAGTGCCTCAAAAGCTTATAATCCCATGTGAAGGTGTATAAATAATGTTTTGATGTTTTTAAATCATAATAATACATATAGAGAGTGTAAAAACTTTCAATTTCATGCAAACCATGCTCACATAGTGTTTTGCAGGCAAATAGGCACTTAGGCCAAAAAGGAATTTTTGAATTTTCATGAATAAATGACTTTTAGACTATTTGGATAGCATGGTAAAGGTACCATAATTATTTTTTGAAGTTTTTTCAAGATTTAAAATATATATTCTCATCATAGTGATTTTTTTTCACTTTTTGCAATTAAAGGCACCCTTTCGAGCCAGCTATTTAGATGCTCATTGTGCTCACCATGTGTGGAGTTTGAATTAATGTTATTAGTATGTTTTTATTACCCTTATTAAATTATAATTAATTAATAATTTATATAATTTTATGGGATGATATTTATGAATAATCGCTAAAAGAGTGTAGGCAGCTCAAAATGTAATTAATTTCCCACAAGTAAATTTCATTTATGTGATAAATTTTCATATCATTTTCATGGGAACCAAATATTTTAAGGAATTATAGAGGGTTTAATTTTATATGCATAAATTTAAGTGGTTTTTTATTTGGATGTTTGTACCTTATGAATAATAAATTTGAAGTTCTAGCTTTTGAACCTTCCTAAGCACCTTAAAAACTAGTTTTGAGAAAAATGGATTTTATTGACATAAAATCATCATGGATCAGCCCAAAAAAAATTTAAACATAAATTAAACTCTAATATGATTCTATAAATGTAAATTTAATGCATGGATTTGTATAGATGAGGCCAAAAATGACATTTTTATTGGGAAAAGCATGTAAAATGAAATAAAGGGTAATTTAATAGAATATAATCAATGGATATCAAAGATTAGGAATTTATATTCATATTAAAATCTTAATTTTTTCATAAATAATCTTAGAAGTGTCCTTACTAGCTCAAGAAAAATGGCTAGTCTAATGGAATTTTGAATAAAATTGGCCTAGTTAATCCTGTTAACTAATTGGCAAAGTTTTTCTCATCAAAATCATAATTTTGGTGATGAATAATTCTTTTTCAGGTGTAATTTTTTATTTTTCAGGTTTCATGGCTTATGTTTTAGGTTTCATGGTGTCCAAGTGCACAAAATAGATGTTTTTGGCTTAACTAGTCTAATTGGCCTCATTGTTCAAAAGGCTAAGTGGGGTTTGGCATTGGATGACTATTCAATGAGTTCAATATAAGTTTAAACAACATATATATGATTTTATCATAAATATTCATGCACATTTTAGCCTAAAAGGTCCTTCATGCAAAATGGAGTTAGTTGGAGTTGACTACACAAGCTTAGTGCCACATCCACTGTTGGTTTCCATGTAAAGGAGGAATTTCTCTCTCTCCAAATCAGATTTCAAACAAATTAAGTGGAGTTCCTTCCTTTAGAGATTTGTCATAGATTTCCATGAAAATTTTTGAATTTAAATGGGCCTACCATCCTTACTTCTACATCAACCTTGAAGTTCATGCATGTTTGGTGATTTTTGGGAATTTGATGTTAATGAATTTTCAAATGGGCCCACCATATTCCTACACAAAATTTGATAAGCATGTAATTTTTTTAAAAGGAAAAAGATTTTATTGAATATTTTAAATACTATAAAGGGATTTAGATCTTGAGTTAATCAATCAACACTAATCTTTATCACTTGGGAACTCCACATTGGCTATAATTAGGTTTTGAGACATATATATTGGCTTAATCAAGTCATTAGTTGATAATTCCTAAAGCAGAGCTGAAATTTTAATTGACACCATTTATCAAATAAAGAATATTTTTTGAATATGTTTTTTGGATAAAAATAGAGTGTAATTTGATTATGGACCAACATACAAGTGGCATCTACTTTCCCTTTTTACAGGTCCTTTCCACACCTACTATGAAAATCTCATCCTTTATAGGTCATTTGAAGAGCTGGGATTTGAATTTGCTTTGCAAACTTCTTTAAGGCCTTCTTTTGAAACACTAATGTTCAAGATTAAATTCATAGTTTTCTTTTAGATTAATATGTGTATCTTACTCAGCTTTAGAAATATTTTAGAGAATACCAATAATTCGGGTGCATCACCCAATTAGATAGGATTTTTCACTTTAGTTTCCTTCTCCCTTTTCATTCCAAAAAATAAAAATAGTTTAGTTTTTAAAGATAAATCTTAAGGGAACAAACCCTCTCTGGAGGTTCTTCTCATTACAGAGTCACCCACACTCTAAGAATATATAATTGTATTAGTTAGAGAGAGGGTGTGTTTTACACATCTTTAATCAGGGTGCACTCCATAGTGACAAAAATTATAACCTGAAGGCTCACTTGGTAATCCAGAAAACACCTTGCATATAACTATAACAAGGTAGAGATGGGTTTGTATACCTAATAAGGGTTTATGTTCTAAGTATTAAAGGAATTGGGAGCCTCAAACCCCAACCACCTAGTTGGGGCTTGGGTTTTGATCAACACTATGTTAAATGATAGGGACATACCCAAACCTAATTTGGGTTATTTCCCTGCATAAAACTAAGATGAACCCCCAACTATCTAAGAGCTATGTAGGACTTTGAATCCCATAAATTATTATAAAGTGGCTTGTTATAACATGAGAATTTTTCAAGGAAATAATATTTATTAAAACTAAGACCCTCCCCTTGATGATGATTAAAACCTAATTAGATTAAATTATATTACTAATAAAGAAACTCAAGACTGGCCCCTCCCTATACCTAATCAAGGTTTTATACCTTGATTAGGTCTATAGGAGTTATAAATTTTTATCCTAGAGTAAATTGGAAAATAAAACTTGATTACAACTAGAATAGGAAAAATTTGATCCTAAAGACCTAATTAGGGGGTTGAAAGCCCAATTAGGTTTTCATGATTTTATTTTTCAAAAATAAACTACATCAAACCTGATTAGGGAATCAAGATTTTTTTTACAAAATCTATTTAAGATTTTAAAGGGCATTAAGAAGTCATTTTTTTACCATGTAAATATGAAAATTTCTTGCATGAGTTTGGTTGTGATAATGGGATAGGTCTTTAAGGCTAAATGATCACAAAAATAAAAAACACCCCCCAGACTAGTTCTAAAGAGCTTAAAGAGCATGGTTTTCAAAGGAAATCTAGGATGCCAATACATTCATTTCACTTTAATCATATTAAATTAATTTTTATCACATGGATGTTAAATTTTATAATAAGTTGGTTTTAGGGCTCAATTTTACATGTAAATGGATATGACTTACCAAGGCAACTTGAGAGTGCTAAGACCAATGAGTCATAGTGAAAAGGGGAGTGAAGCAAAAATCAAACATCAAAAATAGGTTCACTAATTATAGAAGAATTAGGTCATGTTGTGAAAACAAAAACATAATACTTTGTGATAATGTCTCAATAGAGTAATAATTGATTTCTAAGTAATTGACATCCTTAGGGGTGATTTGTATTTATAGATGACCCTTCATTAGTTTATCACTATAGTTGATCTATGAAACATTTCTATGTTGACCTAATGAATTTTACCACACTTAAAATTTTAAATTAAACATGATAGATAATATTATAAAATTAGGAAAATACCAATATCCATCTTTGTCTCAATTTTTTTGCCATTGTCCTGGGCATAAAATACCCTAATAATATTTTAGCACTTTTGGGAGAATCTAGAGTTATACATGGGAATATAAATAGTTTATTTATATGATTTTGAGTGTTTTGGATTGAATTGACATATTATAATTAAACAAAAGTAAACATAATATCAAGTTAAGAAGAAACCTTAAGTAAGAAAAGGTGAATGGGGTTTAATACAAAGGGAAAATTGTGTCAAAAGAGTCTAATATGTGTCAAGAGTATAAGTATGTTAAAAGTGTGAAAAATTGATGTTTCCATAGTGTATAATACAAATTTTAGGTTTATAAACATGTATATTAATAAAAAAAATTTAATTCCTATGTTTTGATGGTTTATGCTATGCATCTATGGGGGCATGCTACTTGTGTGTGTGTTTTCAATGCTATATCTAACTTGAATAAGATCATATTAAATCACATTTTGGTCATGATATTTTTATACATATTTATTTTTATTTATATGCATCATTCCATTTCATTTTTTTCTTGATATGATACTATATTTCCTCTGTTATGTGATAATTATACAGGATATCATAGGGCATGGCTAGCTATCAACTTATTTATGTATTATAAAAAATATTTGATGGAAATTATTTATATAAAATTAATTACAAATGTTTTATTATATTTAATATTTTAATATATTATTTTCCTAACATAAAGGAACTTTAAATTATATTTTTAATGAGTTATTAAACATAGGTGTTCATTCCTCACCTCAAAAGGGGGCATATATGAAAGGTAATACTAAGGATAGAATTCATGGATAAAATTAATAATACCAATCTATCCAAAAATTTTAAACAATGATTTTATTAATGTCTTAGACACTCCTACACACTTTAGAAAAATTGAACCAACCATCAAGCTAGGAAAAATGAGATAACAAGAACAAATTATCAAATTTGTGACTTAAAACTTAAATCCAACTTAAAGACTTAGAACTACATTTTATAATCCTCTTTTCCTTTCCAAGAATTCTATTTATTATATTTAAACCTTAAATTCTACAAAGAAGATTAAATTAACCACCATTGAGAATATGAAACATTTGAAACCATTTAACTTTGATAGTTTTGTATGTTGGTAAAACTATTAGTATATGCATACCAATGGTGTCAAAACTAACAAGGAAGTTATAAAATCACAACACAAATAATATAAGCTAAGAAACCACTAGGGTGGTTGTGAAAATAAAAGTGTTTTTGATATGTATAAAAATCCCAAGAGTTGAATCTTGTTGATTCATCACCATGAAGATGTATGGATCAACCCCATTCTAAATCTACCATTGTAGCATATATGATATAGTGTTTTGAATATTAAATGTCTTACAATAGTGTCTTATAATTATGAATTACATATAATTAGGAATAGTGGAAACACATAGTATATAGTGCTATACTTCAAGTTCCAAATTTGGATCATACCTCCCTAACTTGAGGCTTTCATCAAAATCTTTATGAATCTTTTGAGGAAATTTATTCCCCATATATTTTATATATTACCATTTGGAATATTTAAGTAGTTGAACCTTTAACCAAACCATCCAATGTTCTTGAAATCTTATTCACATTATATTTTCCTTCTTTTCTAAAAAAACATCCTCCTCCAATGCCAATTGACTATTTAGAGAGAATTCTTTGATTGAGGATAAAAATAACCCTTATTATTAATTATTTAACATAAAAGGATGAAAAATATGTAATTTATCAACATTTAAAATTGAATAGATATTCATAGCATGAGTCAAATCAAGTCTAAAATCATTCTTTCCCACTTTTTCTAGAATTTAAAATGGACCCTACCTAAAAGGATTAAGATTCATAAACTTACCTTAGAGCATTTATCAACTCAATTAATACCATACCTTGTCTCCAAAAAGGCAATTATGCTTTTAATATTATGATCATGTCTTGATTATACTTAGTCTTAGATTCTTTCAAACTCTCTTGCACTTGGAGGTGAATTTGATAAATCTTCTCAATGAATTTTTTAAATTTGTGGACCTTAGGATGCAATTTCCCATTGAATTTATATGTCTATCTTAAAAAAAATAAAATTTACATGGAGGTAAGTATCCAAGACAAGATTTAAAATGATATATACTAGTAGAATAATGCACTTCCCTTTATACGAATGTTGAATATACACCAAATTTTCATCCTAAGACATAAGATGCTTCCCAATGCACCCTCTTAAAATTTGCACCAATATTCTATTTAAAATATCCATTTTTACATTGGTTTTTGGGTAAAAAGTGGTAGATAATTTTAAATTAGTATCCAATTTATATAATAATTTGGCCCAATACTTCCCAAAAAATCTTGAGTCCTGATATGAAATGGTAGAATAAGGTATACGAAAATTAACCCACACATTAACAAAATATAACTTAGATTAATAACTCTCTTTGAGGATATAATTACAAGGAACAAAAATTTACATATTACTAAACCATTTAATGACCATAAAGAGATAGTCATATCCCTTCAATGACATAATAAATCCACCTAAAAATCTATGGAATTTATCATGGCCTAGAAGGAATCGATAATGTCATATACAAACCTAACTTCCTATTATTAGGATTTCTTGTCGTAAATAATAAACATCCTATTATAGACTTGGAACACAAAATTTCATGTTATTCCAATAAACATACCTATAAAAATGTGCAAAAATATTTATAACACCAAAATGTCCTAATTTTTTTGAAGTATGCACTTCCCTCATTCGCTGAACTCTTTCCTCCTTGGGCACACAAAGCTTATCTTAACTTGTAGGTAAATCCATATTAAATATAATAACAATAATTAGCCTTAAAATTAAACCTTAGGAATTTTTTTCATTAATAAAATACTTCCTATAATCTACACCATACTCATATCCTTCTACATAAGACTCATACATAAAATACTTGAAAAGAGTTATGGTTCCCATGATTTTAAAAAAAGAGAGGTCTAGATATCATATTATCTAGTTTATTAGTCACAAATTTATTTTATTTACTAACCAAATGAAATTGTTAAAAAAATACCATCCAATTATATTATCTAGTTTTTTGATGTTTATTTTGAGATTGCAAATATTGGAGGGATTGGTGATCCATATAGACAATAGTTTCCTTACTCATGAGATAATGCTTCTAATTATTAACCTATTTAACAATAAAATGAATTTATTTGTTTTATGTGTAATAATTTATAATTTCACCATGAAATAACTCTAAATGGTAGAATATAAACATACCTCCTTAAAGTATTACATCCCCCATAACATAGTAACTAGCATTTGTTTCCACGTCAAAGGGTAATTGTAAGCTAGGAAAATAAAAAACCAAAACATGGGTAATGTTATGTTTGAAAATATAGAATACACTTTTTTTATTCTTATCCCATGTAAAATTATTATGACCTTATATAATGGCATGCAAATGTGTGGCTATGAAAGAGAAGTTCTTGATGAACTTCCTAAAAAATTGAACTACACCCACAAAGATTATTTTATCAACCACTTTGGAAGGAATTGGCCAATTGATGATGGAATTTACCTTCTTCATATCTAACTTAAATTCACCATATCAAACCATATGAACCAATAATACAAGTGATTGTTGATAAAATTCACATTTCTTGTCATTCAACACTAATTTTTCCTCCAAATTTTGTAAAACTTGTTTAATATGATCATTAAAAGTTATGAAAAAATAATAATATCATCCAAATATACAATGACAAAGGAATAAATAAATGGAATATTAATTCATTTATCAACTGCATGAGGTTATTGTGTGCATTGCATAACCCAAAAGGTATAAGTAACCACTCAAACAACCCATATCTTGTTTTGAATGTTTTTTCCAAATGTACTCTTATTTAATCTACTCTTGGTGATACTTGAATTTAAAAACCATCTTAGTAAAATACTTGAAATTATAAATTTTATCAAGAATATCATCAATACATGGAATAGGGTACCTATTATTAAATGTTATCTTATTAAGTGATCTATAATAAACATACATCCTCCACAAACCATATTTATTAGGTACTAAAAAAATAGGACAACCACATGAAAAAGTATAGGAAGTATTACACCTTGATTAATCAAATACTATAATTTTTGTTTTGCCTCTTTGGAATCCATCAAGGACTACATATATAACCCAAGATTTAGATGTATAATGTTGGTTATAAAATGAATTTCATGTTAAATATGCCTAGATAATGGTTACCATGTAGGCTCATTTAAAACCTCCTTGAACCACTATAATAAATCCCCCATACACTTTTTCTCTTTGTTAGTAAACATGTTACCATAATAATTATGTGCAACCACTTATATATCTTGAATATATCTTAAAATAAGCAAATCAAACTTATCACTAACATTAATAATCTTCTTACCTTTAGAGGCACTTACCAAATAGATTTTAGAATCACATTTGTAATATGAATTGATGTATCTCTTTCCACTCTTAATCAAATGGTGTTGGTTAGATCTACTAATGAAGATAACATTACATATATACAAGGGATAAAAAAACTACACCACACACAACAAAAGGCACAACATCCACTACAACTTCATCAATGAAATGTGAATTATAAAAAAACTTAATATGTATTTCTTTGTCACCTTAATGTCTACATATTTCTTCACCTAAATCAAATATTATGGACTTGTATGATTGTAAGTCTTAGACCCAAATTTTTATACCAGTTTATTACTTATTAAATTAGATTGTGAAAAAGTATCAAAAATATCATCTAATTTTGTTTTCTTCATTTAAATTTTAATATGGAAATAATTATAAAGGTCACTCTCTTGAGCACTAATACTACCCAAACATACCTCTTTATTGATACATGTATAATATTATTTGTTGTCCACATTGGAGCTAAAACCAATATTCTCACCTTGGAGAGAGGGCGTAACCTTTTTGTTCTTGTTTTTATTGAAAGGATGTAATTCTAGAGGGAGCTTCTAACATTGATCCTCATAATGACTATCAACATCAAATTTAACATAATTTATTTTAGTATCCTTGTTAGAAATGGAAGTAGCATTGTGCTTACCTTTCCCTTACCTTACACCCTTTTTATTAGTTCTACCTTGTTTCTTAGAAATGTTTTTAGAGTTACATGGAACCTTATTCTTACACATATATAAGTAGTGAGCTTGATAACAAGCCTCATCTACATTCTTAGGCTTGGAAATGAGGTCTGGTATCTATATTCTTGTCCATCTCTAAGTAGTGATATTGATAACTAATAACAAATGCATAATGAAAAGTACCATATACATACATTAACTTACCTTTTCATTCAAACCAAACCATTCTCACTAGTCAGAGCAAGGAAATTCCAAAGGAAGCTTCAGATAAAGATAATTCTACAAGTGTTAAACCCATTCAAGGTAAGTTTTCTTGGGATAAAAAATCAAAGGCAAAGTGGGTGAGCAAGATATAATACTTAAAAATCAATATCTTATGGTTTAAAAAGACTCTAGGGGATTTAATTTATAAGTACCAAATTCAATCATTAGTAGAACTTCTTCAATAATTGTCTCCACTTTAGTAGGCAAGTTCTTTGGTGTTGGACCTAATATTGATGCTTTTAGACTATAGGATGCAATAAAATGGATGCCTAAAGGTCCCATGTAAATATATACAATGTCTAGTGGATTTTTCATTATTCATTTTAATAATGAGGAAGATCATGTATGGATTTTAGTAGGAGGCCCATGGTTTATAAGGATATCTAGTTTTTTCTATAAAGATGGAAGCCCAATCTTGATCTGGAGAAAGAGAACATACACCTCATGCCAATCTAGGTAAGAATTCTAGGACTCCTTTTGGAATTTTTTGAGGAGGATCCTTTTTTGGAATAGCAAAAACTTTTGGTGAGCTCATCACATTTGGTGTAAAAACTATATCCATACCAAGGTTAATCCATGCTATATTTTTTAAAACTCTTTCATGAATAGTGATCTACCCTCTTCTATGACTCTAAATACCAACAATGGAGAATGGATTTATATACTAGAGTATGAAAAATCAATTATTAAATGTGATGGGTGAAAAATTTTGGGTCATATGAAAAACTATTTCCCCCATTTTATTAAGAAAGGAAATATTTATATACCCAAAAATGAGATTCAAGCATTGCAAAAAAAAAGATAATAATAACAATATAGAAGCTAGGTTACATTCCAACATTGATATTATAACATAGGATAATTTCATTTCAAAATAAAATATAATCACTTATTCAAATAAATAAGTTGTCAAGGACATTGTCAGCTCAAAAATCCACGATGGTGTTGTAGGATAAGATAACTGAATAATACCAATTTCCCCCTTTTAAGATAATAGAAAAGGTAACAATATTAGATGGTTAGGAGAACTAGGTGGGTTAATTTAAAACATTCCTGATCAATTACAGAGCTTTTTGAAATCAAGTAAAAATATGTAGAGTTCTAGATCAAGAAAAATAAAAAGGTAGGTTTAAATAATAATGGAAGTGTATACAAATGAATTAATTTCATAAATATCATTTATAGTTTGGCTTAGGGAATAATTTCAACAACAAAGGTAGATTATTTTAGATCAAAAAATAACCCAAATCTACATAATAATTTTAATCATTTGGAATCATTATAAGGTGAGTATGATGATGTGGAAGAGGTTCTATACTTAAATCAACACACTAATTGCTCGACCTGTAAATGAATTTTTAAGATGGAAAATGATGAGTCTTTTAAGGAATAAAATCAAGATAGAGGTGTTATATAATCCATTTAAAGATTTTATTATTATGTGTCCTCTCCTTGTTTAATAAAGGATAAATAAAAAGAATCACTAACTCTAACCAAATTAAAAAGTCCTATCAAACAACTAGATTATGGATCTTCATAAAAGATAGGTAGTTTATCTCATGTAGATGCAATAATAAAGAAGACTAAAAAATAGATAGTAGAGGGAACTCAGGATATGATCCAACTTAGAAGTCTAAAAAATCACCCCAAAAATTACAAATGAATGTTATAAGTTGGAATATTAGGGGAATGAATCATTCTAACAAACATATTACTTTCAAGGATCTTAGGATAAATCACTTGCCATCAATAGTATCAATTCAAGAAAGTAAAATGGAAGAGAATGATAGGAGAGATTAGAAATAAGGTTTGTAAGGATGAAAATGTTTCTAATGTTAGCTACTTAGGGGATTTAGGAGGATTAACAACATTTTGGGTTGATAAGTATCTTCATGTGGATATTATAATTAAAATTAGAATCATTTGGTAGTATTATTTAATGATAAAAATAAAGATCTATCTTGGATTATTTCTAATATATATGCACTAAATTCTTCTTCATCATGAAGAAGACTGTGGAAGGAGCTTAGATATTTTATAAGGGCCTATGGTGATCTCAAATGGATGGTAGTAGGGTATTTTAATTCTCTCCTTATTCCAAGTGATAATAAGGGAGGTAATTGTGTTTTTATAGAAATTATGGAAGATTTAGTATATTTAATTTCCATTAGTAGTTTATTTGATGTGGAGCTGAGGGGAAACCCATTCACTTGGTCAAATAGATGATTAGGAAAAAATCTTATTCATGTAAGATTGCATCATGTTCTTATTTTTTATGACTATTTTCTTCTTCAGGACTTTTATATTTCATCTCTTCCTTGAATAGTATTAGATCATGACCTCATTCTACTCAATTTAGATGATAGATTTAAGAAAGATAAATCACCATTTAAATTTAAACACATATGGTTTTTTCATCTTGAGCTACTAGATAGAACTAAGGATTAGTGGAATATATATACATGTCTCAAACATTTTCAAGTTGGAACAAAAGCTTAAGAATGTTAAGAGGTACATCAAGAGATATAATAAATATACTTTTAGTAATATCTTCCTTTAAAAAAAGGAGATCAGAACTAAGATTCAAAATTTATAAGAGATTTTAATAGAGAATTTTTTGAGTGAATAAAAATTAACCATAGATAAAAGTTTATTATGTGAGTACCACACCATAGTTTCTCATGAGGAATCATTTTGAGGTAGAAGTCTTGAGCAACTTGGATCAAATAGGGGGATCAAAATTCCAAATTATTCCATATGTATTTGATTAAGCATATGAGTTAAAATAAAATTTCAAAAATAATTATAGAAGAAGGTATCTAAGTGCCAAATTCTCTTCTTATCAAAGAATTTGTAACTTTAATAATTTATTTATAGCTAATTCAGCTTTAAATAGAATTAAGGGAGAAGATTTTTATTGAGAGTTCCATATTTGTTGACCACTTCAAATAACGTAAATCTTCTAAAATTTGTGACAATGGAAGAAGTGTAAGTAGTGGTGTTTTTCTTAAACAAATATAAGGCTCATGGGCTAGATGATTTCTTGATTGAGTTTTTTCAAAACTTTTGGGGCATCATTAAGGAAATTTTTTTAAAGGTAGTGCATGATTTTTTTCTTATCATAAGATGCTCAAGGAATTCAAAAACATATTTATATCCTTGATTCCTAAAAATAGTGGCACTTATATGTTTAAATACTTTTTATCTATTAGTATTTATGATTCAATTTATAAGATATTCAAAAATTCTTGCCTTCAGATTACAACCATTGATGAAAAAGATAATATCCACAAACCAAGGGGGTCTTATTCTAGGATATCAACGGAATAATAGTTTTCTATGACACCATTCATTAAATGGAAAATAGTAAAGAGGATGGTATGATTTACAAGCTTGACATGCGTAAATAATATGATAGAATTGGTGGCAAGTTTTTAGATATGTTTTTGTTAAAAATTGGATTTCATACTCATTTTACATTGTTGATTCATAGATATGTGTCATTTACTATGTTTTCAAAAAAATTAAATAGCAGTCCTACTGTATTTTTTGATAGCAATCATGGGTTACAATAAAGGGGATCCATTATCTCCCTTCTTATTCACTTTAATGGTATATCTCTCAATATAAATTGGCTACATGAAATTGGAGTTCATCCTACTCTTCACCAATAATTTTTGGATGATATGATTGTTCTGGATATTACTTTAGTAATGGAAGATAAAGTTCTAAAGAAAGTTCTTGTAAATTATGAGGAGGTTTCTAAGCAACTCGTCAACTATGAAAGTTTTATTTTCTTTATAAATACCCCATCTATCATAAAAAAAATATAGCATAAGTCTTGAGATGCTAGATTAAATCTTTGCCTTTAACATATTTGGGTATGCCCCTGTTTGTTGGTCCTATGTCTTATAACCTTTAGAATCCACTTTTGGATAGATTATAAAAGAAACTAGTAAGATGGAAAGGAGATATTCTAAGTCAAATAGGTAATATATTATTAATCAAAAGTGTCTTTCAAAGTATCCCAATATGTCTAATGTCTCTTTTCAAAATGCCTAATTTGATTAAAGCAAATTAAACAAAATTAAGTGTTTCAAGTGGATGGGAGCTAAATAAAAACATAGGTTCCCTTTGGTTTCCTAGGAAAGGGTTTATAGACTAGTATTCAAGTGGTATTGGTATCAACAACTTGAACCTAATGAATAAATCATTAGTGGTTAAGATTTTTTTAATATTTATCAAATAATCTAATTAATGGGTAAGTGTTTTATGGGATAAATACCTAAAAAACAAAATGCCAATAAATTTTCTCACTAATGAAAATTGTAAGAGGATTAATTATATGGAACCTCTTTGCCAAAAATAAGGAAATAATTATCAAATGTTGTAAATGGAGAATTGGAAATGGTGCTAATTTAATATTTTGGAAGACACTTAGCTCTTTCACAATCCATTAAAAGAACTAAAACCATGACACCAAATTGCATATCACATCCAATGTCAATATGAGATTTCGGTGGTTGATTATATCCATATACACAATAGTAAAATATGTTGGAAATGGATAAATATTCATAATATGGGGGAAGAAGTATCATTTATTATTTTAGAACTTAATATCCTACTTAGAAGAATACATATTACTTATTTTTTAAATGGGGATGAGTTAGTATGGGAAGACTCTTAGGATGGGCATTGTTTAGTTATATATGGTTAAAATCATCAGATCCCTCTGTTTGATGTGGAAATTCCATGGTTAAAGGATTTGGATAAGGATATCATACATAAAATAAATATCTTTCTATGGTTTATTATTCAGAATAAAATTTTAACAATGGATAATCTATGTAAAAGAGGTATGGTCTTGGTAAATAGAGTGCCCTTTATGAGGCAAATAGTGAATCAATTTTTTACCTCTTGATTAAATGTCCTTTTGTTGTTAAGTTTTGGATGATTGCATTGGAGAGGTTTCAAACTAGATGGTGTCATCCTTCTTCATTATTGGATTCATGGATTGCTTGGATAATGCCATTTTTAAACCAACAATTAAAAAAATCTAGGATTTAGCCTTCCCATGTCTTTTATGGGGAATGTGGAAAGAACATAACAATAGGGTTTTTAAGAAAAAAAAGAATCTTATTAAAAGAGTGCATTATAAAATAATGAATTTTCTCATTGAGAAATTTTAAATAATTAAATGGGTGAAAAATAGAATTTTTTTTATCAACAAGAAGAGTTTGTGGCAATAAAATGGGATATTATAGTTGAAAATACTAGTGGTATTGATCCTAAAATTTTACTAATAAGTATTATCAAATAGTTAGATCCTTCACTCAGATGGGTAAAAATTATTGTTGATGAATCCTCATAAGGAAACCTTAGATTGGTAGGAGGGGTTGGAATTTTGAGAGATGATCATGCTCATTTAATGGTTGCATATGAAGGAAGTATGGGTGTTTAAAAATTCTATTTGATAGAGGCTCAAGTAGATTTGTGGGGCATACAAGTAGTTAAAGATTTTAGATGCACCAAGTTTGTAATTAAGGGTGATTTTATAAACATATTTAATTACCTAAAGAAGGTAAATAAAGCTAGTTGGACTATTTATTTCATTATAGAGGAGATTTTGTCTATTTCCAATACCTCCAATGAGGTTTATTTACAAAATATATATAGGAAAGGAAATCAAATGGTAGATGATTTTATTAATATAGTAATAATGGTAATGGCCTTTAAGATTTGGTCAAAAGGTGATGAATTTCATACCTATGTAGTTGACATTATTTTTAAATATAGCTATAATAGGTCTATTTGAGACTAAAGTCAAGATAAGGATTACAAATTTTGTCTTCGATTTTATTCTATGTCATTATAATAATTGCATCCATGAAAAATATAATAATGACATTAATAAAAGTAATGATAATATGTTTGAATGTGATAATGTGATTCCTAGGCTCTTCATTCACATATGTTATAATGATTTTATTAATCATGCATGGGATGGTAATATATCTCCATTCATCACTCCTACTATAACATTTATTTGTTCCACTCTTTCTTTTACAACTTGGGTTCCTTAAAAATGAGAGGTGATTTGAGCATGGTTGAACAATTATCAATAAGAAATATTAAAACTAATTCATAGGTCTAGGAAATCATAAATATAGGTGGGATAAATAAATTCATTAAATGAATTGAGTGTTATGATGAACACATTTTGAAAAGGTTTACTTCTAGTTAAAAGGATCATGTGGTTCAATTAAATAATGTCTTTGTTAAAATTATCAAGGGATTGATTGACCATGTAACAGTGTTAAGCATGGGATATACTGAGAGGCGGGGGTGAATCAATATATCATATATCTTATAAACTTTTACTTAATCAATTTCCACTTAACCATACATTCAAGATATGAAATAAAAAAGAAACAATAAACACCACATAAGAGAGAGAGACACTAGATTTTAACATGGAAACCAAATGTGGGAAAAACCACAAAGAACAATCTCAAGTATATGAATGAGTACCAACTCAAATTACAATATTCATAAGTATCAACTTGTAGGAGCACAAACCCATTTATTGAGAACCAAAAAAAAATATTCATGAGCACCAACCCCTTTTTTGAGCACCAACATAGCAACTATTCATGAGCATAAACCCATAGGAGCACCAACCCCTATTGTGTATACCACACAACTATCTATCAATGTTGATTTCTCAAAAAATGATAACACATTACAATATCTCTTTCTTTTCTCTCCTTTTCTCTTCTAAGCTAGATATGAAAATTAAAAACCATGCTCTCTTCCACATATTACAAATGGCTTCCCAATCCTTTATTTATAGCTTACCAAATGACCTTTGGAATTCACCCTTTGTGACCCTTCAATCCTCATGGAAAATGGAACCAAACTTGCATGACCCTTTAAATTCTTTCATCTAAAAATTCACATGGTGACCCTTCATGGGAAAATGTGTCCTTTCCCTCTTTTGTCTTTATCTCATGACTCTTCGAATTCCTCAAGGTGATTCTTCATGGGAAAATACATCCTTTCCCTCTTTGTCTTTACTTGGTGGCTCTTTGATTTCTTCATGGGCCCTCTTTTATTTTTATGCAACCAAAAATATATTCATTAATATATAAATTATATTAACACACTTTAACAAAAATATGCACATTAAAAACACCTTTAGACAATAAATGTTATGGGGCATTTGTAACCAATGCTAGACCTTTGACATCAATGATAATATTTATAACAAATAGATTTGAAGATTGATGACATACTTGATTTAATATACTTATTGTAGCATTCATATATTATATATATAGTTTATAAGTATATTAATATACTTATTTTAGCATTCATATATTAAATATATCAAAGGTTGTAAATGGAGAATTGGAAACGGTGCTAATTTAATATTTTGGAAGACACTTAGCTCTTTCACAATCCATTAAAAGAACTAAAACCATGACACCAAATTGCATATCACATCCAATGCCAATATGAGATTTTGGTGGTTGATTATATCCATATACACAATAGTAAAATATGTTGGAAATGGATAAATATTCATAATATGGGGGAATAAGTATCATATATTATTTTAGAACTTAATATCCTACTTAGAAGAATACATATTACTTATCTTTTAAATGGGGATGAGTTAGTATGGGAAGACTCTTAGGATGGGCATTGTTTAGTTATATATGGTTAAAATCATCAGATCCCTCTATTTGATGTGGAAATTCCATGGTTAAAGGATTTGGATAAGGATATCATACATAAAATAAATATATTTCTATGGTTTATTATTCAGAATAAAATTTTAACAATGGATAATCTATGTAAAAGAGGTATGGTCTTGGTAAATAGATGTGCCCTTTATGAGGCAAATAATGAATCAATTTTTTACCTCTTGATTAAATGTCCTTTTGTTGTTAATTTTTGGATGATTGCATTGGAGAGGTTTCAAACTAGATGGTGTCATCCTTCTTCATTATTGGATTCATGGATTGCTTGGATAATGCCATTTTTAAACCAACAATTAAAAAAATCTAGGCTTTAGCCTTCCCATGTCTTTTATGGGGAATGTGGAAAGAACATAACAATAGGGTTTTTAAGAAAAAAAAGAATCTTATTAAAAGAGTGCATTATAAAATAATGAATTTTCTCATTGAGAAATTTTAAATAATTAAATGGGTGAAAAATAGAATTTTTTTTATCAACAAGAAGAGTTTGTGGCAATAAAATGGGATATTATAGTTGAAAATACTAGTGGTATTGATCCTAAAATTTTACTAATAAGTATTATCAAATATTTAGATCCTTCACTCAGATGGGTAAAAACTATTGTTGATGAATCCTCGTAAGGAAACCTTAGATTGGTAGGAGGGGTTGGAATTTTGAGAGATGATCATGCTCATTTGATGGTTGCATATGAAGGAAGTATGGGTGTTTAAAAATTATATTTGATAGAGGCTCAACTAGATTTGTGGGGCATATAAGTAGTTAAGGATTTTAGATGCACTAAGTTTGTAATTAAGGGTGATTTTATAAACATAGTTAATTACCTAAAGAAGGTAAATAAAGCTAGTTGGACTATTTATTTCATTATAGAGGAGATTTTGTCTATTTCCAATACCTCCAATGAGGTTTATTTACAAAATATATATATAGGAAAGGAAATAAAATGGTAGATGATTTTATTAATAGAGGAATAATGGTAATGGCCTTTAAGATTTGGTCAAAATGTGATGAATTTCATACCTATGTAGTTGATATTATTTTTAAATATAGCTATAATAGGTCTATTTGAGACTAAAGTCAAGATAAGGATTACAAAGTTTGTCTTCAATTTTATTCTATGTCATTATAATAATTACATCCATGAAAAAGATAATAATGACATTAATAAAAGTAATGATAATATGTTTGAATGTGATAATGTGATTCCTAGGCTCTTCATTCACATATGTTATAATGATTTTATTGATCATGCATGGGAAGGTAATATATCTCCATTCATCACTCATACTATAGCATTTATTTGTTCCACTCTTTCTTTTACAACTTGGGTTCCTTAAAAATGGGAGGTGGTTTGAACATGGTTGAACAATTATCAATAAGAAATATTAAAACTAATTCATAGGTCTAGGAAATCCTAAATACAAGTGGGATCAATAAATTCATTAAATTAATTGAGTGTTATGATGAACACATTTTTAAAAGGTTTACTTCTAGTTAAAAGGATCATGTGGTTCAATTAAATAATGTCTTTGTTAAAATTATCAAGGGATTGATTGACCATGTAACAGTGTTAAGCATGGGATATACTGAGAGGCGGGGGTGAATCAATATATATTATATTATAAACTTTTGCTTAATAAATTTACACTTAACCATACATTCAAGATATGAAATAAAATTGAAACAATAAACACCACATAAGAGAGAGAGAGAGACACTAGATTTTAACATGGAAACCAAATGTGGGAAAAACCAAAAAGAACAATCTCAAGTATATGAATGAGCACCAACTCAAATTACAATATTCATAAGAATCAACTTGTAGGAGCACCAACCCATTTATTGAGAACCAGAAAAAATATTCATGAGCACCAACCCCTTTTTTGAGCACCAAATAACAACTATTCGTGAGCACAAACCCATAGGAGCGCCAACCCCTATTGTGTATACCACACAACTATCTATCAATGTTGATTTCTCAACAAATGACAACACATTACAATATCTCTTTCTTTTCTCTCCTTTTCTCTTCTAAGCTAGATATGAAAATTACAAACCATGCTCTCTTCCACATATTACAAATGGCTTCCCAATCCTTTATTTATAGCTTACCAAATGACCTTTGGAATTCACCCTTTGTGACCCTTCAATCCTCATGGAAAATGGAACCAAACTTGCATGACCCTTTAAATTCTTTCATCTAGAAATTCACATGGTGACCCTTCATGGGAAAATGTGTCCTTTCCCTCTTTTGTCTTTATCTCATGACTCTTCAAATTCCTCAAGGTGATTCTTCATGGGAAAAAACATCCTTCCCTCTTTGTCTTTACTTGGTGGCTCTTTGATTTCTTCATAGGCCCTCTTTTATTTTTATGCAACCAAAAATATATTCATTAATATATAAATGATATTAACACACTTTAACCAAAATATGCACATTAAAAACACCTTTAGACAATAAATGTTATGGGGCATTTATCACCAATGCTAGACCTTTGACATCAATGATAATATTTATAACAAATAGGTTTGAATGTAGATGACAATAAGTATATTAAATCAAGTATGTTTATGAATTCTACCTTAATATTTAATATACTTATAACCTCCTATATAAAAATTTGGCCAGTATGTTTATGAATGCTACCTCTACCTCCCTTATCTAAAATAGTAACAATATCACTAATAATATTAGCCTAGGTACCAATGATCTCAACCATACCAATAGTGATATTATCCAAATAGGTGAACTTTCTATAAAATATATTAACTTTCTCACTCAAATTATGAAAACTACTATTTTTATCTTACGATATGGATATTTTTATGTTGTTTTATTTGTTATGGTATTTCAAGTTTATTTGTTAGTAGTCATATGTTTATTTTCTAGTTTATAGACCAATCCTATGTTCTTTTTATGAAGGGTAGGGGACATATTTAAAACCCCTCTTTACCATAAATAGAAAAATAAAATATGAAATTATGAAATGGAAAATTGATACCAAATGGCTCAAAAAAAGGAGAATAGAAAAATCAAGGTCCCAAACATAACTAAGAGATATCTTAGAAATATAAGGTAATGAATAGGGGAACATCTTGAAATAACTCAATAATGTGTCTTATATTATAAATATGTCAAAAATAAGACTGCCATATTACTACCATGTCAGAAAGAGATGGAGAATAGGAAGTCAATAAGATGAAAAGATTATAAAAATAAACCTGTGTGAAGGAGAAAATATGGATATAAGGAAAATATGGTGTCACTAAGGTAAAAACATAATATTTACCTTAAAAATAAACTAAAACAATGTTTTTAATACTAAGAGTTTTTAACATCAGTAGCCTTGGAGAACCCTACCTAGTAAAGATAAGCTTGGGAAAATAGGCAAAGTATAAATAACATCCCATGAAGTCTAGAATCTTGTTGGTATCAGACTTTGAAGTGTAAAATCATAGAGTATATATAAGTGACAAGTGTGAAATTTATAAACTAATGTAGTGTTTTATATGTATATCAACATATTTTTGTATATCAAAATACTGTAGAAGATGTAAGGACTCATTTAGATTAATAAGTGAAAGGTTAGGAATGAAAAATGACAAAGAATTCTTGAAGATCTATAAATACTCTAAAACTATAAAAGGAAAGGAGTTATTATTTTGAGATGATAATATATAACTTTTTAATGGTTCCATTAAATGTATTTTTCATTATTTTATGCACATTTATTTCCCATTATTTTCAAATTTGTGTGTTAATATAAAAATAATGGATAATATTTGGGTAATAAACTACATTTGAATGAATATTCACTAAGTATGAATGAAATAAATTAACCAACTTCCCACATCCTAGTCTGATTTTCCTAAATTTATAACTACACTCACATAAATAGATATTAGCATGTTCTAATGGGAATTTCTAGGAACCTCTACTAACAATGGTGTATTGAGCATGGAATTTTGAAACATGTTGAAATGGTTGCTAAGTAAAATAGATATACAATAATGTTTGGATGAAAGAATTCATAAGTTATTAGAAGAAGAATCCAAATGAATTATAATAATTTTGAAATAAATCATAACTAAGCACATTTATGGTGAAATATATGATATTTTTCTAGTGTGAGTTATCTAAAATTTTATCCAATTAGTTATCAAAAATTGAATATAATTTATTTAGGCCTAGATAAAAAGATCACTTTGTTTAGATTGAATAAAAGTTTTTTTTTTTCAAACTTGGACATTGATTGGATGCATGCATTATATCATTAGATAAAAACCATTGTTGATAAATACATCACTATTTTTTTCATGCCAATACATATTATGTTTGAAGTTACACATGATCTATTTGTAAGAGGCATTAGAGTCAAATTTTTGTAGTGACTACATATACTTGTAAAGATGTTGGATGTGGAGAAGGCCATGGTGTCAATCCTAGCCAACATGGATTGAAAATATAGGGTGTCATGGGATTGCAAACAAAAATGAGGTAAATGATGAGGAATTAAGAGAATGAAATTGAACCTAAACCTAGAAGATGGAAGATGTATAAAATAATAAAAAGAAGATAATTTTTTGGGCTTGAGAGAGATTAATGATAGAAAAAATTATGGCTTAAATAAAATGATCCTCATGTAACTATAAGTATGAGTAGAATATAAACTTCAAATACTATCAAAGGATATATAACTATAAGAGAAGTTACAGACTATAGAGGGGTAAATAAGAGTATCGAAAGGAATAAATGGTGACAAAGAGATCAAAGGGAATATAAGGGATTGGGAAAGTGATTCAAAGAAAGTAAAAGAATGACAATATAGAGAGGTCATAATGAAAAAATTAAATAAACTATATGGTAATTTTAAGAAGCAGTTATAGGGGAGTATTTTGTTTTGAAATGAGGAAGGAAAATCTATTGAATAAGTTATGTTCAATCATATAGTAAAGATAGGTTCAATTTTAAGTGATGGAGATACCTTAAACAAGGATCATTCATTCTAATTCGAGTCATTTCTTTTGATTAATTTGTTAAGATGAATAAGTAGTGTAAAATTTGAGAGACATGATATTTGGTTTTACAATTTCATAGTTAAATTTGGAAATCTAAGTGTAGACACTCAAAAATTGGTGGAAAATAGGAATATTTGTACTCTGAAGACAATTGTAGTGATTCTTAAGGCACATGTGAAGTTTAATCCAAAGTATAAATTATTTCCAAGTGTGATCATAGGAATCATAGATCTCAATGTGGGAATTTTTGTAACCTTTAAATCCTATGATGGGTTTACTAACCCCAAATAGTATTTATTGACATGTGAAATGAAATGTCAGGGTAAAGGTATCACCACAAATGATGCAAATAAGTACAATCTCATGGGATCCTTGAGATGCATGGTTATAGAATTAATATTAAAAATAATCAAGTGAAATGGCCTTGAAATATGTCAATGACCATCTAATTAAGGAGTTAAAGATGTAAAAATGTGCAAGCTAAAATATTCATGACATGAAGGAAATTCATAAAAAAGTAGGAGAATTGGTCTAGGACTATGACTATGGGTTTTCAAATGTCATAAATAGCATGAATTTCTATTTTAAAAAATAAGATAAAGATACCTTATTTATACAAGGCATACAACCTAGGATTATATTTTCTATTTCATAAACTCAATTAACTAATAAAAATGAAGTTGTGATATATTTTGAGTAGATAGAATTGTATGTATAAAATATACAATCTATTATAAATATAAATAAAAATATATATGTATTGAAATATATAGAGTAATTTAATGAAAGAAATAAACCCAAACTATGTATATGGTGTAAGGAGTGTGGTAAGGAGGGACATCATATGATTGGTTATCCAAAAAATTAAGGCAAAGTTTTGTGAAATTTGTCACAGAGTGGGACATACCACTACCAAGTATCACATTTTACAACAATACATATCTCAACCACATACTTTTTTTTTACTTTTTACAAATCCCATGATCATCATCAGAATAATTATATAACACTTTAGGAGTTAAAGGAAGTCATTACTAGGAATGTCTTCATAGTAGTTTCCTAGTAGGTTCTAGTTGTGAAACTAAGATTTTGAAGTTCATAAGTTCAGATGAATCAATCTACAATTCTAATCCTAGGTAAATGCCACAATATCCTTAATATTATCCTTAGGACATCATAGGATGGACATCATAGTCACTTAGTACCATGCTAGATGGACATATCCATCTCCACTAATAACAAAAATAAAATTATGTGTCACCACCACAATAGGTTAAGATGGTTTCCACCTTACCCTAAAATATGGTCTATGGGATAAGATGGATAAAAAAGGGGTGGATTTCTACATATATTTTTGGAAGACATCTAGGAGGCTACATAGGAGAGTACTAAAGAGGTAACCAAAATATTAGATAATGTGACAAATAGAGAAGACAACCTATTTTCTACTACATGTGTAGTGAATACAACCATATCACATGAAATTATACTTGAAATCCAAAAAAATAATTGTTTTGTGTCAATTGCATAATTTAGGGTAGCATAACATGGAATATTTTCCTATTATATAAAAGTAGAGATTAAAGACTAGTACATAATGTGAATATGGTAAATTTGCACCCAAAGGATCTTACATTTAAATAAGCTATTACATAGAACCATTAAAGAGAAAAAAATTCCATCCTTGGAGATTCTATATAAGTATCTTATCGAAAAATCTCAAAAGGAAAAAAATCCAGATCTTATTAAGGAAAAGGGTTTGATGTATGAAGTAATGTAGTTATTATAGAATATACAAAATCAAAATGCATATAAATGATATTCTATAATTGTAGATACATAAATTTATGGGAAAATTGATCCCATAATGAGACAATATGAATTAATTACAAATTTGATAGATCTTCTTAAGATAATAAGTAATCTTCATAATGATATCATATCATAGAATATCACTAAAATGTTTCATAATTTGATAGATTACAAAAAAGAAGACAAAAATAAATTGAAAAGGTAGTGTGGTACATGAAAACTAAGAATTTGTGAAATTTTAATTCACAAATGAATATTAAACTTACCAAATATAAAGTCCCAAATGTTTTCTTTAAATTTGGGAGAATAGTTAATATGATTCAATGATCTACATGAGAGGCCATTAGATGACCTGATCTTATATATAAACTAGTTACTCTCAGTCTCATAAATTACAAAAGGATAGAACACATTGGGAGGTTGGAAGATGTAGAAATATAGTTTTTTAATATATGTCTATAAGGAGTATTTGAAGATATTTACATGAATACTAGTGAAATGCATTACCCTAAATTAATAAAAAAATGGGCATATGATGGTTAGATGACATCAATATAATAACTAATCAACATAAGGCACATCAAGGGGATAAGATAATTGTCATACCCTTAACAAAGGAAAAAATCAAGCCTTACATAATTAATAAGAATTTTACATCACCATATGCATATGGAGTATAATTATGGTTCAAAGTAGGTGCAATACCAAAGTTGTAGGCTCTGTGAAGTAGAAAAGTCATTTATTTTTCACATGGTCAACTAGTTCCATATTTTCAATATATAAAGTAGTTTTTAAACTAACCTATCAAAATCATAGAGTAAGACCCATAATTCCACATAGAGTAATGGAAGTCTCTATCTATGTGATCCCCCACATAGTCATAAGTATATATATTCACTTACGAGGGAAATATACAATGGGAATTTAGTGGTGATTTAGATGCACATTTATTGATCCATGAATATGGAAATAATGAGGTAAGACCAATGATAATGGTTTTTAATACTGAGTAATATATTCATAATTAATTCATAACAAATGATTTAGTGAAATTAAATTTAAATTTAGAACACTATGTTCCTAATATAAATCTTTGGGTCAATGCATTTAACTATGTGCTAAAGGGCATTACTGTAATATGGTGGGCTATTCACTATTTCAATAAATTTCATTAAAATGAATCCTACAAAATAATGAGATCCTAGTTACAAGTAGTGTTTATAATATCTAATCAATAGTTATTATTATTTATTTGATATGTAAAATTAAGCTAGTTTTACAAGGATACAAAAACTAAAAGTTTAAATCAAATAAGACCAAATGTCAAGAAATCAAGCTCCACGGGCATCTAGATGAAAGACCAACAATAAAAATAGACTAATAACTACATGTAAGAAATTAGAAAAGACAAAAAAAAATATAAAGAAACCCATGAATAACATTAGACATCTTTTAAGGAGGGTTTCACCTTTGAAGTGACTCATTCATTATTATTTTTCTTCTCTAGTAACAAATTCTAAATGGTACATCCTCAAGTGCTTTTGGAAGGGCCCTCTAGAGTAGTCTATATTACCTTTGGCTAAATAATTTAGATTCTTCTTTATACCTTTGGGGAAAGTTGTATTTATTTTGTAAGATCTTTCCCCATTCCAATTATCCCTTATTTATTTGACTGAGAAACATTATTTTCTTTTTCCCTATCTCTCTCTTGCTAGAGCTTAACAATTTATACCTTCAATTTATTCTAGTAATTTATAAGGGCCAAAAACTCCATCCCAATGCCTTCTAATTTATCTAGGAAAATATTTAATTTATTTATATATTAAAAGTTTTTATCTTTTAAACTACTAACATCTTTGCTTCTAAGACTAACCACACCTTTTAGTAGAGTGGTCAAGGTTCTAGATTTTTTACTTGAAGAGGCTTAGGGGAACATGAAAGGGTGTTCAGGATGAGTTTACCTATCAAATGGGGGGAATATTTTAGGAGGGTATGGGTTAGGGAGCCTTACTCATTGCCTATAAATCTAGGATCTTCCTCAAAAGGGTCATCAACTAGGGTGTTCTCAGGATGGGTGTCTTCCATAGGACTATCTTCAGTAATGGAACCTTCAACCAAGGGAATTTATTTTCTTCATAATTTTTTACCTTATTGGACTAACATGAGGATGAGGCTACGGTGTATTATATCAATTTTTTCATTGACCTATAAATTAATGATAATGAATTTGAGGGATGTAAGCAAATAATATGAAAATCTAATTTTATAACCCCATAACTAGTTAAGAAGTAAAAAATGATGTGAAAATATCAGAGTATATTTCAATTATAAGGTCAAATATTTCATGATTTGTAAACATACCTCTAATCATTTTCATACCTAGGAAAGACCTTTTTATTAGTATTCAACACAAAATCTATTATAAAAAATTATGCATTAAATCCAAATTATGACTTTTATCTTTGTAGGATTTTATGCCTTTATATGGTATCTCTATGGCTTTGTTGATACTTTGTTCAGACAATATGACTTTCATCTCCTTCAATCTTAGAGTTCATTTATTCCATATGATAATGAATTACTTTGAAAGGACCTCATCATGGCCTTTTAACCTTATCATATATTCTTTAAGGGCTCCTTTGCTCATCTTCTTCCATACTTTATTATTCCCCTATACCTCAATGCATGACCTAATTCCATACAATCATTGTCGCCACCCATTTGAGACTGGTTGATATTTCTCCCATTCTAATTAATGTGATGGGTAATTATTAAATAATAATACAATGGTCAACCTTAAAAGATGTGATTAATGTTTCAGGTGTAGGATCTAAAATTCTTAATATACCAATTATGAAACTACTGAGGGGGTGAAATTATGCATACCTTAAGATGAAATTCCCATGTGTAAACTATACACTATGAATTTAAGGCTTGGTTAAATCATCATTAGTGATGATTTTTAAATTTTATCCTAAGGTTGAGTTGGTATTATCCCACATGATCATTCATTTGCTTCTGACCCCAAAATTGGCTAGGTTGTTAGCAATAGTGTTACCCTAACATAAGATATGGGTAATGGAAGAATCCTCAAAGGTGGATATAATGTTTTGAGAATCATCAATAATATATTTGATAGTGTGGGATGGGATGATAATTAAAATAAGGTTAGTGCCACGAATTACACATTAATATGTATGTTGATATATGGTATTTTCATGGTGTGGAACCAAGATACTAGATTCACATTTTATAACATACTCTAACACCTTTTCCATGAGTATGGTATATGCATTAAGAGTGTAGGCATGAGACTGATAATTAGCCATAGGTCCAAAATGATTTTATAAAAAAAAAAATTATTTGAGGATGAGAATCCCATAGTACATAAAGCTCTCCATAAGTTGAATATGTTTTTATTTCTTGGATAGAAAGAAGACATAATAATTACGTAGGATAAAAGTTAATAGGAGGAATTAGCTATAGAATTGAGTAAAGCTATTAAATTTTGGATGTCTAATAAAAATAAATAATATTTTTTTTCTAAAATCATGTAATAGGATTTTGGATAATGTAGATTAGGTAGAATATAATTATATTAAGGAATGTTTAAGTTTAAAGAGATTCTTTAAGCTTGAAAATTAGATAGGGGAGTCTAAAGGAAACAACACAAAGAAAAAATAATATATGCAACTATGAAATGGAAATTTTCATGGGAAATAATGGGAAAGGACATTCATATATCTTCTTCCAAATGGGCCAAATAAAATATATCAATAAATAGTGCAAAAAATAGTGGAAAACCTTAGTACAAACTTTGTACCAAAACTAGTGACCATAAGCAATTACGAGACATAAAAATTTTTTTTGGAGGGGATCCTATTGTTGTTATATTATCAATATGTCTTTCCCATGAAATTTTTACAATTCAAGGGTTCATACCCTTCATTGATGGATATGCACATAAAAATAAAGGAGTGTGTAAGCCCTATAAAGAAATGACCATATTTAATAAATCCTAATATGAATCTCAAATTCAAGGCTAAAATTAATAGGATGTATGAATCAGATATCATATATCAACTAAATAAATTATATTAAGTCTAATGATGGTTCAACACAAAAAATCAAGAGAATCAAAGTTTATGGTGACTACAAGGCATTGAATGATGCCTACGTAAATGACTCATTTCCAATTCCTTTCATAAATGAATTTATTGAGTAATTCATAGAGCATCAAGTTTACTCATTTACATATGGATTTAGTGGCTACCATCATATTATAATCATCATATAATATGAGACTAAGACCAATTTTTAAAAATAACAGGGTTTATTTACATAAAAGGTATTGCATTTTGGACTTAAAAAAAACTCATTTTATTTTATTTAGAGTTATAGTCACCATGTTCAAAGACTTCATACATGTTGTCTTAAAGGTTTACCTAAATGATTTGGCTATGTTCTCCTTTTTTCAAATATAATCTTTCCAAGCCAAAAATTATGTTATAAATATGTTGAGCTCTACATATAGTTGTAAATTGTAATAAGTGTTTATTCTTTACTCCTTTTGGTGTTCTCTTGGGAAATGTAATATGTAACAATGGTATTCTTGTTAACCAAGTCAAAATCAAATCCATTTTCAGGTTTTCACATTCTATAAGTTAAGTGTGATATTTCATAGGACACATTGGGTATTATCATAAGTTTATTAGATGATATGTAGTTATATCCACTTCATTGGAAAGACTACTATGTAAGGATATAAGATTATAATGTACCACTAAATATCAAGAATAATTTATAGATTTTAAGTATAGATTTGTAACAACCCAAATATTTATATTTATTAATTAGACTAAGCCTTTTCACATTTATGCATATGCTTTGAGAATCAAATTTGGCACTGTGTTAGCTCAATCTAGAGATGATGTCTTGGATCACCCTATCCAATTCATAAGATAGAATATTTAAATGATTGAGAATAACTATACCATCATAAAATTATAAGATCTAGTTATGGTGTTTTCACTATATAAATTTAGATAATATATTTTGGATATACCATTCAAATTCTTTATAGATCACCAAACTCTATGATAGTAAACAAAAAAATACCATGCTAGGAGAGTGGATATTTGGGTTGTTAATCTTATTTTAATAATTACAATTTAATATTAGTGTTAATCTGGGAAGAGAAAACATGGGTATGAATCATATCAATCACATAAGGAGTAGATAAGAACAAAAATAACTATAGGATGAGTCCTTATATGCTCACTTGTTCTGAGTATCTGCAAGTCCAAAAGAATGGAATACATAGATAAATTTACAAAACAAGTGTTTTTTACTATACAATATGTGGAGAAGGGAAGAAACTAGTTGGTCATAAGAGCATTGCCATTAAATTTCATCAATGTGCTTATTTATAATATGGGTAAGCATGATGTTTTGTGTAGAATAACCTTAGATGATGAGACACTATAGTTTCTAGAATAATAACATTAGAGAATTGAGGGAGAAAAATTCATAGAGGAATATAATGTAATTAATATAGTAAAAAGTGGTATGTGGTGGCCTACTCTATTTCAAGATGCATACAAAGTCAACAAACACTATGACATTTTTCAATAAGTAGGAAAGTTGAACCAAAGGGATGAAATGAGTTTAATCCAAATGCTAGTTGTGAAACCACTTAAACAATGGGGAATTGATTTTTAAGGGATTATTAATCCACTTATTAAGAATATTCATGTATAATATATAATTATTATGATGGTTTAATTTTAAAAATGGGTAGAATCTATTGTAACACTAAGTTCTAGTGTCAAAGATGTGGCCAAATTCTTGTACAAAAACATTATAACTAGCTTTGGATGTCTTGTGAAGGTAGTTAGTAACAAAGGAATACACTTCCTAAATAACATCATGAATAATATAACTAATGATTTCCTAATATCACACCATAAAATCACAAATTATCATCCTTAAGCCAATGGATAGGAAAAAACATCAAACAAGGATCTTGAAAATATGGTTATGAAAATTTATAATGTGTAGTGGGATGACTAGGATGATTAAATACTTTTGATATTTTGGGCATACATGAACAAATATAAATGTGTGATATGTTTCACTCTTTTTCAATTGGTTTATATAATAGAAGTAATGATGCCCATATAATACATAGTTCCTAGTATATTAATTGTATTATCAATGTGACTAGGAGATTAAGACTCACTTCAACAAGGCTTATAGATTTAAATGCTATAAAATAAATGAGATAGAGAGAAATTTTGATGTAGTAAGTTAAAAATAGAGCTAGAAGGCATGATATGATCTTAATCTATATTTTAATGAATTTCACCTAAAACATATAATGTTGTTATACGATGAAAAATTTTAGGCATGTCTAGGGCAAATGCACATTTTGTGGAAAGAACCATGTGATATCTAAGAAGTATCACACAAAATAATCATAGTGCTCAAGGAACATCAAAGAACCATGTTTTCAGGGTGATTAAATTATTGCAGGCTTAAGCTCTACCATTAGTGATACTTATAAATATCATGATGAAAAATAGAGTGGGTGATAAGTATTACCATGTATTTAGTTTTTTTAATTTTACCATTTTTATTTATATTTTTTTAGGCTTTTAGTGTAGTTATGTATAGTGTGACCTCTATATCACAAACATTCTAAACATATTCTAAAATTCAAAGTCATAAAGTATGAAAAATAAGTAAAAAGGAATTGAATTAAAAAAATAACTAAATGCATGATTAAACATAATAAGTTCACCAATGAGGTTATAAAAAAAGGTATGGAGTAGAGTTACCAAATCATAAATACCAAGTTAGTTAATGAAAAAGCAATTCAATTATTACATCATTTTCAAAATAGATAAATGTGCTACACCTACATAATTCATAATATAGGAAATTATTTGAAAGATTAAATGTGGAATGACACATCATCTAATTATTTAATAAAAAAAATTAATATATTCATATAAATTATAAGGTAACATCTCAAAATATGATGGAATTCAAAGTGAAAATCACAATGACACAAAAATAACTCAATAGATTCAATGTGAAGTGTAAGACAAAATGGGGCATGAAAATATATAAGGTAGGATAAATAGATAAAAATGGATTTTAAATCCATGAATAATAAGATCCTTCTATGATTTGAGATTTATTATCTATTTAAATAGATCCATTAATGTAAATACTAAAACATAGATAAAAATAGATAGATCCTAGATTTTAGTGTCATTTTTTGACTCACAAAAGGAGGAGATGGGGATTAGATTAGAAATCAAGAAGATATATCATAATCATGAACATTTATATTTAATAATTTCATTTTAGGCTAAATTATTCTCCCAATCATAATCCATAGGTTCATAACTAGGAGCTCTAGCCATACTGGTTAGGCTATGAGTATCAGATGTAGAATGTCTTATCAAGCTCCCCACCTTAGGTCAATTATATGAAGTAGTAATGTCCCTTATTAGTTTTCATAATGAAGGGGAAATATATTTTTAATATGATTTCAAAATATATACCAATTCCATAATAATGGCACAATGGATCAGGCCTCCATTAAAAGGAAAATATTTGTCCCAAAAAAAGAATAAGATCTCTCCAATCTATTTATAAAGCAAGAATAAATATGCAAGAGATTATAGAGGTATTATAATTAATTAAATGGATGATGTCATAGTGTGAGTACTCATGTGAGATATTATAGAGGGATCTAACTCAAATAAGACTTCAATTTGATAGATTAATTGGTAACTAAGTTCATCACAAACATTGAAAGGTTATCATGAAGCATCATAGACTTTTCAATATTAGTTTTTTATATTTATAATTTACTTCATGCAATGGAAATCCCCTGATGAGCGCATCACATTGAATTTAGACTATTTGCCCTCCACTAATTTTAAAAACCTCATGCATATGAGAATGGGACAAAATTATGTGCACACTGGATGATTCAACCAAATTTGGATTGAATTTTAGGGGCTCATTGCTTCACACCCTCAAGTGCTTATAAATGTAAAGTAGTACCTAGGATAGCTCACCATAGCCACCAAAATTTATAATGGGGTTAAAATATGAAACCATGAACTCAAAAATCCACTATTCACACCTCTTTAGTTCTTTATCAACATGTTGTATGTATAAATAAAGGTAATGAGCCAAAAATATATTGTTGCATGATTAGTGACACCACTACAATCTATGCCCCCAAAAGTATTTTTTTTGTAATCACATGGGGAAGCACAAGAATAACAAAAATTACACCCATAACAATCTCTATCCTTGTCACAAGTAGTTTTAGGAAAGAGAAACTCTCCAACATACATGGCACCACCACCACTAAATAAGAAGAATCATAACACCAATCCATGGTTGAGTAATAAGATCATACCCAAGATTATTATTGAGTATGACCTAAATAAATTGGGGGTCATTTTTAAGAAAGTGTATAAATCCATGATAAAATAAATTTAAAAATACATATATGATGAGGATGAAAATAAATAGTTATAATTTTGGAAGGTAGTGGGTATATGCTAGTGAAAAAATAATGTTTGAACTGTAATTTTGGTTCAAACACCCACACCTCCATATTCCATGATTGAGGACATGGTCACAAAGGAGGAGGAAATTAAACATAGTATGGAATATATTTTCCAAGGAAGATCATTAGTCTCAAGGTCCTCATCTTCAATGATAACACCAATGTAAATGGTCGAATAAAAAATAGGGATGAAACATGTAAAAACATAACAAGGAAGTCTTGAAAGACCATTAACACATGGAATATGCACTCACATATATATGATGCCATATCTAACAATAAAAAAATGTATTTAAATATTTTTCATGGTGAAATATGTTATTAAATAAAGACCCAAAGAATAACAAGGAGTATAATATAACTTATTTAGCAGACCCACATAGTTAAGTGTAAGAAATAAATGTTGGTCCCCCTTGATTGCTCAAATACACTAGTGAGAAAATGTAGAGTTTTTAGTTTAACATCTCCTTATCCACAAAATTCTCCATTTCCTTCCCCACCACCTTCACCCCATTCACCATCAATATCCTTATATTCCCCAAGTTCACTAAGTTTTCCCTAGAATATAGAGTTTATGGTTGAAGCTACATAGTAATAAACAATAGAACATAAACATGCAACACAATAAAAATTGGAGGAGGAACAACCAAAAGGTTATGTCATAAAATAAAAATAATAGGAAACTATGAAGGTGATATAAGAAGATGATAGGTCTAAGGAAAAAAGGAAACTATTAAGATTGAGAAGTCCAAAAGAGAAGAAGAAGAGAGAAGAAAAATGAAAAAAATAAAGAATAAGATGAGAAAAATAACCAAGATAAAGAAGAGAAAAATAAGAAGAATAAAGGAAAAAAATATTCAAAGGAGGCATAAAAAATAAACCCAAGGCTGATGTAAAAACTAAGGAAGATAAAGATAAAAAGAAATAAGGCTGGGTAAGTAGGAGGAGATCTAATAGAAGGATACACAACATTAATGAATGAAGGATGTTATGGACCAAGCTATATAAGATGAAAAAAATTTGAAATAAAAATAAAATAAAATGGCCAAGGCACAGGTAGAGACAACTGCCAAAGAAAAAGAGGATTTGGAAATGAATAAAAAGGTTGATGTAGTAGCATAAATATATAAAGTTGAGAGACAAGAGAAATTTACACATTCAACAGTTGAGGTGAAAAAGGAAATAATAATTGATCCCAATAACCTTTAGGCAAATCTCAAGGATCAAGATTGGCCTAGTGAGGGATAAATGAAGAAGCATTGTAGGATATACTACATATTACTAGTTAATGGTTATGGGATGTCCAAGTTTCATGTCTGTGATAAATAAAATTTAGACTCTATCACACAAATTCAACACCAAATACCTTTGTAAATAACTTATATGATCTCATTTTCATTAGAACTAAAAATTTACAATGTATTTATGGATTTCACTCAACTCACCTTAGCTAAATAAATCAAAGCAGATACTACTTTATAGGATTTGATTGCATAGAAATCATCTATAATAGAGTAAGTCAAATTGCATCTCTGAGTGGAGAATGTATAACCTCATGAAATTTTGGCCAATGCATGAAAAATAATTGATGATACATTTATAGTGTTGGCCATTTAATTTTTAGGAAAGTAGGTCATGTCAGAGAGTAATCATTTCGTGATTATTAACTTAGCTCACAAAACATTTAGTTGATGAATAAAAACTAAAACAATTGAAAGATCAAGGCCAATACTTATGAGTGGATTCAATATTGATATTCAAACTACTTGAATAATATGATAAAGTATTTGACATTTTGATAAACCAAGTCATACAAATTTCTTGCAGCATGATCGACCAAAAGATACAAATATAAGATGAATGAAATGATTTCATGCCAAACCTTTTCAAGGATTAAAAATTTAAGTTAATAATGGAGAGCCAAAATTCTTAACCAAATGATCTATAATCTATGCTCAAATAATATCAATTTATGAGACAATGTAATGAAAAGAATGCACACATGAAAAAATGAGATGCTCTAAATCATGTTCACTAACATCCAAACATAATGGTATGTAGAGAGGATGGACCAGATCACACAGGATATCTAGTAAAAGTTCCAACAACATAAACCAATCATTATAACTATCTAAGATGAAAATATCCAAACCATCATACATATCCAAGATCCATTAAAAAACTATTTGGCAAAGTTTGTGATGTCTTATTAGATTGGTATCAATTTAAGCATGATTTACCAAATATCAACAATTACATTATAGCCATGGTTGATAAACCAAAGTTCATCTCACATATTTATCTTATTCAAGAGATAAGATCAAGGAAAATTCCATAATAAATACCCACACCATCTAATTATGAATAAGTAATGTCTTCATTAACAACATCATCATCACAAGCTCAATCAACTATAAATGTGAAGCTAATTCCTCCACCTTCTTATTATGTATTACGAATATAGATTTATTTTAAATTTTTAATATTGTATAAGGAATTCCACAATATTTAGGAGTGGAGCTAGGAATGTTAAAAACCCTAAAAGGGTAGATTTTTGGTTACACCAACCTATTGAAAACATGAAAATATTGGTAGATTGATAGGTTTCTTAATTGAAAACATAAAATTATGGGTATGTAGTGTGAAAGAGGTGAAAATAGGAAATGACACTTTGATTGATACCTAAGAGCATTGATTTTGGACCAAATCCTCAATGTAGCACATGAAACTCCAAAATCCCTAGACTTCGGTACACTTCCTTTGACTTTATCTTATGATGAGACATTATTTAAGTATGGGAAAGTGTTGGTAATAGAGTTTAAAGTGAAAAATCATAGAGTATGTATAAGTTAAAAGTGTGTGATGTATAAACTAATGTATAGTGGTTTATATGTATTTTGGAATATGTTTTTATACCAAATAATATAAAATATGAAAGGACATATTAATAAGTGAAAGGTTAAGAATGTGAAATGATATAACATCCTTGAGGATATATAAATATTTTACAATTATAAAAGGAAATCATTTTGATTTATGAGATAATAATATAGATATCTATTTATGGTTCCATTAAATGTATTTTACATTTTTCCATGCATATTTATTTCCTATTATATTCAGATCTAGATGTTAATATAAAAATAATGGATGATCTTTGGGTAATACAATATGTTTCAAATAATATTAAAAAATTATGAAATAAATGAATGAATTGACTTTCCATATGCTCATATGAGTTTCATGAATTTTTCACTAAAGTCACACAAATAAAAAAAATCATGTTATGATGGGAATTTATAGGAACATATGCTAACAAATGTATAAGATTAAAGATATCCTACCTTCTTACAATGTGTTCCTCACTCCTTAAAAACCATCATAGATCCATCGTCCTACTATTAATATTAGGTAATTGTGTGAGAAATTAGGTGGAAGTAGAATTTAAGAATAAATAATGATGAAATAAGACATCCTATACTAGTCTCCTAGCCTTCTGGACCCCAATAGACCCAAACTCTATCATGAGGCCAACTATGGAGTTTGATCTTAGACTAGAATAAGAGATGTGGAAAATAAATATATTGTCTTTTGGTATGATCTAAATTTAAATATATAATTTTATTTTTAATCTTTACTTTTTTATTATATGTATTTTAACTCTTTTATATTTTTATATATTCCTCCTCCATGTGGATTAAAAGAACCAATCATGGGTGTTAAAAAATAATTATCACAAGAAATATGAAAATTAGCCATTATAGAAGAGAACCTAAATACCACAGTGCCTA